>WOXC01012056.1:0-201600 GCA_011680675.1 Gymnobelideus leadbeateri | reverse complement strand
AGACTAAAACAATAAGTTCTTTCCAAAAAACACACCTGAAATGGAAAGAAATGCATACAGTACTAAAATAAGGTGCTAGAGCAAGATCTATTATGCTTTATCTGTGGTGAAAAAAAAAAACAGGGGTAGCAATCATGATCTCAGACAAAGCAAAAGCAAAATAGATATAATTAAAAGACAAAAACAGGAAAAACGCATTTTACTAAGAGGTACCATAGAAAATGACACCGACACTGTCTGCACAGGGTTGCTCTTCCCTTTTACCCAAATTCTTGAAATTGTTATAAGTTATATTAAACTGGGAAATTCTTTCACTCTGTCTTTTGGTAGGTTGGGTCACTCCAGAATCCCTTTAGAGGCTTGATTTAATGCTGTTTCTGAGGGAAATTGGGGAGAGCTCGGACAACTTCTTGTCTTCTCTCTGCCATCTTGACTGCCAGAACTCAAAATCTTATTGAATGAATGCTGAAAGCTATATTTACATGTATTTGTCAAAATAAAATACTAATAGGTGGAAAAAAATAAAAACAAAATAACATGCATCAAATGGATAATGTAAACATTTGTAAAGGAAAATGAATTAAAGGAGGAAATACTTTAAAACTATAGTAGTAAGGGACCTCAACTTTCTCTTCTCAGGATAGAAAAACTAACCATAAAATAAATTGGAAAGAAGTTAAGGAGATCAAAAGAA
Source organism: Gymnobelideus leadbeateri (assembly GCA_011680675.1). NCBI lineage: Eukaryota > Metazoa > Chordata > Mammalia > Diprotodontia > Petauridae > Gymnobelideus > Gymnobelideus leadbeateri. The sequence continues at coordinate 200,906 of WOXC01012056.1, read as the reverse complement.
TTTTAGAATATTTAGATATGATGGACCTCTATAGAAAAATGAATAGAAATAGAAAGGACCGTTCCTTTTCTTAGGCTTCATGGCACTTAAAAAAATTTGATCACATATTAGGCCATTAAAAATCTCACAAAAATGCTTTACTAAAAGGATCCTTTTCAGACAATAATACAATAAAATTTTATTCAATAAACAGCTGTGGAGAATGGTTTAAAATTTTATTGAAAATTAAGTAACCTAATCCTGAGGGTCAAAGAATAAATCATAGAAACAAATAATAATTTAAATAAAGAGCATAAAAACAATGAGCCAACATACCAAAGTTTATGGGACATAGCTAAAATGTACTTAGGGGAAATTTTATTTCTTAATAGTTGTGTCAACAAACGTAAGAACAATCAATGAATTAAGCAAGCCCCTTAAAAAAACAGCTAGAAAAAGAAAAAATTAAAAATTACAAATTTGACACCAAATTAGAAATTCTAAAAATCAAAAGAGAGATTAATAAAATTAGAAATTTTAAAATGAATTAATATAACTAGGATCTAGTTTTTGAAAAAAAAATCAATACAATAGATTATCCATAAAGTAATTTGATTTAAAAAAAAAAGAATGGAGAGAATCAAATTACTAATATCAAAAATGAAGAGGTTGATTTCATCAGTATAATAAAGATGAAATTAAAGCAATTGTTACTTGTTTTCTCCAAAAATATGGCAGTAAAACTGACAATCTAAGTGAAAAGTATTACTATTTATGAAACTACAAACTGTCCAGCTTAACAGAAAAAGAAATAGAATTCTTAAATAACTATATCTTATAAAAATAAATTGAACAAGCCATCATAGAGTTCTCCAAGAAAAAATTTCCAGGGCCACATGTATTCACAAGTGAATTTCTACCAAACATTGAAAGAAAAATTAATCACAATATTTTTTCTTTTAATTAATTAATTGGTTTAGTTTCAGTTAACAAGATTCGATTCCATAGTTCCTTGATTTTCAAATTTCCTTTACTTCTCTCCCCCCTCCCCCCATGACAGTATAGAGTCCAGTATAGGATCTGCAAATACATTCATATTAGACATTATTCCAGTTACAAAGGGGGTATTGTACTAGGTGGGAAGAAAGATGGTAAAGAAGAAATAAAACCAAACAATGAAAAGAAAAAGGTCATATAGTTTGCTTCCATTAGGATTCAGGCTCAGTTCTTTCTAGTTATATCTCTGGATGGTGCATTTCTCTCTTTCTTGAGTCTTTCAGGATTGACTTATATCACTGCTTTGCTGAAAAGAGTCCAGTCTGTCATAATAGGTCATCACAGATATGGTATGTCTGTGATTGTATACAGACTTCTTCTGATTCTACTCTTCTCGCTCAGCATCAGTTTGTATAAGTCTCTCCAGGTAATGATGAAATCTGTCACCTCCTCGTTTCTTATAGCACAATAATATTCCATTACATTCATATACCACAACTTGTTTAGCCATTCCCCAATTGATGGGTACCCCTTTAGTTTCCAATTCTTTGCAACTACAAAAAGGGCTGCTATAAATATTTTTGTACATATGGGTCTTTTTCCCACTTCTATGATCTCTTTGGGATATAACCCTAGAAGTGGTATTGTTGGGTCAAAGGCTATGAAATTATTTATAATCCTTTGGGCATAATTCCAGATTGCTCTCCAGAATGGTTGGACAAGTTCACAACTCCACCAGCAATGTATTTGTGTTCCAACTTGTCCACATCCTCTCCAGCATTTGTCACTTTCTTGTTTTTTCATCTTAGCCAATCTGACTGGAGAGATGTGGTATTTCAGAGTTGTTTTGATTTGCATTTCTCTAATCAATAGTGATTTAGAGCATTTCTTCATATGTTTATAGATATCTTTAATTTCTTTCTCTGAAAACTGCCTGTTCATGTCCTTTGACCATTTATCAATTGGGGAATGACTTGTGTTCATATAGATTTGGCTCAATTCTCTATAAATTTTAGAAATGAGTCCTTTATCAGAGACACAAGTTGTAAAAATTCTTTCCCAATTTCCCACCTCCCTCTTGATCTTGGTTACATTGGCTTTGTACAGAAGCTTTTCAATTTAATGTAATCAAAATTATCCATTTTGCATTTTATAATGCTCTCTAATTCTTGTTTGGTCCTAAAGTCTTCCTCTCTCTACATATCTGTCAGGTAAACTATTCCTTGATTTCCCAAATTGCTTACAGTATCATCCTTTACACCTAGATCATGCACCCCTTTAGACTTGATTTTGGTATATGGTGTTAGATAATGGTCTATGCCCAGTTTTTGCCATACTGTATTCCAGTTTTCCCAGCAGTTTTTGTCAAATAGAATTAATCACAATATTACATAAACTATTTGGGAAAGAGCCAAAAAAAGGATCCAACTAAATTCTTTCCATCACAGACTTATTATACCTATATCTAAATCAGGAAGAGCAAAAACAAAGAAAACTGTAGAACAATTTATCTAATGAATATTGTTGTAAAAAATAAAACACTAAAATGATTAAAACAATACATTACAAAGTTCATGATCTATGACTAGGTGGGTCTTCTCTTTTGAGGTAAAGATAAGTTAAATTAGTATACACAGCTCACTTTTATGAGGCCATGTGATATACTAGGAAAAAAAAAACATTGAGTTTGATATTGGAGTTCTGCCATTTTCCTATCTTTGTGATCTAGAGAAAATTTCTGAAACTCTCTGGGTCTCTGTTTCCTTAAATGTTAAAAGAGGAGGTTGGACTAGGTAGTCTTTGAGGTCTCTTCTAGCAGTAAAGCTATGATTCTATCGTTTTTATGAACCTAAGTTTTAGTTTTAGTTCCATTACTGGTTACCTATGAAATATCAAGCAAGTCCTTTAATCCAGTTTAGTTCAACTAGCATTTTCTTTAATATATTATTTTTCTAATTACACATAAAAACAATTAACATTTTTTAAAGAATTTTGATCTCCTAGGGACAGAGCAAAAATGGCCGAGTAAAAGCAGGAACTTGCTTGAGCTTGTCTCCCAATTACCTCCAATACCTTTAAAAAATGACTCTAAAATTTTAGAGCTACAGAACCCATGAAATGACAGAGTGAAACAAATCCCTGGTAGAAGGCAGCCTGGCAGACTGACAGAAAGGGTCTATAACACTGGGCTGGGAATGAAGTGAAGTGGAAGAGATTAGGCTGGAGCAGACCTCAGAGGACTGAATCACTGGTAGTTTCCAGACTTCTCAAACCACAAATGCAAGAGAAAAAGTAAAAGGTCAGTGAGGGAACTCTGTTGGACCTGGGTGAGAGAAGAACATGGTCTGGCCCCTGACCCTGGTTCTGTGGAGGTGGCTATGGGTGTGATGATTGTGGCAGTAGCCACAGCAACAGCAACAGCAGTAGCAGCAACAGCAGCAGCTACAGATGGTGGGGGGACCAAGATGCTTATCAGAGGGCACTTGCAGGAATTTCTTTGCTGGCACTGAGGCATGATTCTCTTACTTTGCTTTCCTTGGATCTAGGTCACAGTCCTGAGTTGAGGAGGAGCAAGTATTGTCATGGAAGAGCTTGAGGCAGCTGTGGAGAGGAAACCCTCCTCACAGTTCTGAGGGAGGTGCCTAGAAGTAGCTCTGACAACAGCTGTGCAAAACCCCAGAAATTTAAGACAGAGCACTGCCCACTCTGGAAGCAGAGTTCTACCATGGCAAAGAGCTCAAAAGTCAAGTAATTGTCTGGGAAAATGGGCAAATACAGGAAAAGAAATCAGACTATAGAATCATTCTTTGGTGACAAAGATCAAGACATAGAACCAGAGGAGAACAACAAAGTCAAAACTCCTGCATCAAATTCCTTCAAGAAAAATATTAATTGGTTGCAGGCCATGGAGGAGCTCAAAAAGGATTTTGAAAATCAAATAAGAGAAGTAGAGGGAAAATTGGGAAGAGAAATGATAATGATGTAAGAAAATCAATGAAAAATAAGTCATCAGGTTGGTAAAAGAAACCCAGACCCAAAAATTATTGAAGAATATAATACCTTATAAAATAGACTAGCTCAAAATTGCTAAAGAAGTCCAAAAAGCCGTAGAAGATAAGAATGCCTTAGAAAAAAGCATTGGCCAAATAGAAAAGGAAGTCCAAAAGTTCACTGAAGGAAATAATTCCTTCAAAATTAGATTGGAGAAAATGGAAACTAATGACTTTATGAGTAATGAAAATATTGTAAAATAGATCCAAAACAATGAAAAAGAAATGGAAGACAATGAGAAATATCTCATTGGAAAAACCTCTAACCTGGATAATAGATCCAGGAGAGATTGTTCAAAAATTATTGAACTACCTGAAAGCCATGATAAAAAAAAGGAACCAAGACATCAGCTTTCAAGAAATTATTGGTGGTGGCTAGGTGGTGACCATGGAGTCAAGAGGACCTGAGTTCAAATCCAGCCTCAGACACTTAACACACTTACTAGCTGTGTGACTTTGGGCAGGCAAATCACTTAATCCCAATTGCCCTGCAAAAACAAGAAAAAGAAAAGAAAATTACCAAGGAAAGCTGCCCTGATATTCTAGAACCAGAGGGTAAAAGTTGAAATTGAAAGAATGCACTGATTGCCTCTTGAAAAATATCTCCAAAAGAAAATTCCTGGTGATATTAGAGCCAAATTCCAGAATTTAGGTCAAAGAAAAAATATTACAAGCAGTCAGAAGGAAAGAATTTGAGTAGTTTGGAGACACAGGATAATACAGGATCTAGCAGCTTTTACATTAAGGGATTGAAGGGTTTTAGAATATGATATTCTGGAGATCAAAGGAGCTAGGATTAGAACCAAGAATCACCTCCCCAACCAAACAAAGTATAATCCTTCAAGGAAAAATATGAATATTCAATGACATAGAGGACTTTCAAGCATTCTTGAGGAAAAGTCCAGAGCAGAACAGAAAATTTGACTTTCAAATACAAGAAACAAGAGAAACATGAAAAGGTAAACCAGAAAGAGAAATCATAAGGAACTTATTAAAGTTGAACTGTTTACATTCCTACATGGAAAGATGATTTTTGTAATTAATGAGGCTTTATTTCAGTATTAGGATAGTTGAAGGGAATATATATATATATATATATTCATATACATGTTTATAGGTGTGCATATATGTATATATATTTATATAAGTATGTGCATGCATATATGTGCATATATACATATATTTATGTATAGGTGTGTATATGTATGTATTATATGTGTGCATGCATACATAGACAGAGGGCAGAAGTGAGTTGAATATGAAAGGATGCTATTTAAAAAATAAAATTAAATATTGAAGGAGAAATATATTGGGAGAGAGAATGGAAGATAGAATAGGGTGAATTATCTCACATAAAAGAGGCAAAAGAAAGCTGTTACAATGGAGGGAAAGGGCAGATAGGTGAAAGGGAATGAGTTAACTTTACTCTCATTGGACTTGGCTTAAGGATGGAATAGGACACCATCAATTGGGTATCCTATCCTATAGGAAAGTGGGAAGGAAGGGTATAAAATGTGGGGGAATGATGGAAGGGAAGGCAGATTATTGGAGGAGGTAGTTGGAAGCAAACACTTTTTTTTTTGCTTTTTTTTTTTTGAATGGGGGAGGGCAGGGCAATTGGGGTTAAGTGACTTGCCCAAGGTCACATGGCTAGTAAGTGTTAAGTGTCTGAGGCCAGATTTGAACTCAGGTCCTCCTGACTGCAGGGCCAGTTTTCTATTCACTGTGCCACCTAGCCACCCCAGTAGCAAATACTTTTGAAAAGGGACAGGGTCAAAGGAGAAATAGAATACATGGGGGGCAGAATACAATGAGGGAAATATAGTTTTTCATAATATGACTACTATGGAAATGTTTTGCATAACTACACATGTATAATCTATATTTAATTGCTTTTTCTTCTCAGTGGGGGTAGGATAAGAGGGAAGAAGAGAATCTGGAACTCAAAGTTTTAAAAACAAGTGTTAAAAAGAAGTTTTTACATGTGACCAAGAAATAAGATATACAGGTAATGGGTTATAGAAATCCATCTTGCCGTACAAGAAAGTAAGGTGGAAGGGGGTAAGGGGGGCATATGGGGGGGTGATATAGGAGAGTGAAGAATGGGGGCAGGGATAATCAGTATGCTTGCCATCTTGGGGTGGGAGTATGGGAGAGATGGGAAAAATTTTGGAACTCAAAATCTTATGGAAATGAATGCTGAAAACTAATAAATAAATAAATTCTGGGGAAAAAGAAGCCTATAAATAAATGAATAAATACCCCTCCAAAAAAATCTGAGGTCCAAATGCTTTTCTTATCCATTCTCCACTGTCCCTGAGATGATAATTTGACATGTTATGTATGTGCAGTGCTACAAAACATATTTCATGTTTTTTATGTTGTAGAAGAAAACACACACCAAAATTCAAATGCCATCAGTTCTTTCTCTGGAGCATTTTCTATTGTAGGTCCTCTGAAATTGTCTTAGATCTTCATATTGTTAAAAGTAGTTGTAATTCACAGTTGATTATCATACAATATTGAGGTTTTTGTGTACTATGCTCTCCTGGTTCTACCCCACTTTTCATCAGTTCATGTCAGTCTTTCCAGGTTTTTCTGAAAATATTTTGCTCATTATTTAGTATAGCAAAGTAGTATTCCATAACATCCATGTATGAGAACTTGTTCAACCATTTCCTAACTGATAGACATACCTTCAACTTCTAATTCTTCACCACCACAAAAAGAACAACTGAAATTTTGTTTTCTGTTTTTTTTTTTTTTTGGTTATTTTTTTTGTTCATATAGAGCTATAGATCTAGTAATGACATTTCTGGGAAATACATTTTTTTTAAATAATGACCTTGTATCAAACAATGTGTTTATCTTTAAGTTCTCTGGATCTTAATTTCCATCTGTGTAAGAAAAATCACAGGATCAGCTGATTTTAAGACTCTTTTTATGTCTCGATCCTATAAAAAGAGCAAAATAAATTTATTTTTCAACACTTCAAGTTCAGAAACACTTTCCCTTTAAATATGTGACAATACTAGACAAGAAATTTTTCTGTTCTGAATTATTAAAGTTTGTCTCAACGTTACAATTCACTTTGCCCATGGAAATAAAGAATTTATTTGGAGTATGTCATCAGGAGTGAACTCATCAGAGACTGACACTGCTTTTTTTTTTTCTTTGTTCTTCCTTTATGAACACTCCTCTGTCTCCTCTTCAGGATCGTCATCCATATTTTACCTTATAATAATCTCTGTTGTGCTTTCTTCTCTTCTCTCTTTATACTCCTTCACTTGTTGATTTCTCATTTTCCATTATTTAAATAACATTATGCAAATGACACACAATTCTATTGGTCTAGGCTCAGAGTCAGATAGGTGGCATGGTACATAATGTGCTATGCTTGGTGTCAGGAAAGCTTGAGTTCAAATCTGTCCTCATACATTTATGAGTTGTAAGACATAAGACAAGTCACTTAACTTCTATCTACCTCAGGTTCCTCAACTGTAAAATGGGGATAATAATAACACCTCCCTCCCAAGATTGTTGCAAGGATCAAATCAGATATTTTGTAAAACACTTAGCACAATGCCTGGCACATAGTAGGCATTTCATATATGCTTGTTTCCTTCTTTCATTCCTTAAGTTTTCACCCAACTTCTAGACTTTCATTTCTATCTACCTTTTTCATATATTGAATTGGATGTACCACCAATACCTTAAACTCAATGTGTCAAAAACTGAAATCAGAATCTTTCCTGGAGGTGGCTAGGTGGAGTCAGGAGGACCCGAATTCATGTCCAGTCTCAGACACTTTATACTCACTAGCGATGTGATCTTGGGCAAGTCACTTAACTCCAGTTGCCCTGCCTCTCCTCCAAAAAAAAAGAATCTTTCCCTCAAAACCTTCCCCTCTGCCAGCTCTCCTTTTATTATGGGGGTACCACTATCCCTAGTTACTCAGAATTGCAAGCTAGGTATCATCATTGACTACTCTCTCTTACTTCCTGTAACTAATCCATTTTTAAGTCTTGTCTTTTTTTATCTTCATAGTACCTTTTCATTTATGTCTCCTTCTTTCCTCTAACTCTTCCACCACCTCATTATTTCACAATAGCTTTCTGGTTAGTCTCTCTGCCTCAAACTTTTCCCTAGTGCTAGATCCATCTTCCACTCCTGCCAAATTCACCTTCCTACAATGCAGGTCTGACCATATGTCCCACTCATTCATTCAATAGACTTCAGGGACTCACCAACACCTCAAAGATAAAGCACAAAATTCTTTCTTAGCCTTCAAAGTTCATCACCTGTTGTCTTCCTACTTTTCCAGACTCTGGCACCTTACCTATCTTCCACATAATATTATGATGTGGTAACAGTCATTTCTTTACTGTTCATTGAACACAACATTCCATATCCCAAATCCTAGTGTTTTCCTTGGCTATTACCTATGCCTGGAATTCTCTCACCCCTCATCTACATGTCTTAGCTTCTCTGACTTTTTTCAATTTTTAGCGAGAGACCCACCTTCTGCAAGAATCCTTCCTTAAATCATATGCCTTCCCTCTGAGATTTCTCCCAATATACCCTGTGTATATCTTGTTTGTACATAGCTTTTTGCATGCCAACTCCCTCAATAGATTGTGGACACCTTGACAGCACACTCCCCATGCCCCATCCCCACAATCTTTTAATCTCCAATGCTTAGCACAGTACCTGACACAGAGTAGTCATTAAATAAATACTAGTTGACTGACACTGTCTTCTTTGGAGGTCATTACTACCTTTCTGTGGATGTTATCCCCTACTAGGGAGGCTTAATCAAGGACAGAATCAAGACCTTACCCTCCATGCTATCAGTTTGATAATAACTAAAAACTGTCTCAATAGATACACTTAGATGGAGCAGTTGATAGATGGCTGTACCTAGATTCAGAAAGTGCTAAGTTCAAATGCCATCATAGAATCTTACTATGTGACTTAGGGCTAAATAAGTCACTTAAGCTTTATCTACCTTAGTTTCTTCACATGTATAATTGGGTTAATAATAGCGACTACCTCCCAGGGTTGAGGTGAGATCAAATGAGATAATATATGTACATTGTTTTAAAAACTATTTAGCATATATAAGAAAGGAGGAGCAGACAGTCTTCTTAATAACCTGGAGAGACTTATATAAACTGGTGCTGACTGAGTAGAACAGTACAAGGAGAACATTGCACAGAAATATAGACACATTGTTTCTGTGACAACTAACATTGATATAGATGGGGTTCCTCTCAGCAATGCAAGGTTATAAGACAGATCCAAAAGACGCATTATGGAAAGGGATATCTACTTCCAGAGAAAAGAACTACAGAGTCTGAATGCAGATTGAAGTAAACTACTTGCTCTTTCTCTTTTGTGTTTTGTTTTATTTCATTCCTTCTGTCTTGTTGTTCACTCCATTGGATATTACTCATCTTTACAACTTAACTAATGTTTGATGTGAAGGTATTTGCAGAACCTATATTGGATTGCATGCCACCATGGAAGGGAGGGAAGGGGGAGGGGAGGGAGGAAGAGAAAATTTGGAACTCAAGAGATTGTGGAACTGAATGTTGTAAACTAAAAGCAAATAAGTAAATTTAAAAAATTAAAAAAACCTATATAGCATATATAAATATTGACTATAGTAGTAGTAGTAGTAGGAGGAGGAGGAGGAGGAGGAGGAGTAGGAGTAATAGTCTAGTAGTATTATTATGGATTCCTATGGCTCATTTATTAACTTACTCATTTGTAAAGTATGTGGGCAATTCCCAAGGTCCATATGATAAATCAAACATTTTAATGCTTTGAAGGAGCTGAATTCCATGGTCTTTAAGGAAGAAAGGGAATCTGTGGTCATTGAGTAAGAATGGGTTTATTGAGAACCATCTATCCTCATTTTCTTTACTTTTTAAAAAATATTTATTTTATTTTGAATTTATGAAAAAAAACAAACATTTTTATAAGAGCATAATGGAAGAAAAAGAGATTGCACATGAAATTGCACAACTCCATTATCTACATCTTTCTATTTTCTTTTAAATATATGATAAAGTTATCATGTAACTTTCTTTTTTTCCTTCCCACTCCCTGCCTTACAGATATCTGGCTAACATTAGACACAAATATGTATGTATATGTAAAATCATGCCGTACATACCTGTATTTATCACTTCCTTCTCTGGTATAGATAAAGTCTTTCCTTCATAGGTCCTTTGTAGTTAATTTGGGTATTTTTAATAATTAAAATAATTTAGTTGCTCAAAGTTGTCCTAAAACAATATTGTTATTACTCTATACAGTGTTCTCTTGGTTTTGCTTATTTCCTTTTTTGACAGGATTGTTAGATTAGTATATTGGGATATATTACCAAATATCTGTAGTATTAAAATACTGAGGGCATATTATCAAATATCTATAGTCCATAGTCCAAAAATAAATAGGTTAATTCACAGAATAAAAAAAATGCTGTGGATGCAGTTTACTTTTAAGTAACATTAAAATATTTTAATGAAAAGAAACATTTTAATGCTTTAAAGTTTGTAATAGTCATTGTTACTTTTTCCAAGAAATCAAATCACAAAATCTCTGTGACATAATGGATGACATTTGAGAGTTTGTATTGCCTAAAATTTGATCACCTCAAGGCCCATCCTGTGATAAGATTCTCTGCTATTACCTAGGCTGGTCCTTAAATAACCGACCTTAATTCTTCACTGAATATGAATTTGATGAATGTGAAACAATACATTATAGAAATTCATTAAGTGGAATGCATATCTCATGTGAATAAAAGAAGCATTTGTTACTTTGTACATTCAGTATATAGTATGGTACCTGGTCCATGGCAGAACTTATTTAATACTTCTTGATTGATATTTAGTGGTTTTGAAGTATATATATATACCTTGATAGCATTTGCCAAAACCACTGTTCCACTACTATGGCCTATGAGTACTTTGAGACACCTTCAATACATAGTGATGCATTGGGGTATAGCATCAGTGGAGATTAACCCTACTGTATATTGTTGCTGTGGTACACAATATTTTATTCATTCACAACAATCTATTGTTAATACTGACTTTTACCAAAGATGCAAATTTGCTATGTAGAGAAAACATTTTTTCCTCATAGCATACATTAGTTTGAAGAGTGATGTGTATTCTTCTGAACTTCAATTAAATCTGTTTCAGAATACTAAGGTATTATTTGACCTACTGCCAGAATGGTTTGCTAAAGACAGGAATACTAGCAACTTATTTTTAGCTATGTTTTGAAGTACATTCTTTATGGGCATGATTTGTTATGTGTCAGATTCACTGCTGAAGAGTCACATGGGACTATGACTTATTGCCATTTTAATCACTTCTTGTATGTGTGTTCAATTTCATTTAGATTTGATATAACTCAATTTATTTCCTGTGCTACAAATCATATTTACATTTAAAATATTCAAAAACAAGAGTCGCTGATCCAGATTGAAAAAGATCTGTTTGAAGATTATAGATAAAATGATGCTTCTTTCCTACTCCAAGCTCAACAAATTCAACAAATATTTACTAAGCATATGTTATCCATTAATTCATGCATTAATTCATGCATGAATTAATTTCACACAATTCCTAAAACGCCTGCTATGTACAAAGTACCATGGAGGGTGATGTACCATAGCAAGATTAGCAAGATATGCTTCCTCCCCCTGAGGAGGAATCTAGTGGAAGTTAAGACCATCATCTAGTGGAAGTTAAGAAACAAAAACAAATAGTAAAAGGAAAAAATGATAAGTTTATTGGAGAAAACAAGTATAGTCCTATATCAGTACAAAAGAGAGAGAAATGGATGGAGTATATAATCAAAGCATACAGCATGAACTACTTCAACAACTCCCTAAATGCCACTCCCAATCTCAAGCCCCTTTAATCATTCCTCTTCTTATTAATATCACAATGGCTTTGTGATCTTGTGGATGTCTCCTGTAACGGGGTATGCTACATCCCTTTTATGCCTTCTCATCCTGGGTGATTCCATCCATCTCCTTCAATAAATCATCCATGAGCTTCCACCAATCATACTAAAATATTCTTTCTGTATTTCTTGAAATTGCATGAATACCCGTGCAAGTGCAAGAGCTGTCCATCTATTATTCCTTACTTGCTAAGTTGATGAATTTCCTTTTTTGTTATATATCTCTTAGATGATATCATCTGGTGTATGAAGGGATTCATTGATCCATCCTAACATCAGATTGATTTTCCTAGTGATTAGGCCTGTTCCCAATAACTCCCCACTGCCTTTCCAATAAGGTCCAGACACCTTAGTCTCTTATTCAAGACTCTTCACATACAATATGACTCTGTCCTCATTTTGCAGACTTACCACATAGTACACTCTTTACATACATTATAATCTAGTGAAAATAAAATGCTTTGTGTTCCACCTTTGCATCCTTGGTCAGGCTTGCAATTTCATCCCCTTCCATTACTATTAATTGAAATTTTACTCAGATCACAAAATAGACTCTCCTTTTAGTATTTCTTAGTTCACCTCAGCTAGAAGTGATTTTCCTCTCCCTCTGAAATATCAAAACACTTTAATTTTGTTTCTCTAATGGAATTTGTTGCTTTTAAAGATATCATTGGGTATGTTTTTGCCTTTCCCTGCTATTGCTAGGTTCTAGGTATTTGGTTTTATCTTGATATATTCCTTAATACTGTCCACACTACTTTGCCTAAAGTAGTTGTTTAAAAAAATTTGTTGAGTGAAAAAAATATTCACTAATGAAATACTAATATGTGAGAGAAAATATGTTTTGCTCAAAATATCCACGATGGTTTCAGTTCATCAGTTGATGTAGCTTTACTTGAATATGTCCAATAAGAATTTAACTTAGCACATGTTATATGATAGAGAAAAAACATGTTGAAACTATGTCATAGAAGACCTTGAAAGACAGGTTAAAGATTTTATATTTTACTTAGTAGACAATAGACCCCTGACAATTTCTTAGGATGTCAGTTATGTGATTAGATCAAGGCTTTAGAAAAATTGCTCAGGGAGTAATATGGACAATAGATTGCATGAGGCAGAGATTATAGGCAGGGAAATAAATTAGGCATATACTATAATAATCCAGAGAAGAAACCTGGGTTTGAAGTATCACTTCAAGTTAAACACCCAAATGGAAATGTCCCACATGTAGTTGGAAATATGAGATTAGTTAGAAATATGAGACAGAGAGAGAGAGAGAGAGACAGAGACAGAGAGACAAAGGCAAACATAGAGACACAGTCAGAGAGACAGAGAAAGACAGAGACACAGACTGAGATAGAGAAGGGTAGAGAGAAGACGAGACACACAGAGATAGGAAGAGACAGACAAAGGCAAAAAGAAAGAGAGAAACAGAAATAGATGAAGAGATTACAGGGAGACAGTGACACAATGAGACTAAGAGACAGAGGGACAGACAGAGAGAAAGAGATAGATGTAGAAAGATAGAGACAGAGACAAAGGCCAAATAGCAAATCTAAGATGTAATCTAATCTAATATGTAAAACAACCTTGGTGAATGTTAACATTTAAGGAATCACTTATAATCTGTTCTCTATTTTTTTTGTCTTTTCCCTTTTCTAAAATTTAAAATATTTATAAGCAATATTTTTCCACATTCCTTCATGAAGAATATTTTATTGTTGGAGAATATAAAGAAATCAATTCACACATAGGAGAAAACTTTCATTTTTCACCTTCAAATAACTATGTTATCTTATAGAATAGGAAAAGTATAGCAGGAGAATAGGTGTCCTAAAAGTTTTACTGAGGAGAATAACAATAGATCTAAAGATCATTCGTTTTATTGAATGTTTTAATACGAAATATAGGTAAAAACATAAGATCATTTAAAGACACTATTCACAATGTCCAGTACTAATGTCTGGGGGATGTTTTATGTAATAAAGCATACCCAAAGATACCCACAATTCTGTTATTATATGCCGTTGTGGAGACATCTGCAGTTTGGGTATTTTCTTTTTTTTTTTTTAAACAAATGCTTCATTAACTTCTGTTTTACATCATTCATTTCCACCAGATTTTGAGTTACAATCATTTCCTCCCCCTCTTTTTCCTCTACCCACCCTCCCAGAATAGCAGTCCTGCAAGATATAGCTTCCTCCAATCTGCTCTCTCCCATAGCTTCTCCCTTACCCCCTTCGACTTTTCCATTAGAGGAAGGCGAGTCTTTGTGTCCCAATGCCTGCACATCTTATCTCCCAATTACAAGCAAAAGAGTGTTAATAACAGTATTTATATATATTTGAAACATTTAATCTTAGGACCTCGAATTTCAGATCCATTTCCTTCCTTGTCACCCATTCCCTCTGGGAAGATAAGTAATTCAGTATATGTTGTACATATCTAGCTATGCAAAACATTATCATAGTAGATATATTGTATAAGGCAGCTTATAATTCCCTCCCACTCATCCCACCCCGAACCTGGTCCATTCCCTACATGATCCTGTCCCTCTTCTATACTGGGTACTTCCAACCTCCCCTCCCCCCCAGGATGCCCTCCCATCCATCATCCCTCCTCTCATACCCTTTCCCCCTATTCTTCTGTAGGTTGAGATATCCCATTTAGTATGTAACTCATTCTCTCCCTGAACCAAATTCAATGAGAATGTGGTTTTGCCTTTTTGCCTTCCTATTCTCCCTCTCCCTTGCAACCACTTCCCCTTGCTTCTTCTACATGAGATAGTTTACCCTATCCTGTCTCTCCCCATCTCCTCTTCCCACTTTCCTCTCTCACCTCATAATTACATGACTTGAGTATACTCCCTTCCCAACAAATCCAACCTATGTCCTCTATCCATATATAACTGTAACCATATACACACAAATTCACATATGTATTCATATGACCACACACCCTTCTTCCATTATTTTCATAGTGAGAGAGATTTAATCAGTCACAGTTATTGTTTTTCCATATAGGAATGTAAATAGTTCAACTTTGATAAGTTTCTTTGGATTTCTTTTCCCTGATTACCTTCTCAGGCACCTCTTCCTTCTTGTGTCTGGATGTCAAATTTTCTATTCAATTCTGTTTTTTTCCTCAAGAATGCTTGAAAGTCCTCTATTCCGCTGAATGACCATATTTTCCCCTGGAACAAAACTCAGTTTTGCTGGGTAGGTGACCCTTGGGTTCATTCCCAGCTCTTTTGCCCTCTGGAATATCATATTCCATGCCCTTTAATCCCGCAGTGTAGAAGCTGCCAGGTCCTGGGCTATTCTGATTGTGTTTCCACAATATTGAAATTGTTTTTTTCCTGGCTGCTTGTAGTATTTTCTCCTTGATCTGGGGATTCTGGAACCTGGCTATAATATCCCTGGGAGTTTCCTTTTTGGGATCTTTTTCAGGAGGTGATTGGTGGATTCTTTCAACCTCTATTTTGCCCTCAGGACCTAAAACATCAGGGCAATTTTCCTTGAGAATTTCTTGAAGGGTGATTTCTAGGTTCTTTCTTTGATCATGGCTTTCGGGTAGTCCAATAATTTTTAAACTGTCTCTCCTGGATCTATTTTCCAGGTCAGTGGTTTTTCCCATGAGATATTTCACATTGCCTTCTAATCTTTCATTTGTTTGGATCTACTTAACAGCATCTTGATTTCTCATAAAGTCATTAGCTTCCATTTGCTCCAGTCTCACTCTGAAGGAATGAATCTCCTCAGTGAACTTTAGAGATTCTTTTTCCATCTGGCAAATTCGACTTTTTAAGGCATTCTTCTCCTCATTGCCCTTTTAGGCCTCCTTTGCCATTTGAATTAGTCTATTTTTTAAGGTGTTGTTTTCCTCAGTCAGGCTGTTGACCCTCATTTCATACTTTTCCTGCATCCTTCTCATTTCTCTTTCCAATTTTTCCTCCACTTCTCTTATTTGATTTTAAAGTCCTTCTTAAGGTCCTCTATGGCCTGCAACCCGCTCATGTTTTCCCCTGGGGCTTTTGGAGCAGGACTTCTGACCTCACAGTCCTTTTCCTGCTCTATGCCCCCAAAATAGGAGTCTAGGGTTGCATTTTTCTGTTTCCTTTGCCTTGGCATGTTGCCACTTAATTTCTTGACTTTTGGGCTTATTGCCACAGGGTGTCTTTGCTGACAGATAGGGGAATTTTCGTTCCTAACGTGTGGGAGGGCAACTTCCATTTCTGGCAAGCTGTAAACCCACCCATGACTTCCACCCCAAATCACAATCCAGATCCAGGGAGGTTAAAGCAAGAGTGATTACCCCCCTAGACTGATTGCTGGATCTCCCTACAGTTCGCAGGCCAGGAGCTGGAGCTGCCTCTGAAAACTACAAAATGGCGTGTCTCCTCAGTGGCTTCTAGTCCCCAGGGGAGGAAGCCGACACATTCCCCAAAATACTGGTCCATAGTCCATAGGGCACTGACCTCTCACTTTGTCCTAGGCATGTCTATGTTGATAATTCTTGAGTTGCCACAAATGCTGGTGTTCTGTGGTCTCTCCAGCTGGCTGCTGGCCCTTCCGCCCTGGGGCTAAAACCTCAGCTCATGGGGACCTGGGCTTGGCTGGGCTCGGCTCCACATGCTCTGGCTGCTGGCTCCCAGAGTGTTGCGCTGGTCCTTCCTGCAGGGATGCTGGGCTGTCCTCAGCATGAGGGTAGCTTCTCTGTGTTGGTCTCAGAAGTTGTTCAGAGTCTGCTTTTACATAGTTTGGAGGGAGTCTGGGCGCAGAGTGGCTTTGATGAGCTGTTTCTACTCCCAGTTTAGGTATTTTCTTTGGATTATTACTACCTATAAGATAATAAATTGCATAACCAGTCCTCTGAATTATCTAGGTCATTTCAAAGTTAACTTAGAAAATGGTATCCCGGTCCCTTTCCTATCTACAGAACAGAACAGACGTTCCCTGACTGAAGGGTGTTTTTGCTATCATAAAATTCTTTAGAGACAGAGGGGAGATTGATGACATAGTGAATATCTACTGAGCTAAACTGCACCGTTTACAGATAATACTTTGCCCAAATAGAAGCTGTGCAAAACTTGAGTGATATATCCTTTTATGAATGTGCTTACGGTCTTCAAAAGTATGCTTTTGATGGAGTTTATAGCATAGAAATAGAAAATCCTGTCAGTTTCAATAAATAGTGGGCAATAACTTGGATAAATTGGACCCAGCTTGTTGGTTGTTTCCAGCCTTGGCCCATCTAATACCTGGAGACAGAAGAGGGATGGGATCCAAATGAGATCAGAAATTGACCTAAAGGGTTTTATTTAAAAACAACAAAGGGGCTTTAATTTTCCTTAAATCATTACATTGCTATTGAGGCCTTCAGGGTGCACTACAGATAGTTATACCCATCTGGTCCTGGCAGTACACAGCCCAGCCTCCAAGGACTTGAAGACACTTACAATTTTTAATCTAGCAATTCAATCTTCACTAGTACAGACATCCTCACTACTCAAAGGGGAAATCTAAACTTCAAAACAATTTCCCTAGCTATAAAGAGGCAATGCTTGCGTAAATATTGATTTACTTATTTCCTTTCTTTTTTGTCTCATTGCCACTTGTAGATTCCAATCTCAACATGGTAAAGGTAGAAAAATTGTTTGGCCTTCACATAACATTATATGGGTGCAAAATGAAGTATTTAGAAAAATGAACCATTAATGCTTTAGTATAATAAAATCATATGCTATAAGGATCAATGATTTTGTAAGTATGAGGAACTCTCAATTTGAGAAGTTCCTCTACCTACCAATTTAGATTGTCAATTACCCATTTCCAAAATCCTATATAAGTCCTATGGAGTTGTCTGAGGAAAGTTAAGTGGTTCGCCCAGGCTCACACTGCTAGTAAGTGTCAGAGAGAAAACTTGAACTCAGTTTTTCTGGACTCTAAAATCATCACTCTATCCTCCGTACTGCCTACTATATATATATATATATATATATATATATATATATATAATGTATATGTGTGTGTGTGTGTGTGTGTGTGTGTGTGTGTGTGTGTGTGTGTATTGCTTCAGATCTAGATGGTCCCCTGCCACAAAGGGATTTATTTCTTAGACTTGCACATAACCAGGTGTATTCTGGGGAACCTGACCCCCAAAGGAACATCTGGTTTCTTTCTCAATTTCTCTCTGTCATTAACTCCATCATGGAGTAATTGCAGGGAAATATATAAAACAAATCTTTGCTGTGGCTCATGACAAGTGTTTCCCAAAAATGATGAATAAAGTTGCTTCTACATGAGTTACTTTTCCCCCTCCATCTCAGAAATTGCTTAAAATATACACACAGACTTATAGGAATACCCAACAAATAAAAGAAAACACACATCAAATGACACATTATTCTCCTTATATGCCCCGGGAATGAAAAAAGTATTCCTGTGGAACTACAGCACAAATAGTTTAAATTCACTTTGGCATATGAGAACTGCTGAGACATATGAGGTAAAATTATCCAATCATAGATCTGGAATTATCTCAGCTGATGTCTTATCTAATCTCTACATTTTGCAGTTTAGGAAGCTTTGAGGAGGGTAATGACCCTGAGAGGTAGAATGACAATTCTATCATTTTAAGACAATTCTATTATTTTTTCTATTTCACAAATGAAGAATCTGAGGAAGCCAAGGTTAAACATGACTTGACTTGGGTCTTACAACTAGGACAGGTAGGTGGCACAGTAGATAGAGGGCTGGGCCTGGATTCAGAGAGACCTTCCTGACTTCAAATCTGACCTCAGAGACTTAATATTGTATGGCCCTGGGCAATTCATTTAACTCTGTTTGTCAGAGTTTCCTTATCTGTAAAATGGGCTGGAGAAGGAAATGATGAACTTCTTCATTATTTTTGCCAAGAAAACTCCATGGCTACCTAAATTTATTTACCAGTTCAGTGCCATACCAATCAAACTACCAAAAATTGCTTTATAGAGTCAGAAAAAATAATAACAAAATCCATGTGGAACAAAGGTCAAGAATACTAAGGTAATTAATGAAAAGAAATAGTGACTTGGCCTAGCCTTATGAAATCTAAAACAATATTACAAAGGAACAATAATCAAACTTTCTATTACTGGCTAAGAAACTGTGGTGGATAACTGGAATAGGTTAGGCATGGAAGACACAGTAGTCAAAGACTATAGTAACCCACTGTTTGAGAAACCCAGAGACCCCAGCTTCTGGAATAAGAACTCACTATTTGACAAAAACTACTTGGAAACCTGGAAAATAGTGTGGCAGAAACTAGTCATAGACCAACATCTTATACCATACACCAAGACGAAGTCAAAATGGATACATGAGTTATGCATAAAAAGTGGAAGTATATGCAAATTAGCAGAGCAAAAAATAGTTTGTCGGTCAGATCTATGGAGAAGAGAGGAAAATGTACCAAACAAGAAATAGAGAAACTATGAAATGCAAAATGGACAATTTTGATTACTTTAAATTAAAAATATTTAGCACAAACATAGTCAATGCAATCAAGATTAAAAGGGAAGCAAAAAGCTAAGAAACGATTTTTACAGTCAGGGTCTCTGATAAAGACCTCATTTCTAAAATATATAGAGAACTGAGTCAAATGTATAACAATACAACTTATAATGTTATGCATTTTACTCATTTCTCTATATATTCCCCATATATCCCCCAGTTGACTCAGTTCTGTATATATTCAGACATATTGACTCAGTTCTCTATATATTCCCCATAAATCAATTCCCCAATTCATAAATGAATATGAATAGCAGTTTTAAGATGAAGAAATTAAAGCTCTCTATAGTCATATGAAAAAATTATCTAAATTACTATTGATTAGAGAAATACAAATTAAAACAACTCTGAAGTACCACCTTGTACCTATCAGATTGGCTAATATGACAAAAAAAGGAAAAGGATAAATGTTGTTGAAGATTTGGAAAATTAGAACACCAATGCATTGATTCAACCATTCTGGAAAGCAATTTGGAACTGTGCCCAAAGGGCAACCAAACTGCACATACCTATTGATCCAACAATAGAACTACCAGGTCTACATTCCAAAGAGATCATAAAAAAAGTGAAAATATTTATAGCAGCTGTTTTTCTGGTAACCAAGAATTGGAAATTGAGGAGATGCCCATAAATTGGGGAAAGGTCGAACACATGAATGTAATGGAATATTTTTGTGCTATAAGAAATGATGAGCAGGCAGATTAAAAAAAACAAAAAAACAAAAACTGGAAACTGATACTGAGTGAAGTCAGCAGAATCAGAACATTGTACGCAGTAAAAGCCACATTGTGTGATGACCAACTTTGATAGAATTAGCTCTTCTCAGCAAGGAAATAATCTAAGATAATTCCAAAAGATTCATGATGGAAAATGTTATCCATCATGCAAGAGAAAGAACTATGGAGTCTGAATGCAGATTGAAGCATACTATTTTCCCTCTTTCTTTTATTTATCACGTTTTTCCCCTTTTTGTTCTGATTCTTCATTCAAAACATGACTAACATGGAAATATTTTTAATGTCAATTCATATGTATAGATTATATCCATCTTGGGGAGGGGGGTCATGATGGAGGGAGAAAAAATTTAGAACTCAGAATTTTATAAAAGTGAGTGTTGAAAACTATCTTTGCATGTAATTGGAAAAA
The DNA here is from genome assembly GCA_011680675.1 of Gymnobelideus leadbeateri. NCBI lineage: Eukaryota > Metazoa > Chordata > Mammalia > Diprotodontia > Petauridae > Gymnobelideus > Gymnobelideus leadbeateri. Next base: position 180,190 of record WOXC01012056.1, on the reverse strand, counting down.
TTTTAAAAATGGAAAAATACTATTAAATAAGGGGAAAATAGAAAGCCAGAAAATTCCATGGGCTCATGAAGAGTCAGGAATGACTGCATGATTGAACACCAATAATAACCATGACAGTATAGATCCAGATAGTACAATCAGAAGATGATTTGCTTAATCTTTCCATCTGGAATTTAGTTCATTTTCTCTCTGGTTTTCTCCTCAATCTACAAAATTCTCCCTTCTTTGTGGGCCTCGTTTTCAGTTCATGCAATGTTATAATAGAAAGTCATAGAGTATTGTGAATTCACCTCCTTACATTTGACCCTTGAGTTTTTCTTTACCTTTTCATTGTACTATTAGGTACAGTTCACCCCTTTATTTCCAAGCCCTTCAACCAGCCAATTACCTTCATGACCTTATGTCCCTGGAACTGGACCTTTCCCCTCAAGTCTTATCAGACAATTCTGCTTAATGACTTCTTCATCCATCATTTCCCTTCCATATCCCAGCTTCCTCCCCCTGAGCAATCTCTCTTCTTTGAACTCCCACAGTATTCTGCCTTTGCTTCTATATTCCATAAACTGAATCTTAATTTAAAGTAAAACTTGCCAATAATTAAGGCTATCTGAAAGGAGAATGGGCTTCCTCTGCAGGTAGCAATAAAAATTGCAGTTGTTATACAAATGGACATGATCTGCAAAAAGCTTTACACTCATTATTTTATTTGATATTCACAACATCCCCATGAGAGTAGGTTCCCTGACACTGGAGGTCTTCAAGCAAATACTGTATATACTAAGTATATTGAGGAGAGGGCTCTTGTTCTGGTATAGAAAGGAGTGATTCTTGCCCTAGACTAGATGTCTCTTGAAGACCTTAACAAATCTGAGGTCCTATGGACTTGAGCAACTTATAAATTAATGGAGAATATGTAAAGAATGAATAACTGAATAAATGGAAAAAGAAATCATTAAGCCCTTACTACATGAAAATGCTGCACTAAGCACTGGGACTAGAATGTCATAGGAACATCAACCCTGCTTTCTAGAAGCTCACATTGTACTGGAGATAATACTTTAAATTAACTTTTGTACCTCCTACTGTGTCCAACAAAGTTCTTTGAATTTAGAGGAAAGTCGTTTAGCCTCTGAGCCCATTTCTTCTATAAAACAGGAAAAATGGTATCTATATTGTGTACCTCCTCCACTAAAGTTCACTTCTGATGCTTAATCAAGGCATGAATGTATCCCTGGGGTCTCAAAACCTATTCCAATGAAGCCTATGGACTCTAACATGCAGTGACAAACTGTTTCATCCCCAGGACACTTAGATTCAGAAGGGAGATTCAAAACAAGTCAAAAAAGCATATATCAAGTGCTTAATCTGTGCCAGGCACTATGCAAAGGACTAAGAGCATAAGTAAAATGGAAAAGATGACATTTACTAGCCACAAAAAAATCACAGTTAAGGAAAATAGAATATAAAAGGGTTCTAAAAGGCAAGAGGCAGAGAGGTTAGGAACATATCCTTGGAGGGGCACAATGGAGAAATATAGACCCTGGAGAGTAGTGTGTGTGTGTGTGTGTGTGTGTGTGTGTGTGTGTGTGTGTGTGGTGGGGGGAGCAGTTCTGACAATTTCCACAAAATGGACGTTTGGGGAGGAATTCACCTATTAGGGGAGACAGACAGAGGAGTGGAAGCTTCTCCCTACTCGCACATGGTGGAGAAGACTCATCAATGAGGACAATGAATTTGGGGGCCATGTAAAGCTCTAAAAGACCATCTTAAAAGTTGCAGATGAGTTGTGATCTGCACTAGTGAAGAGAGAGCTCACAATGACAAAATCACATTTGTAAAGAAAGACAACTTATGTCCAAGGTGTTTTGTTTTATTTTTGAAATGAGGATCAAATAACAGAGCATATAAAGGGTTTTGTAAAATTTAAAGTATTATATAAATGCCAACTAGAAATAATAGTAGGAGTAATCATAGAATAGTAATAGTAGTAACAGAATAGCAATAGTAGTAGTGGTAGCAGTAGGAGGAGGATGATGAGAAGGAGGTGTAGGAGAAGCAAAAGCAGAAGCAGTAGTAGCAGCAACATCAGTATGGCATAAATTATTAATCAGTATTTGCTGAATTGAATATTTCACATACATCATCTATTTAACTTGAAAAGTCTTCCTCTGCATTAGAAGTAAGACAAAATGAAACAAGAAGACTCGATGAAATTTTGTTTTCTTCAGATAGAATTCCTTACAATTCTAATAAAAAGAGATGATAATACTCAGCCCTACCCTCTCTAAATACAAAGATTCAATAACTCAGCCACTATGGAGAACATAATAGATACAGGCACAAGGCATATTTTTTCATAAGCCACTTTTAGTCTATTTATCTGTGCCCATTTGGTAAAGCCTGGTAAAGTACTTCCCCAACAGAAACACTACAAAAAGACAAAGGATAATTACTTTACATTTTTTTAGGGCAATTGGGGTTAAGTGACTTGCCCAAGGTCACGAGGCTAGTTTTTGTGTTAAGTGTCTGAGACCTGATCCAAATCCTAAACACAAACTATGCCACCTAGCCGCCCCCTAATTACTTTAATTTTTGATGAATAACATAGACAAGTGCATCTCTTCTCACTTGTGCAGCCCATCTATATCTTCTCTTTGTCTATCAGTCTAGTTTCTTTCTATAAATCTTCTATCAAAAATCAAAACAAGATGTTAGAAGACCTTCTGTAGCTCTTTTTTATTTTGTAGGGCCCTTGAGATGACTATTATTTCTCAATCTAACCATATGACTAACTTAAATTCATTTTTGGTCACTGTAATGTTAATTAAATCATAAAATATTCCCTGTCCATTAATAGGCCTCATATGGAGCCCATTAAGGGAAGTTTGCTTAGGGGAGGCTTGCTTATAGGAAGACTTTCACACCTTTTACTAATTTCTAATTAGGAACTGAGTCAAGAGGGTTGGTATACCTTCTGCCTTTGAAGAATGCATATATACTCTGAATTGCTATTTTGCTTTGGGGGCTCACTTATGAGAAAGATCTTGTGATTCCTAGTAGAGATTCTGAGTGGCTGTATGTTCAGAGCTCCGCAGCTGCTCAGACGTAAAGGCTCTCTTGATTCAGGGATGTATGTAAAATGTATAGTTGATTTAGGCAGTCAGAGCCCTGTCTGTTGTTCTTTATTTCTCTGCTTGTATTTTCTCTGAAGTTCAGGATCCTGATTTTTCTGCTGAACTACTGAATGTAATTAAAAAAAATGTTTTTGACACTTTAAAAAGCTGTCTTTCCTAGTAAAGCAGATCTAAGAATGTGTACTAGTGACTCATATTAGGAGCCAAGATGACAGAGTAGAAACACAAACTTGATGTGGGCTCCATCTCCAAAAAATTCCAATAAATGTAAAAAAAATTACTTCAAAAATTTTTAAAGCTACAGGACCCACAAAGTGACAGAGAGAAACAAATCTCCAACCAAAGACAGCCTGGCAGGCCAACAAGAAAGGTCTATCACAGTGCTCAGGGAGTTCAGCACAGTACCAGAGGAGCCATGTGGTTGCAGCCCCAGGGAGGCCCAAACCAGCAGCAGCCAGAGCAGACTTCAGGAGAGTGAATAAGCAGCAGCTGTGGTGGCTTCCAGACTTCTCAACTCACAAACACCAAAGACAAAGTAAAAGGCTAGTGTGGAATTGGCTGCAATGGGGGCAAGAGGGAACAAAAAGCATGTTCCAGCTGCAGGCCCAGGGAAAGAAGCAGGTGGAAGCGCAGCAGCTGTGCTGCATAGCTGCCTCAGGAGACCCTGGCCTGCAGATTGTAGAGAGACCAAGCAACCATTCAGAGGGTAATTGCTCTTGCTTTAACCTTCTTGGATCTGGATCTCAGTCTTGGGTGGTGGTTCTGGGGTGTGTGACCACAGGGCTGTAGAGATGGCCCCCTCCTAATAACTCCAGCAGCTATGAAAACCCCACCAATTTGGGACAAAGCTTTCTCTGGAAAGAGTTCTACTGTGGCAAAGAGCTCAAGGGACACGTAATTGGCTGGCAATATGAGCAAACACAGGAAGCACAAACAGATGTCAGAATCCTTTCTTGGGGACAAAAAGGATCAAGGTATGGAGTGAGAGGAAGACAGTGGAGTCAGAACTTTTGCATCAAAAGCCTCCCAGAAAAAATATGAATTGGTTACAGGTCATAGAGGGGCCCAAAAAGAATTTTGTAAATCAAGCAAGAGAAATGGAGGAAAAACTGGGAAAAGAAATGAGAATGATGCCAGAAAATTATGAAATGAGAGTCAACAACCTGACTGAAGAAAATAACACCTTAAAAATACACTAACTCAAATGACAAAAGAGGCTCAAAAAGGCAATGAGGAGAAGAATGCCTTAAAAAGCCAAATTTGCCAGATGGAAAAAGAATTTCAGAAGCTCACTGAAGAGAACCATTCCTTCAGAATTAGATTGGAGCAAATTGAAGCTAGTGAATTCATGAGAAATCAATATACTATTAAAAAGATCTGAACAAATGAAAAAATAGAAAGCAATGTATAATATCTCATTGGAAAATAGAACTGGAAATTGGAAAAAAACTGACCTGGAAAATAGATCCAGGAGAGATCATTTAAAAATTATTGGACTACCTGAAAGTCATAATCAAAAATAGAACCTAGAAATCATCCTCCATGAAATTCTCAAAGGAAACTGACCTGATGTTTTAGAGCCAGAGGGCAAAATAGGGGTTGAAAGAATCCACTGATCACCTCCTGGGAAAGATTCCAAAAAGAAAACTCCTAGGAATATTTTAGTCCAATTCCAGAGTTCCAGGATCAAGGAGAGAATATTACAAGCAGCCAGGAAGAAACAATTTCAATATTGTGGAAACATAATCAGGATAGTGCAGGATCTGGCAGCTTCTACACTGATGGAATCGAAAGGCTTGGAATATGATATTCTGGGAATCAAAAGAGCTGGGATTAAAACCAAGAATCACCTATCCAGCAAAATTGAGTATCATGTTTGAGGGGAAAATATGGTCATTAAATGGAATAGAAGATTTTCATACATTCTTGATGAAAACTGTTACAAGGAGGGGAAGAACAGGAAGGCAAAAGGGAATGAGTCACCCTTATTCTTATTGAAATTGGCTTAGGGAGGGAATGACATACACACTAAATAGGGTATCTCACCCTACAGGAGAGTGGGGGAAATGGGATGAGAAGCCAGATGATATAAGGGAGGACAGGCTGGTGGGGAGGGAAGTTGGAAGCTCCCACTTTTGAAAAGGGACAGAATCAAAGTAGAGAATAGAACAAGTGGAGTTGGGATAGGATGGAGGGAAATATAGTCATTCTTTCACAATATATACAATATGGAAATGTTTTGCATAGCTACACATGTACAACCTATACTGAATTGCTTATCTTCCCAATAAGAGTGGGTTACAAGGGAGGAGGGAAAGAATCTGGAATTCAAAGTTTTAAAATCAAATGTTTAAAAATATATATTTTTTTTCATTTAACTGGGAAATAAGATATGCAAGTAGTGTTTCACTGTGCCCCACTGAAAAGTTGGAGGGGATATGGGGGAAGACATGGGAGAGAGCACATCAGGGGAAGGGATATTCAGTAGGATCGTTGCTTTGGGGTGGCGGGTAGGGGAAAAATGAAGATAAAATTTGTAACTCAAAATCTTGTGGACATGAATGATGTAAACTAAAAATTAAAAAAGAGAGAGAAAAAAAGAAAAAGAATAGGGTCAAAGGAGAAAATTAGAATGAGTGGGGTGCGGGAAAGGATGGAGGGAAATGTAGTTAGTCTTTCTCAATATAAAAATTATGGAAATTATTTGGGTAACTACACATGTACAACCTATATTGAATTGCTTATCTTCCCAGTGGGGGTGGGTGAGGAGGGAAGAAAGAAAAAAATCTGGAACTCAAAGTTTTAAAAACAAATGATTAAAAAATTGTTTGTTTGTTTTTTTTTTTACATGCAACTAGGAAAAAGATATACAGGCACTGGGTAAAAAAATCCGTCTTGCTGTACTAGAAAGTTGGGGGGGGGGGTGTGATTTGGGAGACTATAAGAGAGAACAGAATGAGGGAAGGGGTATTCAGTAGCCTTGCTATTTTGGGTTGGGTGGTAGGGGAAAGACAGGGAGAAAAATTGTAACTCAAATTTTTGTGGAAATGAACATTGAAAACTAAAAATAAATTAATTAAAATGTGAAAAAAAAGAATGTGTACACTAGCAGCTATCCTGGGCATGCCAATATGGTTGCTGCTATGGTCACAAATGTTCTTTATACTAGAGTTGTTACTATTATTGATATACTTATTTTAATTTAACCAAAATTATTATGAATATACACAGTATGTTTATTAAGTACATAACATATATAAATATATAGTATATTTTACTATGTACTATATAATTATACTGGGCAGTTTAGTGGCATAGCAGATAGAGAGCCAGGTCTAAAATTAGGAAGGTTCATCTTCCTGAGTTTGAATCTGCCCTAAGACACTTACTGACTGTGTGACCCTGGACAAGTTATTTAATCCCATTTGCCTCAGTTTCCTGATCTATAAACTAAAGTGGATATAGAAATGGCAAACCACTCCGGTATCTTTGTAAATAACTCCCAAATGGGGTCATGAAGAAATAATTGAAAGAAATGAACAATGACAAGAAAAATCGATATAATATTTCTGAAGTATATTTTATACATTTAAATATAGTATATATGCATGCATTATGTTATTAACAATAAACTATCATTTTTTGTTTTTATTTATTTTTAATAAATTTTATGTTTATTTTTAGTTTAAAACATTCATTTCCACAAGATTTTGAGTTACAAATTTTCTCCCTGTCTGTCCCCTAGCCAACACCCCAAAACAATGACCCCACTGAATACCTCCACCCCAATCTGCTCTCTCCTATATCCTCCCCAATTCCCCATCTGACTTTCCAGTAGGGCAAGATGGATGTCCATACCCCAATGCCTGTATATATTATTTCCCAGTTGCATGTGAATAACAACAACAACAAAAACAACAATAATAGTAATTTTTTAAACATTTGCTTTTAAATTTTTGAATTCCAGATTCTTTCCCTTTTTCCTTCATTACCCACCCTTACAGGGAAGATACCCATTTCAATATAGTTTGCACATGTGTAGTTATGCAAAACATTTCCATACAAGTTATTGTGAAAGACTGACTATATTTCCTTCCACCCTATCCCGCCCCCAGTTGTTCTATTTTCTACTTTGACCCTGTCCCTTTTCTTGTGTGCTTCTAACTACCCTCCCCCCACAATCTTCCCTCCCTTCTATCCTGCCCCCTCCTCTCCCCTTCCCCTCTACTTTGCTGTAGGGTAAGATACCCAACTGTGTATGTTAAGAGTAAGGTTGACCCATTCCCTTATGCCTTCCTGCTCTTCCCCTCCATTGTTACAGTTTTCCATTGCCTCTTTTACCCTAGTCTGTCTCTCCCTATCTCCTCTCATTATATTCCTTTCTCATGTCTTAATTTAATTTTTCAAATATCATCCCTTCCTATTCCATTGATCCTGTGTCCTCTGTCTATGTATACCTGTGTATACACACACACACACACACACAAACACACACTCACATATGTATTCATGTGCACATATATCCTCCTCTATAGACCTATATTTGTATACATACATACACACATATATATATATATGTATATATACATATACACACACATATACACACAGACACACATTTAAATTCCATTCAACTTTCTCAGAAAGGTTTCATAAGTTATAACGATCACTTTTCCATGTAGCAATGTCAATAGTTCAAATTTGATAAGTTACTTATGATTTATTTTCCCTGTTTACTTTCTCATGTTTCTCTTGAGTATTGTATTTGAATGTCAAATTTTCTATTCAACTCTATTTTTTTCAACAAGAATGCTTGAAAGTCCTCTATTTCATCAAATGACTATATTTTCCCCTGAAACATTATAATCAATTTTGCTGGGTAGGTGATTCTTCATTTTAATCCTAGGTCCTTTGACTTCTGGAATATCATATTGGAAGTCCTTCGATCCTTTAATGTAAAAGCTGCTAGATCTTGTGTTATCGTGACTCTGTTTCCACAATATTAAAATTGTTTTTTCCTGGCTGCTTGTAATATTTTCTCCTTGATCTTGGAACTCTGGAACCTGGCTATAATCCTAATAGTTTTCATTTTGGAATCTTTTTTAGGAGGTGTATTCTTTCAACCTCTATTTTGCCCTCTGCTTCTAAAATATTAGGGCAATTTTCCTTGAGAATTTCTTGAAGGATGATTTCTAGGTTCTTTTTTTGATCATGGGTTTTAGGTAGTCCAATAATTTTTAAATGATCTCTCCTGGATCTATTTTCCTGATCAGTGGTTTTTCCAATGAGATATTTCACAGTGCTTTCTATTTTTTCATTAGTTTAGATCTGTTTAATAGTATTTTGATTTCTCCTAAAGTCATTAGCTTCCATTTGCTCCATCATCTGAAGGAATGGCTCTCTTCAATGAGCTTTGGAATTTTTTTTTTTTTATCTCTGGCAAATTTGGCTTTTTAAGGCGTTTCCTTGTTGGCTTTTTGGCCATCTTTTGCCTTTTGAGTTAATCTATGTTTAAGGTGTGATTTTTTTCAGTCAGGTTGTTGATTCAATATTCATGATTTTCCTGAATCATTCTTGTTACTCTTTCCAATTTTTCCTCCACTTCTCTTACTTGATTTTCAAAACCCTTCTTGAGCCCCTCTATGGCCTATAATCAGTTTATATTTTTCTTGAAGGCTTTTGATGCAAGAGTTTTGTCCCCAGAAAAGGATTCTATCATCTGTTTGTGCTTCCTGTGCTTGCTCATATTGCCAGCCAATTACTTGACCCTTGAGCTCTTTGCCACAGTAGAACTATGCTTCCAGAATGGAGAGAGCTTTGTCCCAGCTGCTGGGGTTTTTGCAGCTGCTGGAATTATTAGGAAGGTGCCATCTCTACAGCCCGCACAAGCACCTGCTCAATGGTCTCACACCCCTGGGGACCTCCACCCAAGACTGAGATCCAGATCCAGGCAGGTTAAAGCAAGAGCAATTACCCTCTGAATTGTTGCTTGCTCCCCCTACAATCTTCAGGCTAGTATCTCTGAAGCAGTCATGTGGAGGCAGCTGCAGGGCCTCTGTACCTCTGCCTTTTTGGCCCAGGGTCAGTGGACAGAAGGTGCTCTCAGTCCCCCTCTTCCCACAAAGTTATACACTGACCTTTTACTTTGTCTTTGGCATTTATGGGTTGATCATTTGGGAAACCACCATAGCTGCTGGTGATCCACTCTCCTGATATATGCTCTGGCCTCTGCTGGTTGAGGCCACCCTCAGGCTAAAATGCAGGCTCGTGCAATGCTGGGCTGGGCTCCCAGCATGCTGAGATGGACCTTTCCTTTAGTTCTTTCTGGCTGCCTTCAGCAGGAGATTTGTTTCTCTCTGTCTCTTTGTGGGTTCTGTAGCTCCAAAATTTGTTTAGAGTCATATTTTATAAGTATTTGAGGTGGTTATGGGGAGACCTCACAGATTTTTCATGCTTCTATGGCAACATCTTGGCTCTGCATCCTAAACTATTTGTTAAGAACATATTAAATGGTTTGCATTTTGTTCTGTTTTGGGAACAGTGCAAGAATGAGTAGACCAAGGTCTGCTTTGCTTTAGGGTCACATAGCTTTTGACTATGAAGGTCCTTTATCAGCTGAACCAGGGAAGCCTAATCAGTATTATATTCTCAGGACCTCAGTAGCCATTAAAACTGTAAACAATTCTCATTTGTAACCTTTCAGTTCAATAAATTATTCATATAGCATCCTGAGAAGGCCCAGGCATAGGCCCAGGCCCAGGCACAAAAGAGAACAAAGATGTACACACTAACTCCCTTGAATGCTGTTGATAAGAGGAGCATCCCATCAGTAGATTACATAAAGAAACAATGAATAGCCCTAGTGACCCTGACTACCATGATTCTCTGCCTTCCATATCCACTACTTTCTCCTATTTCCTCTTCCTCTCTCTTCACATTGAATTTCTCTACAAACTGAAGAAGTATAAAACCAGTTTTGTCTAAACTTCATTGAGGCTGTTTCTCTGAAATGTCTGCGCCTTACTAGACCAGGACACAGGCATTAATTTAATTAGCAGGACTATATCAGGCTGTTCTCACAAGCCATAAAACTCTGGAGGGTTCTCAAGGAAGTCTTACTAGTACTTGCTCTTGCTTCTGCACCCTAATGCCCTCCTTTCTTCCCATTCTCTGAAAGTTCAGTCTGATTGGGCAGGAGAAAGGAGAGAAATAAAACATTAATGAAGAATTAAAATACAGAGAAAGATGTGAATGTTCATAAGAACTATGATAAATTAATATGAGAGGTCACATAAATAAAAACAGTTCTAAGATCATCTAGTCATTTTGTAGATGAGGAAAGGGACTCAAATGGAGATGAAGTGATTTTCTCAAAGGCAAATTGGTAATAAGGAAGCACTGCCAAGGTTTAAACTCAGATCTTCTGAATCAAAGTTGATAATCTTTCTACCATACTATGATCAGAGGAGAACTACTTCCTACTTGGTCGAGGTGAGATTCTGACTCTACTGTGACTGATGGATAGAATTATAATATAGAGGGAAGATTCCCCACGTGTGGTAAACATTGGAAGTAAAGTGAAAAAATGACAAAAAGACTCTATTTGGGGGTAGTTAGGTAAGAAAGAGAAATGGGTTTGAAACTTAGCTATGTAATCTTTCAAAACTGAATTACTACAAGCCATTAAGTGTTCAGTATATACCTTAGGAAAAGGAGGAGGAGAGGTGGAAGAGGACGACGACAAGAAAACAGTTGGTATGTTGTCCAAACCTTCTTCCACTTAGATCAAGTTGGTAAATATAATGATCCAAACTAAATGAGACAGAAAGTGTATTGTCAGGGAGAGAAGAAACTAATTTTTTTAGCTTCAAATGAGCAACAGCTATTTAAAGGTTTATATAATATTTTACAATTAACTGCACATCACAACCAATTTCTGAGCTTATAAAAAGTTGGTGAAATATTAGAGCCCTTAAAATGAAAATTTGCATATTTATCATTGTGCTGGGAGATAGAATGTTCCTCTCCCCATGGAATCAGAACAAACTAGTTATCCTTTCTTAAAGCACAGACAGAAGTAGTATATTTAAAATAACATAACAATTAGATTTTTAAAGTTTCAAATCTCAAGCACTATTTATTTTAAGGAAAAAATAATAGCATTTACTTATTTTTTTCCCTTTTAAAACAAAAATTCCTCTATTTCAGGGTTGTTGATTGTAGCAATTATCATTAAATAGGTGATTTATGACAATTTGTATTTCATCACATGTACATCTTTATTTGTATGACAGAATACTCTTTCCATGTTCTTTCAATTGTATATTGCTTTGTGTTTATTTAGATTTCCAATTAATCAGTAGCCTTGGGATAGAAGCAAAGTTAGGGGATATAGTGGATAAAGCACCAGGCCTGGAGTCAGGAAGACCTGCGTCCAAATCTGACCTCAGATTCTTCTTCTTCTTCTTCTTCTTCTTCTTCTTCTTCTTCTTCTTCTTCTTCTTCTTCTTCTTCTTCTTCTTCTTCTTCTTCTTCTTCTTCTTCTTCTTTGAGGGCAATTGGGGTTAAGTGACTTGCCCAAAGTCACATGGCTAGTAAGTGTGTCAAGTGTCTGAGGCCAGAGGATTTGAACTCAGGTATTTTGACTCCAGGGCTGGTGCTCTATTCACTGACCTCTGAGTCTTCACAGCTGTTTAATTTTGTCCAAATAACTTAATCTCTGTCTGACTCATTTTCCTCAAATGTAAAATGGGAATAACATAGCATCTATTTCCCACAATTGTTGTAAGGATAAAATGAAACTTTTGTAAAATACTTTGTAAGCCTCAAAGTGCTATAGAAATGCTGCCCATCACTACCTTGTGCTCCCTTATAACATCAGAATGAATGGTTTTTAAGATCTTTGTATACATCATGCTATTTCAACCTTACAAATGAGGGAGTATCATGTAATGTACAAAGACCTAGAACTAGAGTCAGAGAAACTGGTTTCAGATCTGAGCCCTGCTAGCTGTTGATTGTATGACCTTGTGCAAGTCCACTTAACATTACAGGGATACAGGGGAAGTTGTATCCAGTGTCTCTGCAGTCCTATCTAGCTCTAAATCAATGATCTGAGGAAACAGTCATCTGAAGTAAGCAGCATAAGGACTGTTACCCCCATTATACAGAGGAGGAAAATCAGTCAGAAAAGTTGAGTGATTTGTCTAACATTTCTTGTTTCATAGTAATGGAACCCAGGTCTTCTTGTTCTAGAGCCAGTATCAGCCCTTAACATTGTCTCCCGTATTCACAGAGAGACATAGACTGACAGAAATACTCAAAACACTGGCATGACACAGTAGATAAGGAACTAGATTTGGAGTGAGGAAGAGACGAATTCAAATCTTCCCATGGAAACCAACCAAGGGCAAATAGATTAAAATCCTTCAATCTTTTCTCATATATAAAATAGGTATGATAAAACTGTGGATACCAAATTCATAGGGACAGGACATAATATAATAATATACTTAAAATACTTTGCAATCTATGTAAATGGTAGTTGTTAATCTATGACAACATTAACAAAGAATAACAAATATTTATATGCTACCTACTATATGACAGACATTGTGCTAAGCATTTTAGAACTATTGACTCATTTAATCCTCACAATAACCCAGAGAGGTAGGTGCTATTATTATTCCTATTTTACAACTGAGGAAACTGAGAGAAACAGAGATTAAGTGATATGCTCAATATCACACAGCTAGCAAGTGTCCAAGGCTGAGTTTGAACCCATGTTTTCTGACTCTAAACCCAATGTTCTATCCATTGTACCACCTAACTTTCTCATATAGCTCCTTCATTTTATAGGACCCTAAGGTCAATTAGCTTACCTAATTATAGGTATTATGGAGACATTATTTTATGGAGACATTACAGTATTATGTTCAATTAGATGGAAAGAGCACTAGTTCTGTAGTCTCAGGATTTGGGTTTAAGATTTTTGTCAATTGGATACTGCCTATGGAACATTGATGAATGTGTTATATATTATTTATTTTTAAAATTTAATTTTATATTTATTTTGCTTTAATTTTTATTTAATATAATAAAATATATAAATGTTTTATTTTATTTATTATTTATCAAATTATTATAATTTCATGTCTTGGGGCCCAAGTATCTTCATCTCTAAAATGAAGGGGAAATATTACATGGCCTCTAAGTTCTCTTCCTACTCTGGGTCTATGATCCTATGTCAGACTAAATCAGAAATTTATGCTTAAATTATATACCTGGACAATTGAGTGAAAAGTCTTGTAGCTTGCTATATGATAAGTTTAGGTGTTCTGGTCCCCAAGGTAAATATGGTTGCTATCAGATAAATATGTCCTCTACAATGAGATTTCTATGGGCTATCAGTACAGATAATGGGAGAGGGGAAAATCTTTAGGATGATAATGAAGATACTGTAGATGAGTTATTGAACATTGAAAAGCCACTGGAAGATCTTAGGAAAGGTGTGGTTTAATTCAGTAGAGAGGGAAACTGACTTTATGAAAATTATTGATGATGAGGGACAACACTTATTGAAAAGCATTATAACAACATATTTGAGGTTGGTGCATGAGAAGGCAGCAGGATTTGGTGACAGATTGAATACGATGAAAAAAAGTGGACCAAAAGTAAATAATTTATGATAATGATAATGCTGATGCTTAGATAAAGAATGAAATAGTAACAAAAATTCTTGGATGATTTGTTGGGCACATTGGAAAGTGATTAAGAGCAGAAAATCCTTGTTATGGTCAAGGTGAACAATGTTCTCTCAAGAATATATCATAGTTGTTATGAAGAATATTTCAAGAATTACTTTGAATATTTAAATGCACAAACAACTTCACTCTGGATTTGAAGACAGTGCCTGGGTGATGGAGCCAAGATGGTGGAGTAGAAACAGGACTTCCATACAGCTCCTACTTCCACCTACTCTAATATATATAAAAAATGACTCTAAACAATCTATAGAACTACAGAACCCACAAAGTGACAGACAGAAACCAACCTCCCACTGAAGACAGCCTGGTAGGCTGGCAGGAAGGGTCGATTGAAGCGTGGGAGCAGAACCCAGCATGCCTGAGCCCAAGGTTTCAGCCTCAGGGTGGCCTGACCAGCTGTGTCTAGGGGGCTATGGGGAGAGTAGATCACCAGCAGCTGTAATGGTTTCCAGTATTATCAACCCATAAATGCCAAAAACAAAGTAAGAGGTCAGTAGACTTTCAGAACAGGGGGTTGGGGAGTTTGGTCCAGCCTCTGCCCCTGGAGGGAGAAGTGGCCATAGTTGTGTGGCTACTTCAGAGCTCCTGGCCTGCAGATTGTAGGGGGACCAAGCCACCAGTCTGAAGGGTAATTGCTCTTTTTTTAACCTGCTGGGATCTGGAGGCCTGTCCTGGGTGGAGGTCCTGGGGTACGTGACCAGTGTACCAGAACCAATGGAGGCTTCTGAGATGGCACCCAAGTAATAGCTCTGGCAGCTGAGAAAGCTGAGGAAACCCCAGCAATTTGGGACAAAACTCTTCTCTCTGAAAGCAGAGTTCTACTGTGGCAAAAAGCTCAGGAGTCAAGTGGCCGAGTGGCAACATGAGCTTTTGGGGGTGTTGGGCAAGAACAGTGGTCTGACTTTGGATTCCTTTTTTGGGGACAAAAAGGATCAAGGCATGTAGCAGGAGGAAGACAAGGGGAAGAAAGAAGTGGGGGGGTGATGGAGTGGAGGGCAGGTTGCAGGGGTGGGAAGTTTGAAGCACACACTTTTGAAAAGGGACAGGGTCAAAGTAGAAAATAGAAGGAGTTGGGGGTGGGATAGGATGGAGGGAAACATGGTCAGTCTGTCACAATATATCCACTATGGAAAGGTTTTGCATAGCTACACATATACAACCAATATTGAATTGCTTATCTTCCCAGTAATGGTGGGTGAGGAGGGAGGAAGAGAAAGAATCTGGAATTCAAAGTTTTAAAATCAAATATTTAAAATATATCTATCTATATCTACATCTATAATTATTTTTTATATGTAACTGGGAAATAAGATATACAGGCACTGGGGATATGGGGGAGGATATAGGAGAGAGCAGATTGGGAAGGGGGTATTCAGTGGGATCACTGTTTTGTGGTGATGGGTAAGGAAAAGATGGGGAGAAATTTTGAACTCAAAATCTTGTGGAAATTAATGATGTAAACTAAAAATAAACATAAAATTTAATTAAAAAAATGAAGACAGTGCCTGGGGTCACATAATGGTTAGTTAATTACTATCAAAATGAACCTAGCCTAATTACTTGATCTCTGTTAGTCTCATTTTATTGTAAATAGGAATAAGGTCTAGATTTAATGAAATAGAATGTTGATTAAATAATTTCAAAGTTGTTTTTTTTTGTTCCAGCTCTAAATACTAGGTCTTATTTAATAATTAACGTTGATACTTGTTAATAAATTAGATCAACTAGAATTTTATAGCTTAGAAAATCAAATTTCAATTTTGTTTTATATATGGTTAAAAATCTTCATCCATATTGATTTATCCATTTTTTCTTTCTATTCAGAAGCTCTTTCATACTACTCTGTTTCTTATGTCATTTTCAACCAAATTGAAGTACTAAAAAAGTTCCAAATCTCTTTAATCTTTTACTTCCAGGAAGTTACACAAGATTTCCCTTATGTAAAAAAATATATTTTTGTCTTCTCTGTTTACTAGAGTGCCTTATCTATAGTAAGCACTTCATAAATGTTTCTTGCCTTGCTTTGTTTTCCTTCAATGTCCAAGTCAGGTACCATCTTCGATCCATGGTTCCCTTTCATCCTTTCAGCTCAAAGTGATCTCTCATTCCTAAAATATTCCTAGAATGCTTGGCTGCATATCTTTTAAATTCTTTCTCCTATTCCTTCTTGATTCTTAATTATGATGTATGTACACTTTAAGAATGTAAACTCCTCGAGGGCATAAACCATTATTTTGCATCTTCATAGCCCACAGATTGAGGCAGAGGCTATTATATATCAGAAACTTAAGAAAGGTGAATTTAATTAAAATGAATTGTTTCTTATTTCTCATTGTCTTGCTGACATTTAAGAATATCTACAATACTAATGGAAACTTAAATGACTGTTTGTATAATTTATTTATGCTTTACTACAAGCTTGGTGACCATGAGCAAATCACTTTGCCTTTCTGGGTCTCATTTTAATTATTTGTAAAAACTAGGAATTTTAATCATTAGTTGTGCAGTAGGTTAAAAGAAACTATTGTGCATGAATGTAGTGATTCATTCAGTAAGAAATAAAATAAAATATAGAGAATTTGTAGAGATGAAAAAATTGTTTTAACTTATTCAGAGTGAAATAAGCAAAATCAAAAGAAAAACATTCCAATGACAACTATAAATTACTAAAAGGAGGTTAAGCAATAAGCAAAGGAAAAATCAGAGCAGAAAGAAAAAGAGGAAAAATACATGACATTTCCTTCATGGTAGAGAGAGAGAAGATTATTAGTATAAAATGATCTATATATTCTCATAGAGTTCTCATGGTTTTGTATGATCGATTTTTTTTCTATCATTAGGAAAAGTTCAATCTGGTATAGGAACTAGGAAATGACTGGGATGTGAAGACAAAAGACTGCCACAGAACTTTGTGAACATAAGAAATGTGGACTAAATTTTGGGTTATTAACCCGGGGTTCATGAACTTTTAAAACATATTAAAATAAAATAATGTACAAATATATAAAGTAAATCTAATAAAATAAAATAATTGATTTCAATGTAATATGTTATCATTTGTGATTTATGCCTTTAAAATATTATTCTGAGAGGAATCCATAAGTTTCACCTTATTTTCAAAGGGGTCCATGATATAATAAAAAAAAAGTTAAGAATTCTTTGTTCTAAATAATCTCTAAATCCCCTTTCATCTCCAAATTTCTAGGATTTAGTATTGCCATCTCTTCCTACACAATTTGACAGCTGCTAAATTTGGTTTCCATACCAACCTTTTCAGATCGACAAGATATCTTGACTTCGTTATACTTAATATATCAGAAGCAATTGTGATTCAGTTTGATAAATGTATTTCCTTCCTAAAACTGCCTGTTTCTTAGTATCTTATTATTCCTAGTTATACATTATCATTGTCAGTTTTTATTTATTGCATTAAGTATTGTGAATTTTTAACTACCCTAAATGCCTCTTCTGGGATGAATTGATGATTATCACATTTTCTTCTAATTTTAATTTCCCAAAATAGAGTATATTCAGTATTTCTTGCTCATGTGGACTTTTCCCTAAGTAAATTCCTTCTATTATTTCATCATAGCATTGTTCTTTTCAGAATTTTCTTCAATTACTTCATTTGCCTTTAAGGAATGATGACTCTAAGGGACTGTCAAAGGAGTCCAGGGATTTGAAATTTTTTTTCTTTAGATACCCTCAAATAATTAAGATTATTAAAGTATTGATATATTATCTTTTTTTTCTTGTGAAAAATAGCTATAAAATGTAAATTTGATTGAAAAGAAATAGAAAATAGAGGGTGCTGTTTATTTATTTTTCCTTTTTGCCATTAAAATACTGATTTGAAAGCAAAGCAGGATGTGAAGATAAAGGGGAATAAAGACACTTCTCAATAACAAACATCCATTATAGCGTTCGATATAGAAGGGAATGACTAAATTATTAAATAATTGAATACATTAATTTAAAACATTGATCGAGCATTTAATATATGCAAAGCTTTGTGATAAACACTAGCCCCATAAGTAGAAAATCATGATATCTTTTACTCCTATAAAGAGCAAATTTTAATGGAAAGAGTCAATACATTAAGAAGATTATAAGGACAAATGAGTTAAAAAAAAGGTTCTTTGATGATAAGTTGGGCACAGTAGAAAGTGATTAAGAGAAGATCCATTATGTTCATGATCAGAAGTGTAAAAGAACGGGGGACAGAGCCAAGATGGTGGAGTAGAAACAGCACTTCCAAGGTGCTCTCTCCCACACCACTTGTGTAAAAGGGGACTCTGAACAACTTCTGGAGCTCTAGTACCCACAGAATGACACAGAGAAGCTAACTTCCCGCTGAAGACAGCCCAGCAGCCCTGCAGGGAGTGGCCAGCACAGCACTCTGGGAGCAGCCAGCACAGTGCTCTAGGAGCCAGGCCCAGGGCCGTGTGAGTCATGGTTTTAGCCCCAGCAGGGCATGGGGGCAAGAAGCAGCTGAGGACACTCGACACAGACGCCATTCTGCAGCTTCAGTTGCAGCTTCAGCTCCTGGTCTGCAAACTGTAGGGGTATCAAGCGATCAGTCTTGGGGTGTAATCACTCTTGCTTTAACCTCCCTGGATCTGGATTGCAGTTTGGGATGGAGGTCTTGGGGTGGGTATCCAGCTTGCCAGACCATGTGGAGGCTTCACAGAGGCCACCCAACTAATACCTCCGAAAGTTGTGAAGACCCCAACGTTTGGAATGGAAACTCCCCTGCCTGGTGGCAGAGGCCTACAGTGGCAATAAGCCTAAAAGTCAAGTAATTGAGTGGCAACATGCCTAGGCAACGGAAATGAAATAAACAGAAAAATGCAACATTAGACACCTATTTTGGGGGAAAAGAGGCTCAAAGCATGGAACAGGAGGACTGTGAGGTTAGAAATCCTGCACCAAAAGTTCCAAATGAAAATATGAGTGGTTTATGGGCCATAGAGGACCTTAAGAAGGATTTTAAAAACCAAATAAGAGAAGTGGAGGAAAAATTGGGAAGAGAAATGAGAAGGATGCAGGAAAAGTATAAAATGAGAGTCAACAGCCTGACTGAGGAAAATAACACCTTAAAAAATAGACTAACTCAAATGGCAAAGGAGGCTCAAAAGGGCAATGAGGAGAAGAATGCCTTGAAAATCTGAATTTGCC
Source organism: Gymnobelideus leadbeateri (assembly GCA_011680675.1). Lineage (NCBI taxonomy): Eukaryota > Metazoa > Chordata > Mammalia > Diprotodontia > Petauridae > Gymnobelideus > Gymnobelideus leadbeateri. The sequence continues at coordinate 161,112 of WOXC01012056.1, read as the reverse complement.
AGATGGAAAAAGAATCTCAAAAGCTCACTGAGGAGATTCATTGCTTCAGAGTTAGACTGGAGCAAATAGAAACTAGTGACTTTATGAGAAATCAAGATGCTGTCAAACAGATCCAAAAAATGAAAGAAGAGAAGGCAATGTGAAATATCTCATGGGAAAAACCACTGACCTGGAAAATAGGTCCAGGAGAGACAATTTAAAAATTATTGGACTACCTGAAAGCCAATATCAAAGAAAAAACCTAGAAATCATCCTTCAAGAAATTTTCAAGGAAAATTGCCCTGATATTTTATACCCAGAAGGGGAAATAGAGATTGAAAGAATCCGGAGATCACCTCCTGAAAAAAGATCCCATGTTTGCCATTTTGTGGAAGAAAATATAGAACAAAGGGGGGGGGTAGCAAGAAAACAATGAAAGTAAAGAAAAAGTATGTTTTGATCTGCATTCAGAATCTATCAATTCTTTCTCTGAAGATGGAGAATATTTTTTATTGTGTCCTTTAAAACTGTCTTGGATAATTGCATTGCTAAAAATAGCTAGGATATCCACAGTTGATTATTTTAGAATATTGCTTTTACTGTGTACAATATTCTGATTCTGTCCATCACACTTTGCAACAGTTCATATAAACCATTCCTGGTTTTTCTGAAAGCATCCTGCTCATAATTTCTTTTATTTTTTTTTTTTAATTAAACAAATGCTTTATGAACTTCTGGTTTACATCACTCATTTCCACCAGATTACAAGATACATTTTTCCCCCATTTTTCCTTACCCACCACCCCAGAATAGCAGTCCCACTAGATATCCCCTCATCCAATCTGCTCTCTCCCATATCTTCTCCCATACCCCCTTCGACTTTGCCATTAGGGCAAGATGAAACTCTGAGACCCACTGCCTGGAGATCTTATGAAACATTTAGTTTTAAAACTTCGATTTTCAGATCCATTCCCTTTCTCCCTTGTCACCCACTCCCTCTGAGAAGATAAGCAATTCAGTATGTGTTGTACATGTATATCTATGCAAAACATTACCATAGTAGATATATTGTAAAAGACTACTTATATTTCCCTCCCACCTGTCTCACCTCCCACCTGATCCATTCCCTACTTTGATCCTGTCCCTCTTTGATAGTGGGTATTTCTAAACTCCCCTCTCCCCAAAATGCCCTCCCCTCCATCATCCCCCCTCTCATCCCCCTTTCCCCTACTCAGGAGAGTGAGTGAGGGTAAGATATTCCATTTAGAATGTATGTGATTCTCTCCTTGAGCCAACTTCAATGAGAATATGCTTTTGCCTTTTTGCCTTCCTGTTCTTCCCCTCCTCTGCAACTAGTTCCCCTTGCCTCTTCTACACAAGATAGTTTGCCCTACCTTGTCTCTCTCCATCTCCTCTTGCCACTTTCCTCTCTCATCTCTTGACTTCACCCCTTAAGAATCATCCCTTCCTTGGGGTGGCTAGGTGGTGCAGTGAGCAGAGAGCCAGCCCCGGAGCCAGAAGGACCCGAGCTTGGATCCGGCCCCAGACACCCAACACACAAACAAAAACCCAGCCATGTGGACCTGGGCAAGTCACCCAACCCCAATTGCCCTCCAAAATAAAAATAATAACCATCCCTTCCCATCAAATTCAACCTGTGCCCTCTATCCATGTATACCTGTGAACGTATGCCATATACCCTTCTTCAATTATTTTCATAATGAGAAAGGTTTCATCAAACACAGTTATTGTTTTTCCATGAAGGACTGTAAATAGTCCAACTTTGATAAGTTCCTTTTGATTTCTTTTCCTTGATTACATTCTCAAGCATCTCTTGCTTCTTGTGTCTGAATGTCAAATTTTCTATTCAACTCTGGTTTTTTCATCAAGAATGCTTGAAAGTCCTCTATTCCACTGAATGACCATATTTTCCCCTGAAACAAGATACACAGTTTTGCTGGGTAGGTGACCCTTGGGTTCATTCTCCGTTCTTTTCCCCTCTGGAATATCATATTCCATGCCCTTCGATCCCTCAGTATAGAAGCTGCCAGGTCCTGGGCTATTCTGATTGTGTTTCCACAATATTGAAATTGTTTCTTCCTGGCTGCTTGTAGTATTTTCTCCTTGATCTGGGGATTCTGGAACCTGGCTATAATATTCCTGGGAGTTTTCTTTTTGCGATCTTTTTCAGGAGGTGATCGGTGGATTCTTTCAACCTCTATTTTGCCCTCTGGATCTCAAACATCAGGGCAATTTTCCTTGAGAATTTCTTTAAGGATGATTTCTAGGTTATTTCTTTGATCATGGCTTTCAGGTAGTCCAATAATTTTAAAATTATCTCTCCTGGATCTATTTTGCAGGTCACTGGTTTTTCCCATGAGATATTTCACATTGCCTTCTACTCTTTCATTTGTTTGGATCTGTTTAATAGTATCTTGATTTCTCATAAAGTCACTAGCTTCCATTTGCTCCAGTCTAACTCTGAAGGAATGAATCTCCTCAGTGAGCTTTTGAGATTCTTTTTCCATCTGGCAAATTCGACTTTTTAAGGCATTCTTCTCCTCATTGCCTTTCTGAGCCTCTTTTGCCATTTGAGTTAGTCTATTTTTTAAGGTGTTATTTTCCTCAGTCAGGCTGTTGACTGTCATTTCATACTTTTCTTGCATCTTTTTCATTTCTCTTCCCAAATTTTCCCCCACTTCTCCTGTCTGCTTCTTAAGGTCCTCTATGGCCTGTAGCCAGCTTGTATTTTCATTTGAGGCTTTTGTTGCAGGACTTCTGACCTCACAGTCCTCCTCCATGCTTTGAGCCTCTTTGCCCCTAAAATAGGAGTTCAATGTTGAACTTTTCTGTTTATTTTGTTTTGTTTGCCTAGGCATATTGCCACTTAATTACTTGATTTTGGGGCTTGTTGCCATAGTAGGACTCTGCCACCAGACAGGGGAGCTTCCGCCCAAACATGGGGTCTTCACAACTTCTGCCAGTTGGGTGGCCTCTGTAAAGCCTTCACTCACTCTGGCAAGTTAGATACCCACCCCAAACTTCCCCCCCAGACCACAATCCAGATCCAGGCAGTTTAAAGCAAGAGCAATTAACGCCCAGACTGGTTGCTGGATCTTCCTACAGTTTGCAGACCAGGAGCTAGAGCCACTACTGACGCTGCAAAATGGCTTCTGTGCAGCTGTTTCTTCAGCAGCTTTTTGCCCCCAGGGGAGGAAGCCACGTGTTCCCCAAATACTGGGTCAAAGTCCATAGGGCACTAACCTCTCACTTTGTCCTAGGCATATCTGTGCTGATAATTCTGGAATCTCCACAATTGCTGGTGTCCTGGGGTTCTACCAGCCAGCTGAAGGCCCGGCCGCCCTGTGGCCAAAACCACGGACCTGGGCTCGGCTCTGCGGGCTGCACTGTCTTTTCCCAGCGCGCTGTGCTGCCTGCTCTCAAAGCGCTGTGCTGGCTGCTCCCTGCAGGGCTGCTGGGCTGTCCTCAGAAGGAGGTTAGCTTCTCTGTGCAGTTCTGTGGGTGCTGTGGCTCCAGAAGTTGTTCGGAGCTCCCTTTCGCATTGTTTGAAATTTGTGTGGGGCAGAGCACATTGGAAATGCTGTTTCTACTCTGCCATCTTTGCTCCGCCCCCGCTCATAATTTCTTATAGCACAATATTATTACATCATTATTATATGCATCAAGTTGTTCTGCCATTCCCCAACTGAAAGATATCCCCTTAATTCCCTATTCTTTGCCACTACAAAAAGAGATGCTTTAAATATGTTTTATATATATGTATAGGTCCTTTTACCATAAAAAAAAAATCTTTTTGAGATACAGACCTACTAGTGGCATTGCTGAGTCAAAGGATGTGCCTGATTTTCAATAACGCTTTGGGCATAGGAGCAGGGCAATTTTAATTTTCATATTATAGAGAAAATAATCATCCCATAAAGTGTTAGAGTATAACATGGAAGAAATAATTTTATGGCATTAAACATATGTGTACACATATGAATAATAGTTTATATACATGTTTATATATATATGTAAGTGTGTATATGCATATAGACATACAGTATACACATATACAGGCACACACACATACACATGAGTGAATATGTGTATATATGTATATAGAAGGAGAGAGAGAGAGGGGAGAGAATTACTCATTCTTCCATGTGTGTTAAACTTTAGTCTAGCTAGTAGAGAAAAAAAACAGGCATAGTGCTATCTTCTCTCTCCTATCGGTTTTAAAGGATACTAACTTATTATTTACGTCTGTAAACTGTAAAATGTAGTCCTATGGGACTAGAATCAGGGTTTCCATGGGTTATGGTTAATTGTCAATATTCATGATGTTTTTTTCTTTAAACAAATGCTTTTTAACTTCTGTTTTACATCATTCATTTCCACCAGATTTTGAGTTACAATTATTTTTCCCTCCTGTTTTTCCCCTACCAACTCTCCCAGAATAGCAGTCCCACAAGATATCGCTTCCTCCAATCTGCTCTCTCCCATATCTTCTCCCATACCCCCTTCGACTTTTCCATTAGAGGAAGGTGAATCTCTGTGTTCCAGTGCCTGCACACCTTATCTCCCAATTACAAGCAAAAGAGTATTAATAATAGTATTTATATATATATTTGAAACATTTAACTTTAAGACCTCAAATTTCAGATCCATTCCCTTCCTCCCTTGTCACCCATTCCCTCTGGGAACATAAGTAATTCAGCATGTGTTGTACATGTCTAGCTATGCAAAACATTATCATAGTAGATATATTGTACAAGGCAGCTTATAATTCCCTCCCACTCATCCTACCCCCCACCTGGTCCATTCCCCACTTGATCCTGTCCCTCTTCTATAGTGGGTACTTCCAACCTCCCCTCCCCCCAAAGATGCCCTCCCATCCATCATCCCTCCTCTCAACTCCCTTCCCCCTATTCTGCTGCAGGTTGAGATATCCCATTTAGTATGATCCTCTTTGCCCCCAAAGTAGGAGTCTAAGGTTGCATTTTTCTGTTTAATTTGTTTCCTTTCCCTTGGCATGTTGCCACTTAATTACTTGACTTTTGGGCTTGTTGCCACACTATGGATCTGCCACCAGAGAGGGGAACTTTCGTCCCAAACCTGTGGGGGACAACTTCCATTTCTGGCAAGCTGGAAACCCACCCATGACCTCTACCCCAGATCACAATCCAGATCCAGGGAAGTTAAAGCAAGAGCGATTACCCCCCAAGACTGATCGCTGGATCTCCCTACAGTTCACAGGCCAGGAGCTGGAGCTGCCTCTGAAAACTACAAAATGGCGTGTCACCTCAGTGGCTTCTAGCCCCCAGGGGAGGAAGCCGATGCGTTCCCCAAATACTGGTCCCAAAGTCCATAGGGCACTAACCTCTCACTTTGTTCTAGGCATGTCTATGTTGATAATTCTGGAATCGCCACAGCTGCTGGTGTTCTGAGGTCCCTCCAGCCGGCTGCTGGCCTGGCCGCTCTGGGGCTAAAACCACGACTCAGGAGGACCTGTGCTTGGCTCCTAGAGCACTGTGCTGGTCCTTCCTGCAGGGCTGCTGGGCTGTCCTCAGCGGGAGGTTATCTTCTGTGGGTCCTGTGGCTCCAGAAGCCATTCAGAGTCCCCTTTTACACAGTTTGGAGGTGATCTGGGGGGAGAGTGGCTTGCTGTTTCTACTCTGCCATCTTGGCTCTGCCCCCAATATTCATGATGTTTAAGATAGATTTTATGACATATGTTAAAATCTTCAATTTTAAATAAAATTCTCTTTTTGAAAATATAATATAAACAGTAAAAAAATATTAAGACCACTTATTTAGGGCATAAGGCTGTGGATCTTGTATCCATCCCCTGCTGCACTTAGATTTTTTCCCCTATTATGTTATTGATCCCGAAGAAATTAAAATTGTGCTGTATCATTTAATATTGAATCTACTCTGTAATCAACCCTATTTTCTGTTTTCTCAAATGCCATTTCTTAGTTAAGCACAAAAATATATCTTCAACTACAAATTAAAGATGTGGTTGAATGAGATGATCACTCCTAGTCCCAGGGCATTTGCTGGCTAAACAGTTTAACCTGGGACATCTATTTTGTTTACCTGTAAGTGGAAATCAGCTTAGGCTGGGTCCCTTTCTGATGGACCTTCTTTAGTCCTTATCTGTCCCTGTAAAACTAGGGTTAATCTGACCTTCTCCAAAGGGATGACAAACCAGGTGGTCTTGATTTGACTATTTTGATTTCCTAGTCTAGATTACTAGAAGTAGTTTTGGCCTCTAAAGCAATTAGTATTCTGTAATTATATGAGAGGGGTGTGATCAGCCACACCTAAAGGTTAACCTACTTTCCCTAAGGCTTCTCAACTACCTGGAGCCACTCCATTCCTACTCCATTTTTTTTTCTGTATCACCTGTGTCCCTGGCTTTGGGAGATAGTTAGAATGATCTGCTTTAGCAGCTATATGGGTCACTGTTAATAAACAAATATCTCTCCCCAAAGTGCCTCAGTTTGACTCAGTTTAATTTTGTTCCCCACAGTAATAAATGATTGCTTAAATTAACATGTCTAATTTTTTTCTGGTTAACATTGTTAAAACCCTCTCCAAAGTTTTGAGTAAAGCAAAATGTGGTGATGTACAGCATAGGCATAGAACAGCATTGTGCACTGAATGAAGTGCACAATGAAGGACTTGATTCTCCATCTTCCTTGTCTATCACTACTCTTTGCTTTGGAAAATAGTAACACCCATATGTTCTTTTAGCCTGGGAGAGTAGGCATTCAAAATTAAACATGAAAAAAATAACTATGAATCACAAAAAAAAATCTCTCCTACAAAGGCACTCAAACCCCATTATTTTTTCTATTTTTGTCTGCTTTCTTCTTATGACCCTTCTAACACTAGGATCAATAGTCAGCTCTGGCCTTCCAGCACTTTGTCCTTGATTTGTTAGAGACCTGATGTGTAAAGATTTAAGATTATCTGTGAATTTACTTATTAGCTGTGCAGTCTTGAACAAATCACTCCTCAGAGCTTCAATTTCATCATCTCTAAACTGAGGGTAATATTTACAATATCGACTTTACATTGATTTTCTTAACATAAGATGAGATGTAATGGAGGGCAGGGCCAATGAGGGTTCAGTCCTTTGAGTATGTTCAGATTTTTCCTCCTTGGTGTCTTATCCAGAGCATACATCCCTTTCTTGGTTCCAATCAAACATGTAAAACTTTTGAGTTACTTTCCAGCAAAGAATTCATGAGTTGCATCCAGGTGTGTATCTATAAGGGGAAGGAAGGAATTTGGAGGGGAGTGCATTCAAACCCAAACTTCCCAATAACTCACAGAGCATTTCATCTACAAAGCTGTCAGAAAGAGGAACCCTGAGGGACAGAAGCTGTTCCATTAGAATGTACAAAGAATTCCAGCTCAGTAGCCAATTAAAAGACTCTTTGTCACCAAACAGTACAAAACCATGAATCATCATGTCTGACAGGAAGCAGCCAGAGAATATATAAAAATTATACAACATATAAGGGGGGGAAGAAGATTTCTTACACATGTCTCAAAGCAGCACATTTTCCCCTCACTCCCAATCTTCCATGTATTTGACTACAGTAATAAATGAGCATATCTCAAGGAGGGATGGATGAGGAGGAGACATTACAAAGGTAAATGTGTAAAGTGCTACATATTTGATTTCCTAATTCCATTATATTTGGTGAGCAGGGCTGGCCTGAGGTAAAATTATAAAGTAGACTGAAGTTTAATGAGGTCTCCTATTTACCTTTCTGTGTCCCTTTTTCTTTTGTCTGCTAGCACCCATTGCTTTATTTTCATCCCTTTTTTACCTGCCCAGAAATTCTAACTATGACTAGGTGAGAAAGGAGAATGGATAACTCTGCATACATAAGTATCTAGAACACACTCGATAATTATTAGATTATTAGTAAATCAGAATGCTTCTAAAATTAGAATTATGTTATTCCAAGGTAGTTAATTCTCCTTATATTATGTTGTTAACAATATATTTTCCAAACCATTTCTCTATTAAACTAAAACATTATTGGCAGCAAGATGCAATTTACAGATTATCTATTATTCAAGGAAAGAAAGATAGGCAATTTTATGGAGTAGTGTCACAGAGACCCAAATGGGTATAGAAAGATGGAGACTGTGTAACCAGATTAGCTGAGATGATGAGAGTTTAATATCTTGGATTTGTTTAAACTTCCATAAAAGGGAGCAGAAATAGTAAGTTGTTACTGGTTGAAAAATGTCTCAATAACTCAATGACCTTCAATTCTATTGAAGTGGCCACCCCCTCCACAGATGCTGCAATTGTCTTTCTGAATAAAGACTTCTCTCTATGCTACATTAAGTATTCAGAATAAGATTGTGGTGGAGAAATTTGAGCAAGCTGGATGTTTTTGTTGTTCTATACCAGTATTCATGTGGTGGTAGCTATGAATTACTGTGTATCACATTCTTTAAGAAAGCAAAGACTATGTAGTCCAAAGAGAAAAGAGAAGACACATAGTACCAATGATGTGTCTTGAATACAAGAAATGCCATATAGGATACCATTTGGAGAAATGACCAGAAAAGATAGAGGAACCAGTTAAATATAACAACAGTAGTTAACATTTATCTTATGTTTATATATGTATATCTATATATATAACATTATATATAAACATATATACGTAATATTTTATATGGTAACATATAATATTTATATATTAACATATATAATAGTTAATACATATTAATATATAATATTTTGTATATAAACATATATTAACATTTTTTGTATCGTTTTTATCTTCACAATAGCCCTGTGTGCTTGCTACTCCACGAGTAACAGAAAGACTAAGTGTTGCACTGTACCTCACAAAATAAGAAAAAAAGACATAAAGAAAGAGGTTCATAGGGGAGGCTAGGTGGCGCAGGGAGTAGAGCACTGGCCCTGGAGTCAGAAGGACCTGAGTTCGGATCCAGCATCAGACACTTAACACACACAAACAAAAACCTAACTGTGTGACCTTGGGCAACTTACTTAACCCCAGTTGCCCTCCAAAAAGCAAAAAAAAAAAAAAAAAAAAAGAAAGGGGTTCATCATGTTGGGTTGCTTTCTTCAGGAATATATAGTGGAGGACATGGACTACAATTATATAAGAAGGCATAGAAGGGTTGTAACCTATACCATTAGAAAAATCACAGATACATTGAAGTATCCATCAATAAGAATTTGGTAGTGTGTACATTTCCTTGGGAAAATTCTTGGTTTCCCTGGAATGGTCAGACCATTAATAAACAGTGTTTATTTTAATGACATTCATATAGTTTTGTATATATGTGATTCACACAAACAGAAAAAAAAAACACCATAATTCCAGAGAGAGACAAAAGCAGATAAAAGAGAGTGAAATATCTAATAGTTCAAAGATATCAAACTCATATCATGCCTTCCATTTGTCCATTAGAGTTCCCAAAGGAATATTATCTATAAGATGGAAAGGGAACTTACCTATCTTGTTGCATAATAAACCTTGTAAACTTTAAACTTTGTTATTTAAAAACATATTTCTGATAATTTTGAATTATAAAAGTATTTTGATCACTTCTCATCTCATATATTATCGATGCATACTTAATGATAATCCTGCTGAAGAACTAGGGTACCAATAAAAATTTGTAGCTAACGTTTACTATGTGTTAGACATGGTACAAATATATTTGCAAATATTCATTCGATCTTAAGAACAGTGTTATGAGATAGGATCCATTACCTTCCTCATTTTACAGATGAGGACATTGAGGCAAACAGAGGCTAAGTGACTTGCCTGGGATCATATAGCTAGTAAGTATCTGAGGTCAAATTTGAACATAGATCTTCCTGACTCCAGGCTCAGGCAATCTACGTATGCTGCCACCTGCCACATCTTCTGCCTAATTGTCTTGTAACGAACATCTCAAGGCCTCATCTCTGTTCTGAGTTAAATAGAAAGAATACTAAACATCAGAAGGAAACCTAAGAACACAAGAAACTATTTGATTTGATTCATGTATAAAAGCATATAGCAAATGTATCTCTGAGGCCAGTAACACAGGGGATTAGTAACTGACTTAAAACCCTTATGGATTTTCCACTAATCAAATGATTAGATGCAAATATAAAGAGCATTTATACTGAAATATGTAGGAAAAGAAATGGGACATGAACAAAACCCTAAGGAAAGGGTAACATGTACTGGGGAAGAAAGAAGAGTCAGTAAAAAAAAAAAAAGAAAAACCAAGATGGATTAAGCAAAGGTGCAGGAGGAAAAGCAGTATAAAACACTAATTCCTCAGAAATGGATGTGTTCAGATACTACATGAGGTGAGTGGGATCATTCACTGTTTTGATATAGAATAAACACTTTCATTTTGTTTCAGTGGTTATTTTTCTCATCACATATTCAGTACTCTGCAGGGACCCCTCTGTATTTTATATGGTTGTCTCATTCAGCACATATTGGAAAATGGAACATAACTTTACTCTGTGGTTATTTCTGTCCTGGAACACTAAGTGCTCATGAGATTCCCTTTTGTACAAAGAGAAGTGCCAATTACAGCCTTCCTAACCCTCCCCACCTCCTTTGTGCAATGAGCAAATGAACAGTAATAGTAAGTATCCTTTGACAATAATTAAAATGACTCTGCTAGGTGGCCCAGGAGACACTAATTCTCATATAACACATACAACTTTTTGAAAGAGTGAGTTTCACTTGACTTAATTCAACCTTGGAAAAATAGAGCAGATCACCTCGCAACTGAAAGCATATCTTTTTACTTGGACAACCAATTTAATTACCCATTGGTCCACATTGCTTCTGTTGCCTAACCTTTTCTTTGCCTGAAAGTTTGGTGTCTCTAAAAACATCATGAAAACTTCCATGGAGACCTAGGGAATACTTGATTACTGCAATGAATAAAATAAATTCTTACCAGCGTAGGCAGTCATCAATAACCTGCATCAATGTAGGAGAAGATATATGTAGAAACGAAGATAATATAAAACAAGACATATTACAAAATGTATGTGTACTGGATTGGAGACACAAATAGATAAGTATTCACTCAATTGGCCTGCATAGCACAATGAGTGACCTTAGAGAACAGGCCATATGAGGCAGTCTATAAGAGAAATGAAAAGAGAGGAAGAAGACATGCTATTTTTTTAAATGAAAAACTTGGGAATTTAAGGGAAATCTTTGCAGAAATGCTGCCCTACTTGGCTTGTCTCCAACTCTTGCCTGAGTTGAGGAAAAGCTCCTCTCTGTTTTGGAGATAAATCTCCCCCCTCTTACTCTCAAACTTTACACTTATTAACTTAGATTAGTATCATTACAAATGGTCTTATACTTTATTGGCCATTTCAAATAACATAAAAGTACAAATAATAATTTAAAAACATAGATTTCTTCTCAGAGGAATTAATGGCCACATCAATGGGAATTGAATCTTTCTTTTTTTTTTTTACTTCTCCCACCCACCCTCTTACTGGTTAGATGGAAAAAGGAAAACTAGGAAATCCAGGCAGAAAGTTTCAGGAGGCAGTTGGAGATGTAGTACTTTATCTCAGGAGAGAGAGGTCAGAGCTCTGACTACTCAACAGGAGGAGATAGTGGGAACTTTAGAAATAAATGAGATCACCAATGAGAAGAAGAACAGGAAAAGGAGTAGGACATGGACAAAAACCTAAGGGAAGGGCAACATGTAGAGGGGAGGAAAGAAGAAGAATCAGTAAAAGAGACCAAGATGGATTAATCTAAGGTGCAAGAGGAAAAGCAGTATAAAAATATGGAATGGAATCTGAAGAAACAGACTTTCTGAGAAGAGGGACTGGTCAACAGGGTTAAATCTTGTGATATAGTTAAGGAGAATGATAATTGAGAAATGGTGATTGGATTTAAAAAGCATTTGTGAGAAATTGTATTGTGGTGGCAGAAATTCAAAGGCAAGATGGTAATGGACAGTCTGAATGAATTTTAGGGAAGTGGGTGTAATATGTGCAGACTACTCTCTGAGAAGTTGTACAAGGGGGAGAAAAGGAAATGATGGGTATTTTTAAAGAATAGATAAAAATGATTAATTGGCGAGAGATAAAAATGTAAGAACCATAAGCTATAATTAATAATTTAAATTGTCAGAGATTCAGGACAAAATGTATTCAAAGGCAAAAGGTAGAGAATTGGGGAAGTTTGGTGAAGATGCTGAAATGTTGGTGTGGAGAATAAAGTAGTTTTTCTCTAAATAGCTTTATTTTCTATAGAAAAGTGGGAAACAAAGTCAGTCATGGGAGAAAAGATAATTGAGGATAATATTAGATTTACAAAAGGAATCAGTAATTTTTTTTGGAAGGTAATTGGGGTTAAGTAACTTGCCCAAGGTCACACGGCTAGGTTTTTGTTTGTGTGTGTGTTAAGTGTCTGAGGCCGGATCTGAACTCAGGTCCTTCTGACTCCAGGGCTGACACTCTACTCACTGTGCGACCTAGCCACCTGGAATCAGTAAGTTTTGAACAAATTTAGTAGACAGTACAAATGCATGGCAGTAAAGAGATGGAAAGATAGAAAAATATATGCTTGTGCAAATGTATCACCTACATTGAAACTTTTTGCCCCCATTCTGGAGACCCCTATATCCTAGCAAGTTTCTCCTTCAGTTTTTCCTTATCACCTTGACATTTCCCTACCTATAAACACCCCCCCAACAACAACAACAACAACAACAACAACAACAGCAACAACAACAACAACTTAATGCTAGGGACATGCAGATAATTCACAACATACTCCCTCTTCCAAGGAATTTCAAAAAAACATAAATTGGATTTTCTGAGCCATGATATGGAGGTGGGCCCAAATTTTTCATTCTTTTACCCAAAGATGTCTTATACTTTATTTAATAATGAGTACTGATATTTATATAGTGCTATAAGTTGTAGAAAGCACTTTACATATATTTAACTAATTTGAAACTTGTAACAACTCTTTGCAGTCACAGATATAAGTACTGTTATTACAATTTTATAAATGGGTATTGAAACTGAGAAAAGTGAAGTGACTTTTCCATGACTAAGCAAGAAGTAAGGGTTGGGGACATAATTTAAGACTGAGTCTCTCTTGATTCAACTACAGTTTTCTCTATGTTTTATGTAGATCTTCCACCCACACACACACACACATCCTATAAGTTGGTTTTGTTTCATTCATTCATTCATTCATTCATTCATTCATTCATTCATTCATTATTTGTTTATTTTTTGGTGGGAGTGAGGCTGGAACTGTGATTTCCATAGTGTAAAGAACACCTAAATGGAAATTTCTTGATTACTGTGTTTTGAAAACCTATCTGTTACTTACTGTTTTAAAGAGTTGCTTGAAGGCACTAAGTAACTGAAAGATTTTCCAAAGGATGATAGGATCATTGAGTTAATATTGAGAGGAAATTCTGAGGCCATTTAATCTATCCTCTCATATTGCATAAGAACAAATAGAAGCCCAAACTTGTTAAAATAAATCCCCAAAGTGTTGGAACTATTTAATGGCACAAGGAGGACCAGAACCTAGATCTCCTAGTTCTGAATTCAGTGTTCTTTTTACTACACCATGCACAGATTCTTTTAAAATAAAAATTCACTTATAGGGAAATGATAAATTTGGAGAAGATGTGGGAAAATTGGTACACTAAAGCCTTGTTGGTGGAGTTGTGAACCGATGCAATCATTTCTGGAAAGCAATTTGGAACTATGCCCAAAGGGCAATCAAACTGTGCATACTCTTTGATTCACCAATACCATTATTAAGTTTGTATCCCAGAGAGATAATTAAAAAGGTACTGGCAAAAAATATTTATAGCAGCTCTTTTTCTGGTGGCCAAGAATTAGAAATTGAGGGGATGGAAATCAATTTGGGAATGGCTGTACAAGTTGTGGTATATGAATGTAATGAAATACTATTGTGCTATAAGAAATGATGAGCATGTGGATTTAAAAAAAATCTGGAAAAATTTATATGAACTGAAGTTGAGTGAAGTGAGCAAAACTAGAACATCATTTACAGTAATAGCAACACAGTGTGATGGTTAACTATGAATGACTTAGCTCTTCTCAGCAATACATTGATCCAAAACAAGTTCAAGAGACTCATGATGGAAAATGCTGTCTACATCCAGAAAAAAAAGAAAAAAAGAACTATAGAGTCTGAATGCAAATCAAAGCATATTATTTTCACTTTTTTGTTTTTGTTTCTCTCTTTTTTTTGTCTTTTGCCATTTGTTCTGTTTCTTTTTTCACAACATGACTAATTAGAATGATTGTGAATGTATAATGTATATCAAATTGTTTGCCTTCTTTGGGATGAGAAGGAAGGAAATTATTGAAACTCAAAACCTAATAATAATGAATGTTGAAAACACTCTCACCTGTACCTTATGTACATATAATGTAATTGGAGAAATAATATTTACCAGAAAAATAAAAATTTTAATAGAACACATGCATATGGAGAGAAATGAGTGGATTAATATTATCGGATGTTATTCACCTTAATTATAGGAGAACTGTGTGGAATTATTGTCATTTTACAGAAACCAAATTGATTTTGTATAAAAAATGGACTATTCATATTTTTATTTTCCTCTGTAGGAAATACCCATAAAGTAGACAAGATTTCCAAGAAAGAATGAAAAATTTTGGAACTTTCAAAAACAACTTTGCAAGCGTTGCATTAGGTCTTTGGTACTTCTCAGGATGTTTTACTAAAAAAAAAAAGTCACAGTTCTGTGGTTCTTAACAAGTCTGACAGCTTGAAAAATATAAGCTGAAGAATAAATCTTCTCAAATGATCTGGAAATTTTTGGTCCAGTGCTTATTTATGGTGCTGTGATGAGGATGACAGGAGTGGCAGAATAAAACAAAATTATTTATAGCAAATAAACTATAAAGACCACAAGATTTATGTAAAAAATACTGACTTAAAAAATTGTCTTATAGAGAAAGACATTTCTTTGTATAAGTGAATTCTTTGTATTGAAAAATCAGTTCAGTCTACCATAGACACAGGTAAACAAAAAAGTACAAATTTACGAGTGTTCCTTTTTCTAATTTGAAGTTTTCTTTTTCCTTTTCCAAAAGAGTATTATACAAAAATAAAAAAGACATATTATGCAATCCACTTTTTCAATGACATTTGATTTTTTAGAGGAGTGGAATAAAATGAATGAAAATTTGACAAATTTCAAATTGTATTTCTTAAAAATATATTCAATGAATGGTTGTATTAATAAGTTACCTTCAATTACCCCCAAGCTGCTCTCTGAAAAAAATGATTACCATTTTTCTTTAAAACACCAATGTTCAACTTTTAGCACTGTAGAGCTCTAAGACACGGGATGCCACAAGCTCTAAAGAGTTAAATTTAAATGTCACCCAAAGGACAATGGAAAGACATATAGTGGGCACATTCAGGCTGTTACACATTACAAATCAAGAACTGTTCAGTAGAAGTGGTATAAAGAATGCCATCAGAGAGACTTATGGATGGAAAATAAGTATGGGCCAGTCACATAAAAACTTAAGACATAGTCACTCCAGTGGAACCCAATGTTAAGGGAATGAGATAAAGATTCTTAGCAAGTGAAGTGTGCCTTTTATGGAGGATTTCTGGGAAAGGATGGACAAGATTTGCATAGGATGGCCAAGATTATCAGATGAGCTGTATTCCTCAAAGTATGGATGTCTCTTAAACAGAATAGGAAATATCTTTTAAATATCTTAAAAGAAGAAGCAGCCTCATAGTAGATAGAGACTGGGACTTGGAGTCAGAAAGAATGGAACACAAATTTTGCTTCAGATGCCTGCTGATTTTATGACTATAGTAATAAGCAGCATTTATATAATGCTTTAACGTTTGCAAAGCACTTGACATTTATTATCTCATTTGATCCTCATAAAAACCCTCTAAGAGGAGGATCCAAGATGGCGGAAAAAGGAAGCAGTAACCTCGCTAAGCTCCTGGGTCACTAAATCTCAAAAAGTGTATCTGAACGGATTCCGGAATGACAAAATCCACTGGGAGATGGATCATGGCAGAATCTAGCCCAGGAAATTGCCCAGTGCATCTGGACAGGATGAGCACAGAGCACATGGGGTCTGCACAGCTCAGACCTAAGAGCAGACAAGCAGACTACACCAGAGAGAGAAAAATCCCCAGCCTGCAGACTTACCAAGGACGAATCACAGTCATCTCACCTTCATCTCACTAGGGGACGGGAAGAATCACTGGAACCAGGTAGGAAAGTCGGGCCCCCAGTGGAGAAAGCAGGTTCTCCAGCTGCATGAGGACCCCAGCCTGGAAGTATAGAAACTAACTGCCTGTATAATATAGGGGATGGAATGGCAAAATAAATTCTAGCTGCTCTGATCCTCCCATCCCTCCTTCCTGAAGCAGAACACCCAAAGATAAGTCTCCCACCCAGATTGAAATCCCAAGTTAATGGAAATAGCCTCAGGCTTGGGAGTCTCCAAGAAGGGGCGTAACTGAAACAGCCAGGAGTCAAAAGAGAAGAGAGGGAGGGGTCCCAACAAGCCCCACCTCACCTCACCAACAAAAGCATGCTTATAGAGCAGGGGTATAGAGGCAGAAATCTGAAGTGGTCAGACTCACCCCCACCTACTCATCTATATTCCTCACTGACTTCCCTGACTTAGCCATAAACTAGGCACCCAGAGGTATTCAAAGTCAAGGATCAGGCCCTAAACTCATAGCTTGAGAAACTAAGAAACAGGAAATCACAATGGGAAGGAAGGAAGCTGAGAAGGAGAAGGGGAAGGCAAGAAAGCCTATTCGAGCCTACTATGTAGGGCAAGAACAACCAAATACACAGGACAATATAGACTCTCTACCCACACCTGAGACCACAGAAGGAAACATGATCTGGATTCAAGCCCAAATAGCATTCCTGGAAGAGCTTAAGAAAAATTTTAAGGACCAAATCAGGGACGCAGTGACCACCTTGGAAAAACAAATACCTCCCTAAAAAAAGGAACTTCAAAAACTAACTGAAGACCATAATTCACTAAAAATTAGATACAATCAAACTGAAACTCAGAACTCTATGATGCAGCAAGAGTCAATCAAACAAAACAAGACGATCAAAAAATTGGAAGAAAATGTAAAATATCTCACTGGAAAAATAACTGACCTAGAAAACAGATCCAGGAGAGACAACTTAAGGATTATTGGTCTACCAGAAAGCCATGATGAACAAAGCAGCCTAGACAACATCCTCCAAGAGATTGTCAAAGAAAACTGTCCTGAGCTCCTGGAATCAGAAGATAAAATAGCTATTGATAGAATTCAGTGGACTCCTCCTGAAAGAGATCCCAAATTGAAAACTGCAAGAAATATAGTAGCCAAATTCCAGAATTACAAGATTAAAGAAAAAATTCTACAAGCAGCCAGAAAGCAACAATTCAAATATCGAGGAACTACAGTTAGGATCACACAGGAACTAGCAGCTTCTAAATTAAAAGAGTGGAGGGACTGGAATTTGATATTTCGTAGGGCAAGAGAGCTAGGACTGCAACCAAGGATTAACTACCTGGCAAAATTGAGCATAATCTTTCAGGCAAGGAGATGGTTGTTTAATGAAATGAGGGACTTCCAGTCTTTCCTGATGAAAAAGCCAGAGCTCAATGGAAAATTTGATCTCCAATTACAAGACTTAAGAAAGACATAAAAAGGTAAACAAGGGAAACACAGATTCACACATGCATAAGTGCACACACCCACACCCACACCCACATGCTCATTACTGGGGATGCAACAAGAGCAAAATGTTCACATCCTTTATGTGGAGCTGATAACTGTCAATATTTGAAATCTTTATGATTATCATGACCTTCAAAAGGGTTATACTTAGATACATATGGGTATGAATGCACTAACCTGAAGTCTAAAAAAAAAAAAACTGTTACGGGGATCAAAGGGACTGTAATGGGAAAAAGGAAATGATGAGATAGGAAAAGGTAAAATATGCCATCTGAAGAGGAATCAAAACACACTATAGAAGAGGGGAAAGAAAGAGGGAGAGGAACATCATTTAAACACTATTCTCACTGGTTTTGGTTCAAAGAGGGATCAACTTAATCAGTGAAGTTTAAGATTCTAATGTGAATAGACACATAAATTCATTAAAGAGGAAAAGGAGGGAGGGAGAGGAGCACTGTTTGCAGTTTACTCTCATTGGTTTGGAATCAAACGGGGAGAAATTTACACTGATAAGTATAAAAATTTATTGTGTCCTATAGATAGTGGAAGGGTAAGGGGGCGGTGAAAAGGAGGAGACTAAAGGGGGGGGATTAGAAAGGAGGGAAATAGTAGTAAGGGGAGAGGATAGGTTAAGAAGGGGGATCACTGGGTGGGAACACTGAGGGAGGGGGCAGTCAAAAGGGAAAACTTCAAGGAGGGGAAGGGAGAAGGAAGAAACAAAACATAAACAGAGGAGGGAATAGGATGGAGGGGAAGAGACAGATAGTCATCATTACTGTGAATGTGAATAAACATAAAACAGAGGCAGATAGCAGAATGGATTACAAACCATAGTCCTAAAATATGCTGTCTGCAATAAACACATTTGAAACAAAGGGATACCCACAGGGTAAAGGTAAAATATTGGAGTAAAATTTATTATGCCTCAGCTAAAGTAAAAAAAGCAGGGTAGCAATACTTACCTCAGATAAGGCAAAAACAAACATAGATCTAATTAAAAGAGATAAGGAAGGAAACTATATCTGACTAAAAGGTACCATTGAGAATGAAGCAATATCACTACTTAATATGCACCAAGTAGTATAGCATCCAAATTCCTAGAGGAGAAGTTAAAGGAATTAGAGGAAGAAATAGATAGCAAAACTATACTAGTGGGGGACCTTAATCTCCCCCTCTCTGAACTCAATAAATATAACCTCAAAATAAACAAGAAAGAAGTTAAGGAGGTGAATAGAATCTTAGAGAGACTAGATATGATGGATCTCTGGAGAAAACTGAATGGGGAAAAAAAGGAATTTACTTTCTTTTCAGCAGTGCATGGTACATACTCAAAAATAGACCATGTACTAGGGCATAAAAACCTCACAATCCAGTGCAAAAAGGCAGAAATATTAAAAGCATCATTCTCAGATAATGATGCAATGAAAATTATATTCAATAAAGGGCCAGGGAAAGATAGACTAAAAACTAATTGGAAATTAAAGAATTTAATCCTAAACAATGGATAGGTCAAACAAGAAATTATAGAAAAAATCAATAATTTCATTCAAGAGAATGATAATAATGAGACAACATACCCAAATTTTTGGGATGCACTAAAGGCAGTTCTTAAGGGAAGTTTTATATCCCTGAGTGCAAACTTAATTAAAGCAGAAGAGAAGGGAAGTCAATGAATTGGACATGCAATTGAAAAAGTTAGAAAAAGAACAAATTGAAAACCCCCAATTTAGTACTAAATTAGAAATATAAAAAACCAAAGGAGAGATGAATAAAATTGAAATTAAGAAAACTATTGCATTAATAAATAAAACTGAGCCAGTTTTATGAAAAAATCAATAAAATTGAAAGACCATTAGTCAATATGATAAAAAAAAGAATGAAGAAAACCAAATTATAAGTATCAAAAATAAAAAGGGTGAATCTACCTCCAATGAAGAGGAAATCAAAAAAATAATGAAGAATTATTTTTCCCAATTGTATGCACATAAATATGAGAATCTTAGTGAAATGGATGAATATTTACAAAATCACAAGTTGCCCAGATTAACTGAAGAGGAAGTGAATTACCTAAATAACCCCATCTCAGAAAAAGAAATCAAACAAGCCATCAATGAACTCCCTAGGAAAGAATCTCCAGGGCCAGATGGGTTTACTAGTGAATTCTATCAAACATTTAAAGAACAATTTATTCCAATACTCTACAAATATTTGGGAAAATTAGTGAAGAAGGAGTCCTACCAAATTGTTTCTATGACACAAATATCGTACTGATTCTTAAATCAGGAAGAGATAAAACAGAGAAAGAAAATTTCAGACCAGTTTCCCTCATGAATTTAGACGCAAAAATTCTAAGTAAAATATTAGCCAAAGGACTCCAACAACTTATCACAAAAATAATGCACTCTGATCAGGTAGGATTCATTCCAGGAATGAAAGGATGGTTTAATATTAGGAAAACTGTCAGTATAATTGAGCATATGTATACTGTGTGTGTTTGTGTGTGTGTGTGTGTGTGTGTGTTATATGTGGACAGAGAGATGGCACAGTGCATAGAGTGCCAAGTCTGGCATCAGGAAGGCTCATCTTTCTGAATCCCATCTGACCTCAGCAAATTACTATCTTTGTGACCCTAGGCAAATTATTTAACCCTGTTTGTCTCAGTTTCCTTATCTGTGAAATAAGCTGAAGAAGGAAATGGTGTAGCATTGTGAAAAGATGGCTAAGTTAGAAAATTCCAATATATTAAGATTTTCCCCCACAAAAGGGTTAAAATAGCACCTTAGGGTGAACAAAGTGTGGGTGGAGATAAATAAGAAAAGCAACACAATAGGAACCATTCTGGGAGAATCTGAGAAGAACTGAAGAAAAAGTCCAGGACAAGAGCTGATGCAGAGAATAGTAACAGCTCCAGGCTTGGATCTGTTTTAACAACAAGAAGCAAGCCTAGGGTTAATTGGTTTGAGAGGCTGCCTCCACTCCAGCCATATGAACTTTTACCATAGGGATAATGAGTGGAGTTGGGTGTTCGAGACCAGAAAGATTGAAGGAACCTCTGCTGACCAAGAATTCCAGACGAAGATGTGCTGTGAAAAGTGGTGTGGGTGAGAAATAACCAGCACATGCCTGGTGAGTGCAGAAGCAGTGAGTGTGGCAGAAAGCCCCTGACAGTGGGCACTAACAGGAGAAGGGGAGAAATGAAGATCTGGGGCAAGAGGCATTTTCTATACCCCAGGGCTAGAGGTGATTACAACAATTAAATTATCACAAAAAATGAACAAAGGAAAAAAAAAAGAATTAAACAAGAGAAAGTTATTATGGGAATAAAGATGACCAAGATTCAGCTTCACAGGAGGATATTAAAGTAAAGACACCACCAAAGAGTAATGAAAAATCGTCACTAGCCTCCCCCCCCCATAATTCATAGAAAATCTTTAAAAAGACTTTAAACATTAAGTGACAAACATGGAGGAAAACAAAACAAAAAAGAAATAGGAATAATCCAAGAAAAGCAAGAGGGTTATAAAAAGAAAATCAACCAATTTGAAAAGGAAATCGAGAATCTTAAGGAAGAAAATGACACCTTGAAATAAGAACTGGGCAAAGTAAAGCCAATAAAAGTATAAGAGAAAGAGAAATAATTAAATAAAATATCAATAATGAAAAAGAGAAGAAAAAGTGAAACATATAAAAAACAGATTTAGAGACTACATCAAGAATAGAAAGTATAAAAAAGCAAACTGATTGAAAGTTATGATCAAAAAAGAATCTAGACACAGTAATGCAAGAAATATGTAATACAAAATATGTAATACAAAAATGGGCAAGGAAGTAGAAATAAAAAAAAAAACTGTATCAGTGACCACTTAAACGAGATATTATGAAGAAAACTCATAGGAATATCATAATCAATTTCCAAAACCCCCAGCTCAAAGATAAAATATTAAAAGCATCAAGATTAAAACAATTTAAATATGGTGCTGCCACAATTAGACTCACACAAGACCTATAAGCAGAGACATTAAAGGATCACAGGTCTTGGAACGTGATATATGGAAAAGCAAAAGAACTGGGGCTCTGACCAAAAATATCATACCCTGCAAAGTTAAAGTATTAGTCTATTTTTTAAGGTGTTATTTTCCTCAGTCAGGCCGTTGACTCTTATTTCACACTTTTCCTGCATCCTTCTCATTTCTCTTCCCAATTTTTCCTCCACTTCTCTTATTTGATTTTTAAAGTCCTTCTTAAGGTCCTCTATGGCCTGTAATCTGCTCATATTTTCCTTTGGGGCTTTTGGGGCAGGATTTCTGACCTCACAGTCCTCCTCCTGTTCTATGCTTCAATCCTCTTTGCCTCCAAAATAGGAGTCTAACGTTGCATTTTTCTGTTTATTTTGTTTCCTTTGCCTCGGCATGTTGCCACTTAATTACTTGACTTTTGGGCTTGTTGCCACAGTAGATCTCTGCCACCAGACAGGGAAGCTTCCATCAAAATGTCGGGGTCTTCACAACTTCTGTTTCTGGCAAGCTCGATACCCACCCCAGGACCTCCACCCCAGACCACAATCCAGATCCAGGGAGGTTAAAGCAAGAGTGATTACCCCCAAGACTGATCACTATTTTGCAGGCCAGGAGCTGGAGCTGCCACTGAAATTGCAAAATGGCGAGTGTCTCTTCAGTGGCTTTTAGCCCCTAGAGGAGGAAGCCAACGTGTTCCCCAAATACTGGACCCAAAGTCCATAGGGCACTAACCTCTCACTTTGTCCTAGGCATATCTGTGTTGATAACTCTGGAATCACCACAGCTGCTGGTGTTCTGGGGTCCCTCCAGCCGGCTGCTGGCAAGGCCACCCTGGGTCTAAAACCTTGGCTCATGTGAACCTGGGCTCCACTCTCTGGCGAGTTAGGCTGTTGGCTCCCAGATAGCTGTGCTGTCAGTTCCCAGGGTTCTGTGTTGGCCGCTCCCTGCAGGGCTGCTGGGCTGTCCTTGGCAGGAGGTTAGCTTCTCTGTGTCGTTCTGTGCGTGCTGGGGCTCCAGAAGTTGTTCAGAGTTCCCTTTTACATGGTTTGGAGGCAATCTGGGGGGAGAGCACCTTGGAAGTGCTGTTTCTACTCCGCCATCTTGGCTCCGCCTCCACAAAGTTAAAGTATTATCCTGAAGGAAAAAAATGGACATTTGATAAATTCTCAGACTTTCAAGACTGCTAAAAAAAATCCTGAACTCAATAGAATATTTGACGTACAAGAACCAAGAAAAATATAAATACATACCAAAGACTGATTATAAGGGATTTATAAGGGCAGACTATTTCCTTTTTATACGTGTAAAATCTATGTCTAAGATTCTTATCAATAATTGGGTAGCTCATAAGAAAGATTGGGGTAAACCTGAGTATGATATGAAATTAAAATTTTAGAAGCAGCTAGGAAAAGAAATTATTTTATACAAATGAGGTTGAAGAGGAAGAATTGATAGAAGGGAATTAGATGGGGGTGGAGGGCAGGTAGTTCTGGCAACCTACTTTCATTGGAAATGAGTTTAAGAGGGAACAATGGTGTGTGTGCGTGTGTGTGTGTGTGTGTGTGTGTGTGTGTATGTGTGTGTAAAAGTCTTCTAAATTTAAAAGAAATGAAATAGTAGGGGTATAGGGAGGGGGAAAGGAGGGATCTTTAGAGGGAAGAAGGATGTAATAGGTAAAAGGATATAGAAGGGTGTTTAGATTTATGGGAATGGGAAGATAAGGGAGGGATCCTTGGAGGGAGTAGGCAAGCAATAGGAGGGCAAAGTAGAGGAAGCAGGAGAGATAGAAAAGAAGAGATATGCACAAACATAAAAGTAAAAATCAGGAGTAGAATATGTTTGGGAAAGTATATGTCTATATACATATGTGTATATGTATATATGTATGTATGTATTTATAGCTATAGAGAAACATATCTATATATTTATGGCTATAGAAAAATATATCTATCTTTATTGGACCTTTCTGTGGGACATGGGGGAGGAGGAAAAAAGAAAGAACAAAGTAAAAAGTTCACAGGAGAGAACAAAAATCTCACGAGGATGCAAAGAAAATATGGACAATTCTCAACACCACACATATTATTTATCATACAGGCTTTCTTGATAGGAAAATTTATTGTTACATGGAATCCTCTTTTTTTCCTTTTTTGGAGGAGGAAGATAGGGCAGTTGGGATTAAATTATTTACCCAAGGTCACATGGCTAGTTTTTGTGTTAAGAGTATGAGCCCAGATTTGAACTCAGGTCCTCCTGACTCCAGGACTGGTGCTCTATTCTCTTTACCACCTAGCTGCCCCTATAGAATTCTCTCTTATGTTCTACTATGCACATGGAGAGAGAGAGAGAGAGAGAGAGAGAGAGAGAGAGAGAGAGAGAGAGAGAGAGAGAGAGAAGGAAATGGCAAACCATTCTGGTATCTTTGCCAAGAAAATCTCAAATAGGGTCATGAAGAGTAGGACTTGACTGAAAAATGATTGAATAACAACATATAACATGTTCATATATGTATGTGTGTATATATGCATGTTTTCATAATAATATATGATTTGAGGACAAAGGAGTATCTTTCATAAATACATAAGCATTTAAGCACCATACCTATCTGGTATGCTTCAGATACTAGAATACAGAGACAAAAATGAATCAGTCCCTACCCTCAAGGAGTTTTGATTCTTCTAAGAAAAAACACATACAAAAATAAATATGAAATATATACAAAGACAATGCAAATTATTTTTGGAGGTAGAAAATGGAGAACACTAAAAATTAGTGTTAAAAGGAAAGATTTTATGTATGAAACTTAGGACTGGAGCTGAGATTTGAACACAGCTGGAGAGTCAAAGAAGCAGAAGTGAGGAAGGAAGGCTTTAGGACATTAGAGTCATGGGATATAGTTTCAGCAAAGGCACAGACGCCAAGATAGAATAGCATATACAAGTAGTTGACTAGTTTGGTTAGAATGTAGAATGCATATTGGGGACTAATGTGAACTCCATCTGTAAAGGGGTGTTGGAGCCAGACTCATTATAACTTTAAATATCAAATTGAAGGTTTCTTTTTTTATTTAAAAGGCAATAAGACCCCTCTAAAACTTTTTGGATAGGGGATTGACATGGTGAGGCCTGTACTAAAGAATTGTTTTTCAGGTTGGCAGCTGAGTGGAAGATGGATGACAGAGGGAAGAGACTGAGAATGGGAAGGGAAATAAGGAATCTATTTAATGACAGTATGAGTGGAGAGTAGGGGGAAGATATAAGGGGTATTGCAGATGTAGATTCAAGAAAATTTGACAAATACTTAGAAAAAAGAGGCATAATGAGGGAGAAAGAAGAAGTAGGGATGTTTTTGAGGTTGTGGATCTGGTCAACTAGAAAACTGGTAGTACCTTTAACACAAAAAACACTAAAGGAGATAGAATCATTGGTCATAATGAGACTTTTTGAGGTCAGAGATGTAACCCTTCACTTAACCTGTACAACCCTCTCCCCACCCCCAAAATCAAGGATTACAATGGAGTTAATTTTATCATGGGGATTAAACCCCAATAGAATAATTATCTCTCTCTTTTAATCTCCACCACAATCTAGTGCCATCCTAGGAAAATATCCTTATATATTCAAATGCTTATAATATTACTCATGCCTAGGTACTCCCAAAAGTAGATAATAAGGTTAATAGCTACCAAAAAGTACTCAAAGTAGCAAGAATATACTGGTCATAAAATAATTTGTTTTAAACAAACATTAAAATGATCAGGAAACACACAAAAACTCTTAGGATCTCACAGAAATGTGTAATAAACATGTAAATTACTTGAATTACTCATTACCTTACTCTGGAAAATAAAAAAAAAAGGACGAAGTCAATTTCAGGTCAACTTTTTTTTTTTTTTACATTTTCATGAATTCTTCTTAACCAGAGCATCATAGAGACCACACAACACTTATAGTGATAAACCATGGCTTAGATTTTCCATGGAATGTAAATATACTTTAAGGACTAAAGAAAAAGCAGGTCCTTTTTTTTTTTTTTTTTTTTGGGACCTGTACCATTGTTAATGGTAAGCAAAATAGAACTGTTTGCTGTTTTTCCTGGTTGAGTTTTAGCCAATCAAGTACCTTTGAGTCTTGCCTTTGATTGCATCAAGAGTCTTTGATTGGAAACAGTATACATTGTATTATCCTTAATAGGCCTAAGGGAATTTGAAGATCTCCCCTGCCCCTTAATAGGTTAAATGTAATCACATGGGACACCACAGTGGGAGGAGCTTGAAAATAGAGTGGAACATGAAGGAGCAGAGCAGAGCTGGAAGCAAGCAGATCTGAGAGAGAGAATGCTTATGATGTTGGTGCTTTGTCTGTTGATCTCTGTTACTTTCTCAGACAGAAGCACTATTTGTTGTTCTGTTGGTTTCTCAGACAGAAAGTGAATTGCAATGATAGAACTGGTAATGTATGTGAATATTGTTGTAACCCTATTAAACTTAGTTTTCCTAGAAACAGAAACTGTGAAGAGCTTGGAATAGAGAAGGCTCTGTGAACTGAGACAAAGAACAGGAGAAGAGAGCTGCCTAAGTGTGAATCCAGGCAAGAGTTGAGAGAGGTCAGCCTTTAGGGAAGGAGCTGTGAGTTTGGAAGTCAGTCTCTAGTCCAGATGAAAGAGAACTTTACTTGGATACTCTGTATTGCCTGAATAGATTGTGACTTACAGTGACCTATGGGTGGAAGGTGTTTGTATATTCTGTTATCCCTTAAAGATGAATATAAGATAGACTCAGTGATATGTTTTGTTTAAGACTATGTGGCCACCTTAGTAATAAGTTATGTTACATTGTTGTGCATGTTATGTTTTAGTTCCTTGAATGTTATGCTTTAATTTGTTGCTGAATAGAGTTAATTATATTATGTGATTAGATCCTTAAAGTTATTCTCAGCAGCAGTCTTCAGGAGAGCTACTCATGATTGACTTTACAGACATATAAGTAATTCTTCATAGTGGTGGCAATGTGGCAAGGTCCTGATCTCTTCTCTCACAATGCCCAGTGATGTGGCATTAGCCTGTCAACTTCAGAGACCAAATTGGATTATCTTCTTTCTCCAATAAGTACATTTTAAAGGAAATCTTTTCTTTCCAAAGGTAGTTTTCAAGTCTAAACTTATGAATTTACAAGTTTAGGATTACTTATGAAGCAGGCACTGTAAAAATAATTCAACATCTACAATATTTTTATAATAATGTATTTATTTTATAAGTTGATACATACATATATACATACATATTATACATTTGTAGTGTTCCTTAGTTTTGGGGAAAAAGTCTATATAGGGTATACCTAAGTCTCTGAGCAACTTTAAACTACCAAAACTTAAAACTTCATTAAGATTTTCATACATCTTTCATTAAAGCAAATATTTATAAATAATTTTACCTAAACCTCACAACACACATGATAGTTATGTGTTATTAATATCTCCATTTTGCAGAATAGGAATCTGAAACTCAGACAGAGTAAGCGACTCACATATGATTGCTCATCCAACAAGTTACAAAGACAGGAAACTATGGCTTCTTTGATTCAATGTGGATTTCCTACTATGTAATGCTATTTGTATACATTCAAGTCCACTCTACAGACACATTAAATACTATATGTAAAGAATTTTGATGGACATCACAGTTACAAAAACAAAAATAAAACACTCCTTGACATCACCAACAAAATAATCACTAAACTCCTGCTACACCATCCCTCTTTGTGTGGTGTAGAGGTCTGAGCTCCCAGCAAAGACCAAGCAAGACCTGGGAAGTCCAGTATGATGAAAGGGTTTCTAGTAGCACATCCCCCCATGCCCCAAGGACAGGAACAAGTATAAGGAATGATAGAGAAAAGTCTGTTGGAAAAATGGAAATCAGCAAGATGTGAGGATAATTAACTACTATGAGCAATGAAAATATAAAATCAAGGAAAGTGAATGTAGGACAACATACATAGGGAAGCATTCTGAAACCTTAGGCCTTAGTTGTGCATTTGCCTCTCTCAGTCATCTGCATATTGAACAATCTACCAATATTTACTGAGTAGCTATAATAGTAAGGATAATTGGGGACATATAGAAGTAAGAAAGACCTTTGTGCTGCAGGAATTTAAAATATAATTGGCAAAAATAACAATGAATTCTACCTTTGCAATGATTAAGATGCAATAGAGCATATGTGTGAAGCATAGAGTTCAGAATGAGGAGATCATTGTCTCCATCTTTATATTATTTTCTTCACAACATTTTGTGCTCCTCCTGCTTCACATGAAAGAGTCCTGTTACTGTATGCCTGTACTGCTACAATAATCTGTTTTTTCTTGTCACTGCCTCAAATCTTTTCCCCTCCAGTCTATCCTTCACTACAATGCCAAAATGATCTTCCAAAACCATGTCTGATCCACTTTCTTACTCAGGGAACCTACTAGAGTAGCTCCCTATTACTTTTAAGGATCAAATATAAAATTTTCTGTTTGACTTTCAAAACCTTCATAATCTGACCCCTTCATATTTTAGTAGTTTTCTTAGACCTTGCTTCCCTCCACTTACTCTGGAATGCAATGACAATGGCCTCCTTGCTATTCTGACTCTCAACTGTTCCTTTTTATTGATTTTCACTCATGTCTAGAATTTTCTCCTTCCCCCTCCCTAGCACCCACCTCCAAGTCCTAACACTCCAGAGTAGGTCCAAGATGGCTAAAAGTCTAACTTTTATAAGAGGACATCTCTGGTTCCTCCCTTCTACTGCAGTATCTTTCCTCTGAGATTACCTCCTAAAAACAGACAACTTGTCTGTTATCCCCATTAAGTATTATTATTGACCCACATTAATCTTTGGGGGAAAATAATGTTTTTTTGTAGAATCTGGGTGCAGAACTAAATGTCAAGCAGGGACAGGACATTCTGTGGTTATAGGTTGGGGAAAACATAGTGCATGCCTACTGGGAAACAAAACTAAAAGCAAGAATAGATAGTTTATCTCACAATCTTTTCTACCTGTTTCTGGACACTGGCTTAAAATGTAGAGTAGTTAAATCTATGAACAAAACAAAACAATTGATCTAGATATAAAAAAAAATCCTTATAGTAACATGAATTTCATGCAGTCATTTTCATCATAAACATGGCAATTTGAAAATGACAACAGGGGCAGCTAGGTGGTGCAGTGAGTAGAGCTACGGCCCTGGAGTCAGACCTGAGTTCGGATGTGACCTCAGACACTTAACACACACAGGCAAAAACCTAGCCGTGTGATCTTGGGCAATTTACTTAACCCCAATTGCCCTAAAAAAAAAAGAAAATGACAACAAATTTATTTAGCACTTATCCACATGGAAACACATTTTCAAAGTAATTTACATTCATCTGTTTCATCATCCTTAATGTATAGGTGTCTAAAGAATCGTGGAGTCATGGGTTGAATATCGTCAAGAGATTATCTCTCCCAACTTATGGAATTAAAAAAAAAATCTTCCCTGGCTTTCATAATTATTCTTTGTTTATCCTTCTGAGGATAAATCAAAAAAAGTGGTTCCACTCTTCTACATGGTGAGACTTCAAATGCTTTTTTGCACCCCATTCCTATCCCATGCCCAGGAGGTATTTTTTGTTTTGTTTTCTAGGTTACATATTTTCAGTACTTTGAGCAAAACCTAAAATGGCATGACCTCTACTCTGGTCACTATCCTTGACACCAATACTTGATGACAGAGGAATTTGCTTAAAGACAGAGCTAAAGAATTTTACTAAAAATTTTTGAAGCACCTGAGATTGATTAGATTCCAGGGTCTCAGAAATAAATCTCATAGCAAGAACGAGTTTTTGGTCAAATCATGCTGAGAATATAGCATACCTTCCTGTGCCATCCCTGGTACAGGGAAGCTAGAGGCTGCCCACTTATTCAGAACTTGATTTTTGAATTCATGCACATTGAATCATAAGAACTAAAGTTCCTTTTCAATAACTCATATTGTTCCTGGACTGCTCCCTCATAGCCTTTTATTATTATTATTATTATTATTATTATTTTGCTAAAAGAACTAATGTTAATGCCCTGGAGCAGTTTACCTTAGGAAAAGGTCACTAAAGTATCCTTATCAATCCACCAAGGCTGTGTGGAAAGAGAGGACAGAAAAATCTGACTATAAACTTTTTTGTTTTCCCCAAGGTATGATATATAGGAATTTCACATTCCTCTTTAAGCCATAAGGCTTAAATTTGTGTGTATGTGTGTCATACAATCCTATGGGCTCTTTCTTAGATAAATGTTTTTCAGTGCATAAAATAAGATACATATGATTATGTTAGCAAAACACTGTCTTTTCCAAGATGCAATTTAGCAATGATCAGTTACACTCAAGATTATCTTTTACAAACACACACACACACACACACACACACACACACACACACACACACACACAGAGTTTGTGTTCTGTGATAGACACATACACATTAATGTATATATGCATATGTGCACATAAATATGCTTATATATAATGTATGTATATTTATATATAGAATACATATAAAATATACATATAATTATACATTAAGTAGATAGAGAGATAGATAGATAGATAGGGACAGAATAGCAGTATTACCAAAGAGCAGCAGTAAAAAACACTTCTTTTCTCTTCCATGTGGGGAACCATCATACTGTGCGCAACAGTTCTAGGGAAAAACAGGGTGAATATTTATAATATAGTAACTTGACATACTAATTAATAAACAGTGATCTTTTAACTGTTGAACAAATCATTTCACATAAACATTTTTCCCCTTTGAAAATACTCTTCTGGGTCTACTCAGTGCAGCAGCAGCCCTTCTCTCTCCACAGTGGTCAGCTATGACCCCCGAATCCCCAGCAACCATGTCAAAGGGACCCACAGTTGGCATTGATCTTGGCACCACTTACTCATGTGTGGGAGTCTTCCACCATGGGAAAGTGGAGATCATTGCTAATGACCAAGGAAACAGGACCACCCCAAGCTATGTCGTCTTCACCAACACAGAATGTTTAATCGGTGATGCTGCAAAGAATCAAGTTGCAATGAGCCCCACCAACATGGTTTTTGATGCCAAATGTCAATTGGTTGCAGATTTGGTGATGCAGTTGTACAGTCAGATATGAAGCATTGGTGAATGATGCAGGCAGGCCTAAAGTCCAAGTGGAGTACAAAGAAAAGACCAAAAGTTTCTATCCAGAAGAAGTATCTTCTATGGTCTTGACTAAGATGAAAGAAATTGCTGAAGCTTACCTTGGGAAGACTGTCACAAATGCTGTGGTCACAGTACCAGCCTATTTCAACATCAGGCCACCAAAGATGCTGGAACCATAGCTGGTCTCAATGTGCTCCGAATCATCAATGTGCTCCGAATCATCAATGAGCCAAGTGCTGCTGCTATTACTTACGGCTTGGAAAAAAAGGTGGGTGCCAAGAGAAATATATTGATCTTTGACCTTGGAGGTAGTACTTTCAATGTCTCCATTCTCACCATTGAAGATGGAATCTTTGAGGTCAAGTCCACAGCTGGGGACACCCACTTGGGTGGGGAGGACTTTGACAACCGAATGGTCAACCATTTCATTGCCGAGTTCAAGCGAAAGCACAAGAAAGACATCAGTGAGAACAAGAGGGCTGTTTGCCATCTCTGCACTGCTTGTGAACGTGCAAAGCGTACCCTCTCTTCCAGTACCCAGGCCAGTATTGAGATTGACTCCCTCTATGAAGGCATCGACTTCTATACATCAATCACCAGGGCCCGTTTCGAAGAGCTGAATGCTGATCTCTTCCATGGCACCCTGGACCCTGTGGAGAAGGCCTTAAGAGATGCCAAGCTAGATAAGTCTCAGATTCATGACATCGTCCTGGTGGGTGGTTCTACTCGAATTCCCAAAATCCAAAAGCTTCTGCAAGACTTCTTCAATGGCAAGGAGCTCAACAAGAGTATCAGCCCTGATGAGGCTGTTGCTTATGGTGCAGCTGTCCAGGCTGCCATTTTGTCTGGAGATAAATCTGAGAATGTGCAGGACTTGCTGTTGTTGGATGTCACTCCTCTTTCCCTTGGAATTGAAACTGCTGGTGGGGTTATGACCATTCTGATCAAACGTAATACCACCATCCCCACTAAGCAGACACAGACCTTTACCACCTATTCAGACAAGCAGCCTGGTGTGCTTATTCAGGATTATGAAGGCGAGAGAGCAATGACAAAGGATAACAACCTGCTTGGCAAATTTGAGCTCACAGGAATTCCTCCAGCACCTAGGGGTGTCCTTCAGATCGCAGTAACATTTGACATTGATGCAAACGGTATCCTCAATGTTTCTGCTGTGGATAAGCGCAAAGTCAAGGAGAACAAGATCACCATCACCAATGACAAAGGACGTCTCAGCAAAGAAGACATTGAGCACATGGTCCAGGAGGCTGAGAAATACAAGGCTGAGGATGAAAAGCAGAGAGATAAGGTGTCTTCTAAGAATTCTCTTGAATCCTATGCTTTCAACATGAAAGCAACTGTGGAGGCAAGGCAAAATTGGTGATGAAGACAAACAGAAGATCCTTGACAAATGTAATGAGATAATCTACTGGCTGGATAAGAACCAGACTGCTGAGAAGGAAGAATTTGAGCATCAGCAGAAAGAATTGGAGAAGGTCTGCAATCCCATTATTACTAAGCTGTACCAGAGTGCAGGGGGCATGCCAGGAGGTATGCCTGGTGGGTTCCCAGGGGGTGGAGCAGCCCCATCTGGAGGTGCTTCTTCTGGACCCACCATTGAAGAGGTCGACTAAACACACCAGAAGAAAGAGCATTCCACACAGCTTTCCAAAAATTGAAGGACTCAAATTTGTAGCCAAGGCAGTAGCAGTTTAAAAGTTAACATTTAAGCTACCGTGTAAATTTGGGCGTTCTGAATACTTGAATGTGTGCAGAGGGAGAGAAGTGAACAACATTGCACTTTATCAGTACTGTAAACAAGTGGAAACGCAATTGTCTTGGAGAATAAAATCTATTTAAAATTGGCACCAAAAAGAAAAAGCAAAATACTCTTCCTCAGGGGGTGGAGCCAAGATGGCAAAGTAGAAACAGCAGGTCCAAGCCACTCTCACCCAAGATCACCTCCAAACTATGTAAAAGGGGACCCTAAACAACTTCTGGAGCCTCAGCACCCACAGAACGACACAGAAGCTAACCTCCCACTGAGGACAGGTGAGCAGCCCTGCAGGAAGGAGCAGTGCAGTGGTCTGGGAGCCAGCAGCACAACATGCAGAGCATGGGGAGCCAAACACAGACGAGCGCCTGAGTTGTGGTTTTAGCCCCAGGGCAGCAGGGCCAGCAGCCAGCTGGAGGGAACCCAGAACACCAGCAGCTATGGCGATTCCAGAATTATCAACATAGACATGCCTAGGACAAAGTGAGAGGTTAGTGCCCTATGGACTTTGGGACCAGTATTTGGGGAACACGCCGGCTTCCTCCCCTGAGGGCTAGAAGCTGCTGAGGAGACATGCCATTTTGTAGTTTTCAGAGGCAGCTCCAACTCCTGGCCTGTGAACTATAGGAAAATCCAGCAATCAGTCTTGGGTGGGGGGGAATTAATCGCTCCTGCTTTAACCTCCCTGAATCTGGATTGTGATGTGGGGTGGAGGTCGTGGGTGGGTTTCCAGCTTGCCAGAAACAGAAGTTGCCACCCACACATTCGGGATGAAAGTTACCCTGTCTGGCGGCAGAGGCATAGTGTGGTAACAAGCATAAAAGTCAAGTAATTAAGTGGCAACATGCCAAGGCAAAGGAAACAAATTAAACAGAAAAACGCCACCTTAGATTCCTACTTTGGGGGCAAAGAGGATCGAAGCATAGAACAGGAGGAGGCCTGTGAGGTCAGAAATCCTGCTCCAAAAGCCCCAAATGAACACATTGAGTGGGTTACAGGCCATAGAGGAACTTAAGAAGGACTTTAAAAATCAAATAAGAGAAGTGGAGGAAAAGTGGGAAGAGAAATGAGAACGATGCAGGAAAATTATGAAATGAGAGTCAACAGCCTGACTGAAGAAAACAACACCTTAAAAATAGACTAACTCAAATGGCAAAGAAGGCCCAAAAGGGCAATGAGGAGAAGAATGCCTTAAAAAGTCGAATTTGCCAGATGGAAAAAAGTATCTCAAAAGTTCACTGAGGAGATTCATTCCTTCAGATTTAGACTGGAGCAAATGGAAGCTAATGACTTTATGAGAAATCAAGATGCTGTTAAGCAGATCCAAACAAATGAAAGATTAGAAGGCAATGTGAAATATATCATGGGAAAAACCACTGACCTGGAAAATAGATCCAGGAGAGACAATTAAAAATTTATTGTACTACCTGAAAGCCATGATGAAAGAAAGAACCTAGAAATCACCCTTCAAGAAAATCTCAAGGAAAACTGCCCTGATATTTTAGATCCAGAGGGCAAAATAGAGGTGGAAAGAATCCACCGATCACCTCCTGAGAAAGATCCCAAAAAGAAAACTCCCAGGGATATTATAGCCAGGTTCCAGAATCCCCAGATCAAGGAGAAAATACTACAAGCAGCCAGGAAGAAACAATTTCAATATTGTGGAAATGCAATCAGAATAGCACAGGGCCTGGCAGCTTCTACACTGAGGGATTGAAGGGCATGGAATATGATATTCCAGAGGGCAAAAGAGCTGGGACTGAACCCAAGGGTCACCTACCCAGCAAAACTGAGTATTTTGTTTCAGGGGAAAATATGGTCATTCAGTGGAATAGAGGTCTTTCAAGCATTCTTGAGGAAAAAACCAGAGTTGAATAGAAAATTTGACATCTAGACACAAGAAGCAAGAGATGCCTGAGAAGGTAATCAGGGAAAAGAAATCAAAAGGAACTTATCAAAGTTGAACTATTTACATTCCTTCATGGAAAAACAATAACTGTGACTGATGAAACCTTTCTCAGTATGAAAATAATGGAAGAAGGGTGTATGGTCATATGAATACATATGTGAATGTGTGTATATATGTTTACAGTTATATATGGATAGAGGGCATAGGTTGAATTTGTTGGGAAGGGAGGATACTCAAGGGGTGAAATTATGAGGTGAGTGAAGAAAGTGGCAAGAGGAGATGGGGAGAGACAGGGTAGGGTAAACTATCTCATGTAGAAAAAGCAAGGGGAAGTGTCTGCAAGAGAGGGGAAGTATAGGAAGGCAAAAAGGCAAAACCACATTCTCATTGAATTTGGTTCAGGGAGAGAATGACATACATACTAAATGGGATATCTCAACCTGCAGCAGAATAGGGGTAAGGGGGATGAGAGGAGGCATGATTGATTGGGGGGGGGCATCCTTGGGGGGAGGGGGTGTTGGAAGTACCCACTATAGAAGAGGGACAGGATTATGTAGGGAATGGACCAGGTGGGGGGTGGGATGAGAGGGAGGGAATTATAAGCAGCCTTGTACAATATATCTACTATGATAATGTTTTGCATAGCTAGACATGTACAACATATACTGAATTACCTATCTCCCCAGAGGGAATGGGTGACAAGGGAGGAAGGGAATGGATCTGAAATTCGAGGTCTTAAAATTAAATGTTTCAAATATATATAAGTACTATTATTAATTCACTTTTCCTTGTAATTGGGAGGTAAGATTGCAGGCATTGGGACACAGAGATTCACCTTACTCTAATGGAAAAGTCGAAGGGGGCATGGGAGAAGATATGGGAGAGAGCAGATTGGAGGTAGCGATATCTTGTGGGATTGCTATTCTGGGAGGGTGGGTAGGGTAAAAACGGGGAGGGGATAATTGTAACTCAAAATCTGGTGGAAATGAATGATATAAACAGAAGCTAATTAAGTATTTGTTTAAAAAAAAGGAAAAAAAAAGAAAATACTCTTCCTCTAGGTGGGTAGAGATAAAATGGGGGTAAACTATCTCATATAGAAGAGGCAAGGGAAAATGGTTACAATGGAGGGGAAAATAGGAAGGCAAAAAGGCAAAAACCTCATTCTCATTGAATTTGGCTCAGAGAGAGAATGACTTACATACTAAATAGGATATCTCACCTTACAGGAGAGTAGGGTAGAAGGGGATGAGAGTGGGGATGATGGAAGGGAGAGCAGGTTGGGGGGGAAGGAAGTTGTAAGCACCCACTTTTGAAAAGGGACAGGATCAAAGTAGAGAATAGAACAAGTGGGAGGTGGGATAGGAGGGAGGGAAATATAGTCAGGCTTTTATAATATATCTACTATGCTAATGTTCTGCATAACTACATATGTACAACATATGCTGAATTGCATATCTTCCCAGTAAGGGTGGGAGACAATTGAGGAGGGAATGAATCTGGAATTCAAAGTTTTAAAATCAAATCCCTAAAAATATATAAACATGGGGGCAGTTAGGTGGTTCGGTGAGTAGAGCGACAGCCCTGGAGTCAGAAGGAACTGAGTTTGGATCCAGCCTCAGGCACTTAACACAGACATAAGCAAAAACCTAGCTGTGTGCCCTTTATATATATATATATATATATATATATATATATATATATATATATATATATATATAAACACTATTTTTAATACTATTTTACATGTAATTGGGAAATAAGATATACAGGCATTGGGGCGTAGAGATCCACAATGCCCTACCGGAAAAGTCACAGGGGTATGGGCGAAGATATGGGAGAGAACAAATTGGAGGAGTGTAATATACTGTGGGACTGCTATTTTGGGGTGGTGGGTAGGGGGAAAATGGGGAAAAATTGTAACTCAAAATCTGGCGGAAATGAATCATGTAAACCAGAAGTTAATAAAGCATTTGAAAAAAAAAAGAAAATACTCTTCTTCTGAATCAGAATAAAGTTATTTTCTTTAAGTCCTCATGTTGTCAATCAACTATTGACAATAGGCACAGAAGTATAAACTAACAGGCCTGGATCTGCCAACTTAAATTGGAGACATAGCTATAATAATTCTCTTGCTCTGTATCTGTACTGCTTTTAAATGCAACAAGGTATAGCATCTGTGCTGAGAGGATGATAATCAGATTAGTGTTTATATTTCTGTTTTAATAAACTAGGATTTTTGTTAATATATGTATTTATTGACTCTGAAATTGAAAAGTAACATTTTCAGTAGTTCAGTATTTTTAAATGTGTGAACTGCCTGACAATTGGTCCAGAAGACCATTTTTCGTGAATCAGTATTATTTCTCCCTCACAGTCACATTGAGGCATAACAGGACAAACCCTTCAGGTTTCTTCTTCCCTTAGGGAAGCAGAGAGAAGAAAGGTTTTCCCACCTCTTCAGTTTTTGAGCAGTGCTAAGCCAAGAAAGAACTGTTAAAACCAACTTCTTTGTTCTTATTTTCTTTCACTGACATTTTGACTCTTATGAGCCACTTGGGCTCTTGTCATTCAAAATGAAAGAAAAGGAAAATAAAAAATAAATTATATGGCTATTATTGATGTTGCTCAAGCAAAAGCAATATAAACAATAATGAAAGGCAGCTATATCATGAACCACAACCCTCAATAACATTCATGATATTTTTTTCACCATCCATAACACATCACATTAGTCACAGATCATTTCAAGTGTGCATCTCTTTCGTTTGTGATGATAGTCAAATCACATAGCCAATCCCTTCCCAAGTCTTGTCCTTCAGCCTACCTTCACAGCATTTTGTGCTCCTTCTCCTTCACACAAAAGAGCCCCATTACTGCATGCCTATACTGCTACAATAATCTGTTGTTTCTTGTTGCTGCCTCAAATCTTTTCCCACTCCAGTCTATCCTTCACTACACTGCCAAAATGATCTTCGAAAAGCATGTCTGTTTATGGAACTTTCCTATTCACTGAACCTACTAGAGTTGATCCCTATTACTTTTCAGGTTCAAATACTAAATCTTCTCTTTGACTTTCAAAACCTTCACAATCTGACCCCTTCATATTTTAGTAGTTTTCTTAGACTTTGCTTCCCTCTACTTACTCTGGAATACTGTGACAATGGCCTCCTTGCTATTCTGACTCCCAACTATTCCTTTTTATTGATTTTCACTCATGTCTAGAATGTTCTCTTTCCCCCTCCCTAGCCCCCACTTCCAAGTCCTAACACTCCAGAGTAGGTCCAAGATGGCTAAAATTCCACCTTTTATAAGAGGCCAATTCTGGTTCCTCCCTTCTGCTACTATATCTTTCTGCTGAGGTTACCTCTTATTTCCATGGTGTATATTGTATTGGTATGTAGTTATTTTCATGTCTCCTCTATTTCAATGTAAGTTCCTTAGAGATTAAGGGCTGCATTTTTGCTTTTTCTTCGTGTTCCCAGGAAATGCTAGTACATAGTAAATGCAGAATAAATACTTGTTGATTGAGTAATTAGTATTACCTTTTATGAATTCAACTTCTCACTTCCCAATTCAATTATCATGGTTTTAAAATACTCATATATTAATACATTTGTGCATATCTTCAATGTGTAACATATGGAAAAGGCTTAATAAATAACTTCCTTCCTTCCTTCCTTCCTTCCTTCCTTCCTTCCTTCCTTCCTTCCTTCCTTCCTCCCTTCCTTTCTTTCTTCCTCAAAATCTATTCTTCTCATTTAAATCTCTGTTTAATGGCTCAAGGTTTTCTTATGCATGCTCTTAGAACTAATGACCACTCCATTTGTTCACGAAGAAGACAATAAATTAAAAATGTGTATCTTTTTCCTTATCCCTCTAAACATGCATATCTCCTCTATGAAGAGTTGTCCAAACACTGTTGGTAATTTTGCCTGTTCTCTATCCAAATATTCTATTGCATGATAATTGTTGTCAGTTCTGTTCTCAATTCCTTCAGTTTATGTACTTTCTCTCTTGCCTCAGATCCATGATGGGTAAGAGCGTGTTTTTGACTTGGTTTGCTTCCTTTAGACTAAATGGCATATTCTCAGTAGGCAATTAAAAATATGTTTAATTACTTTATTAAAGGACAATTAAGGGGGGTGTAGTGGATAGAGTCCTGGCCTTGGATAATACTCAAATGCTTGGTCAGATATGTAAGAGCTGTATGACCCTGGTCTCTTAACCTCTATAATTCTCAGTTTATCCAAATTTAAAATGGAGATAATATAAGGATCAAATGAACTAACTCATATAAAGTGTTTTGCAAACTTTTAAATGCTACAAAATTGTTAGCTATTATTAGGTACTACTCATTGATGTGGAATGCTCTTCTATTTTCATATACTTCTGATTGAGTTATTTTCCCTATTTTTTGACAATCTCTTCTCTCCCCACAAAAATAATCCTTCCTGCACCCATGAGGGTGGAGTAAGCCGTAAATTGCCTTAATGCTCTCTTGCTCACCACCTAACAACCATAAAATTGCAACCGAAAATAAATCCTGAAATAGCAAAGAAACTTGAAAGATCAGCAGGAAAAGTCTGTCTTACTCTAGAGGTGAGCACAGTCAAGAAGGAAACATTATAGTAAACCCCAGCTCAGAATACCAGTGGGAGATCCTAACCCCCTATTCAGTGGAGCACGCAAATGTAATCACCAGGATACCCCAAGAGCCTCAAAAAGGAGCTTAAAATCATATAAGAAATGTAGAAGAGAAGTTGGGAAAAGAAATGAGAGCAACACAACAGAATTATGAAAAAATCATCAACAGCTTGGAAAAAGAAAACAACTGCTTAAAAAGTAGAATTAATCAAATGAAAAAGGAGACACAAAAATACATTGAAGAAGACAACTCCTTAAAAAGAATAATTGGGAAGTGGTGCCAAGGTGGTGGAGAGAAGCCAGAAAGTTTCCTGATCTCTCCCCAATTTCCCTTGGAAATAATCTTAAATCAAGTCTTTCAATAGATTCTGGAGAGACAGAACCAACAAAAAGATGGAGTGAAACAATTTTCCAGCTTAAGATAACTTAGAAGGACTTAAAGAAAAGTGAAGCAGAGGGTTGAGGGCATCCAGACAAGCCTGCATGAGGTTCTTATTCTCACCACAGAGCAGCAACCAAGAAATCTCAGTCCTGGTTCAATAGAACTGCAGTAAGGCCTCCAGCCTCAGTGAAGAAGGCAAATTGCAATCCACAGAACCCAAACACAAGTAGGACAAAAAAGCCAGGCTACCACCAATGCAGTGGGCAAACCATAAGCAACTCATTCACTGATGTGGAAAGCCTGTGATAAGGTCCCTGGCACCCAGTATAAGAAGCAGGAAGGTGCAATAATTATATCTCATTGTTTTGACTCAAAGAGTGAAAAACATACATGCTCAACTATGTCTAGAAATTTACCTCTCCAAATAGAGAAGGATGAGGAGAAAGGAGAAAGAAAAGTAAAGGAGGACTGACAGAAGGGAAGGCAGAAGGGAGTGAAGAAGTAGGGAGCAAGGAAAAGAAAAGGGGGGTTGATAGAAGGGAAGGCATATTGAAGGAGGTGAATGTGACAAGCAAAATATTTAATGCATTTTTTTCAAATCATAATGCAAGCCAAAAGGTAATTGGAAACTAAGTTACCAAATATTAAAAAATGAGTGAGTCAAACAACAAATCATATAAACAATCAATAATTTCATGAAGGAGAAAAACTAATGGGACAAACCAGAAGTTATGGGATACTTAGGGACAATTTTATATCTCTAAATGTTTATATGAATAAAACAGAGAAAGAGGAGGGCAATGTATTGGACATGCAACTAAAGAAACTGGGAGAAAGCAAATAAAAATTTCCCAATTAAATGCCAAATTAGAAATTCTGAAAATCAAAAGAGAGATTAATGAAAGTACAAGTAAAAAATATTGAATTAATAAATAAAACAAAGAGCTGCTTTTATGAAAAAGATATACCTTTGGTTAATTTAATAAAAAAAGAAAACCAAATTACCAATATAAAAAATTTAAAGGGTGAAATCACTACCAATAAAGAGGAAATCAAAACACTAATTAGAAACTATTTTGTACAACATTATACCAAAAAATCTGACAATTTAAATGAAAGGGATAAATATTTACTAAAAAAATAAATTGTTTAGATTAACAGAAAAGGAAAGAAAATATTTAAAATAACCGTATTTTATTTTGTTTTTTGCTTTTAGAGGGCAATTGGGGTTAAGTGACTTGCCCAAGGTCACATGGCTAGTTTTTGTGTTAAGTGTCTGAGGCCAGATTTGAACTCAGGTCCTCATGATTCCAGGGCCAGTGATCTATTCACTGTGCTACCTTGCCACCCCCCAATAATCCTATTTTAGAAAAAAAAAGAAATTACAGAAGCCACCAATGAATTCTCTAAGAAAAAGTTTCCATAGTCAGATGGATTTACAAAGGAAATATACCAAATGATTAAAGAAAATTTAATTCCAATATTATATAAACTATTTAGAAAAAAACAGTCAAAAATATTCCTACCAGTTTCCTTTCATAACTCAAATATGGTGCTGATACTTAAACTATGAAACCTACTGAATATTGATGCAAATATTTTTTAATTAAATGAATGCTTTATTAACTTCTGGTTTACATAATTCATTTCCATCAAATTTTGAGTTAAAAATTTCCCCCCATTTTTTCCCTACCCACCACCCCAGAATAGCAGTCCGACTAGATATCCCCTCATCCAATCTGCTCTCTCCCATATCTTCTCCCATACCCCCTTCGACTTTGCCAT
This sequence comes from Gymnobelideus leadbeateri, assembly GCA_011680675.1. Lineage (NCBI taxonomy): Eukaryota > Metazoa > Chordata > Mammalia > Diprotodontia > Petauridae > Gymnobelideus > Gymnobelideus leadbeateri. The sequence goes on along the minus strand of WOXC01012056.1, from coordinate 119,601 downwards.
TGGGGCAAGGTGAATCTCTTAGCCCCAATGCATGGACATCTTATGAAACATTTAATTTTAAAACTTTGATTTTCAGATCCATTTCCTTCCTCCCTTGTCACTCACTCCCTCTGAGAAGATAAGCAATTCAGTAAGTGTTGTACATGTATAGCTATGCAAAACATTACCATAGTAGATATATTGTAAAAGACTACTTATATTTCCCTCCCACCCATCTCACCTCCCACCTCGTCCATTCCCTACTTTGATCCTGTTCCTCTTTGATAGTGGGTACTTCCAACCTCCCCTCCCACCAGAATGCCATCCCCTCCATCCTCCCCCCTCTCATCCCCCTTTCCTCTACTCTCCTGCAGGGTGAGATATCCCATTTAGTATGTATGTGGTTCTCTCCTTGAGCCAACTTCAATGAGAATATGCTTTTGCCTTTTTGCCTTCCTGTTCTTCCCCTCCCCTGCAACTACTTCCCCTAGCCTCTTCTACATGAGATAGTTTACCCTACCCTGTCTCTCCCCATCTCCTCTTGCCACCTTCTTCTCTAACCTCATGACTTCACCCCTTAAGAATCATCCCTTCCCATCAAATTCAACCTGTGCCCTCTATCCATGTATACCTGTAAACATATGCCCATATACCCTTTTCCAATTATTTTCATAATGAGAAAGGTTTCATCAGACATAGTTATTATTTTTCCATGTAGGAATGTAAATAGTTCAACTTTGATAAGTTCCTTTTGATTTCTTTTCCTTGATTACCTTCTCAAGCATCTCTTGCTTCTTGTGTCTGAATGTCAAATTTTCTATTCAACTCTGGTTTTTTCCTCAAGAATGCTTGAAAGTCCTCTATTCCACTGAATGACCATATTTTCCCTGAAACAAGATACTCAGTTTTGCTGGGTAGGTGACCCTTGGGTTCATTCCCAGCTCTTTTGCCCTCTGGAATATCATATTCCATGCCCTTTAATCCCTCAGTGTAGAAGCTGCCAGGTCCTGGGCTATTCTGATTGTGTTTCCACAATATTGAAATTGTTTCTTCCTGGCTGCTTGTAGTATTTTCTCCTTGATCTGGGGATTCTGGAACCTGGCTATAATATTCCTGGGAGTTTTCTTTTTGGGATCTTTTTCAGGAGGTGATCTGTGGATTCCTTCAACCTCTATCTTGCCCTCTGGATCTAAAACATCAGGGCAATTTTCCTTGAGAATTTCTTGAAGGGTGATTTCTAGGTTCTTTCTTTCATCATGGCTTTCAGGTAGTCCAATCATTTTTAAGTTATCTCTCCTGGATCTATTTTCCAGGTCAGTGGCTTTTCTCATGAGATATTTCACATTGCCTTCTATTCTTTCATTTGTTTGGATCTGTTTAACAGCATCTTGATTTCTTCCATTTGCTCCAGTCTAACTCTGAGAGAATCAATCTCCTCATTGAGCTTTTGAGATTCTTTTTCCATGTGGCAAATTTGGCTTTTTAAGGCATTCTTCTCCTCATTGCCTTTCTGAGCCTCTTTTGCTATTTGAGCTAGTCTATTTTTTAAGGTGTTATTTTCCTCAGTCAGGCTGTTGACTGTCATTTCATACTTTTCTTGCATCTTTCTCATTTCTCTTCCCAATTCTCCTCCCCCCCACTTCTCTTATCTGCTTCTTAAGATCCTCTATGGCCTGTAGCCAGCTTGTATTTTCATTTGGGGCTTTTGGTGCAGGAGTTCTGACCTCACAGTCCTCCTCCATGCTTTGATCCTCTTTGCCCCTAAAATAGGAGTCCAATGTTGAATTTTTCTGTTTATTTTGTTTCTTTTGCTTAGGTGTGTTGCCACTTAATTACTTGATTTTGGGGCTTGTTGACACAGTAGGACTCTGCCACCAGGCAGGAGAGCTTCCATCCCAAATGTGGGGTCTCCACAACTTCCACAGGTTGGGTGGCCTCTGTAAGGCCTCCACCCACTCTGGCAAATTGGATACCCACCCCAAACTTTCCCCCCAGACCACAATCCAGATCCAGGCAGTTTAAAGTAAGAGCGATTAACCCTCAGACTGATTGCTGGATCTCCCCACAGTTTGCAGACCAGGAGCTAGAGCTGCCACTGCCACTGCAAAATGGCTCCTGTGCTGTGTTTCTTCGGCAGCTTTTCATCCCCAGGGGAGGAATCTGACATGCTCCCTAAATGCTGGTCCCAAAGTCCACAGGGCACTAATCTCTCACTTTGTCCTAGGCGTATCTGTGCTGATAATTCTGGAATTGCCACAGCTGCTGGTGTTCTGGGGTCCCTCAAGCCGGCTGCTGGCCCAGCTGCCCTAGGGGTAAAACTTTGGCTCACACAGGCCTGGGCTCAGCTCCTAGAGTTCTGTCAGTTCCCAGCTTACTGTGCTGCCCATACCCAGAGCACTGTGCTTGATGCTCCCTGCAGGGCTGCTGGGTTCTCCTCAGTGGGAGGTTAGTTTCTCTGTGTAGTTCTGTGGGTGCTGGGGCTCCAGAAGTTGTTCAGATTCCCCTTTTATATTGTTTGGAAGTTGTGTGAAGCAGAGCACCTTGGAAGTGTTGTTTCTACTCTGCCATTTTGGCTCCGCCCACCCAGATGCAAATATTTTAAATAAAATACTAGGAAAGAGAAAGATAGCAATTTGCCATGAGTACTATAGACTATGACCAGCTGGGATTCATACCATGAATGCAAAGTTGGCACAATATTAGGAAAACTGTAAGCATAATTGGCCTTATCAATATAGAAATCACATGATTATCTAAATGGATGCAGAAAAAACTTTTGAAAGAATACAGCACACACTCCTTTTAAAAACACTAGTGAGCAAAGGAATAAAGGGAGCATACATTAAGATGATAAGCCATATATACCTTAAACTATTAGCAAATATTATATGTTTTGGGGCATGAGTAAGAAACATTTGCCATAGTATCAAGGGAAAAACCAAGATGCCCATTATAACCATTATTATTCAATATTATAGTAGATATATTAGCTATAATAATAATATAAGAAAATAAATTGAAGGGTTTAGAATAGGAAATAGAGAAAGAAAACCATCACTCTTTGTAGATGATATTATAGTATATTTAGAGAATCCTAGAGAATCAAGAAAAAACATTATTTGAAATAATTAACAAGTTTAGCAAGGCTGCAGAATATAATAAACCCATAGAAATCCTCAGCATGTCTATATTTTACCAAAAAAATCCTGCAAAAAAAGTGGAGGAGAAATTCCATTTAAAATAACTTTAGCCAATATAAAATGTTTGGGAACCCACCTGCTGAGACAAACCCAGGAACTTTATAAATATAATTACAAAATGCTTTTCACATGAATAAATGTTGATCTAAACAACTGGAAAAATACCAGTTGCTCATTATTAGCTCTGTCTGAGCTACTATATTAAAATATCAATTTATTCATATTAATTTACTTATTAAAGTACCATACCAATCAAACTACCATATAAATATTTTATAGAGCTAGAAAAAATCATAACACAATTCTTCTAGAAAAACAAAAGATTAAAAATATTAAGGAGAATAGTGAAAAATGCAAGGGAAAGTGTCCTAGCCACACCACGTCTAAAATTATAATGTAAAGTGACAATTAATAAAACTATTTGTTACAGAATAAAAAATACAAGAAAGAGAGGGGTGAATTAATGGGATAAGTTAGGTACAGAAGACATAGTAGTCAACGACCAGCCTACTTTTTGGTAAACACAAAGACTTAGTTTTGGCATAAAAACTTGCTATTTGACAAAAACTGATGAGAAAACTGGAAAAATTGTATGGCAGAAACTAGGCATAGAACAACATCTCACACCATATAACAAGTTAAGGTCAAAATGGATTGAGACATTGAGACATGAGATGATACCATATGCAAATTAACAAAATAAACAATATTTTGCCTGTTGCATCTATGGAGTATGGAAAAAAATATGACTAACCAGAGAAAGAGAACATTATAAAATGTAAAATGGATACTTATGACTGCATCAAATGAGAAAAGTTTTGCAAGAAGACAACCAAAGCAACCAAGATTAGAAGAAAAGCAGAAAGCTGGGAAAAAAAAAAATTTTAGATCTAGAGTTTATGAGAAAGGCCTCATTTCTCAAATATGTAAGAACTGAGTCAAATTTATATGAATAACGGTCATTTCCCAATTTGTAAATGGTCAAAGGACATGAACAGTCAGTTTACAGATGAATAAATTAAAACTACCCATGATCATATGAAAAAATGTTATAAATCACTATTTATTATACAAATGAAAACTAAAATAACTCTAAGGTTCACACCCATCTAATTGACTAATATGATAGAAAAGGGAAATGATAAATGTTGTAGAAAATATGGAAAATTGGGAAACTGATGCATTGTTAGTAGAGTTGTGAACTGATCCAACCCTTCTGGAGAGCAATTTGGAACTATACCCATAGGACAACTAAACCACGTATACCATTTTGATCCAGGAATAGTACTAATAGGTCTATATCCCAATGGTATCATAAAAAGTGAAAAGCATCCACATATATAAAAATATTTACAGCAGTTACTTTTGTGGTGGCAAAGAATTAAAAGTTGAGGTGATTCCATCAATTTGTGAATGACTGAACAAGCCATGGCATATGAATGTAATGCAATTCTATTATTCTGTAAGAAATGATGAATGGGTGAATTTCTGAAAAACCTGGAAGGACTTACAGGAACTGATGCTGAATCAAGTGAGCAGAACCAGGAGAACATTATATATAGTAACTTCAATAATGATTAACTATGATATACTTAGCTCTTCTCAGCAATACAATGATCCAAGTAGTTCCAAAATACTTGTGATAGAAAATGCTAACCATATCAAGAAAAAGAACCATGGAGTTGGAATGCAGATTGAAGCATACTCTTTTTACTTTTTTTTCTTTCTCATGTGTTTTTCCCGTTTGTTCTGATTCTTCTTTCACAACATGTGGAAATAAGTTTAACATAATTTTACATACACAATCTATCTCAGAATGGCTTGCTGTCTTTGGGAGGCAAGAGTTGAGATAGAAAGGAAGAAGATTTTGTAAGTCAAAATTTTACAAAAATATATTTTGAAAAATATTTTTACTTGTAAATGGAAAAAACGATACACTATTAAGGGTAGAAAAGTGCAATTGTCCAAATGAAAAGGGAACTACAAAAGTTAATTGAGGAAAACAAATCTTTAAAAATTAGAATTGCCCAATTGGAGACTTATGGGTCTATGAAACATCAAAAATAAATAAAACAATTTTTAAAAATGAAAAAAAATAGAAGAAGATGTAAAATATCTCACTGAAAAACAACTGACCTGGAAAATAGATCCAGGAGAGATGAAGTCAGCATCATTGAACTACTTGATTAAAGGACCAATAAATTATTAAGGAAAGCTCTTCTGATATTGTGGTACCAGAGGGTAAAGTTGTTATTGAAAGAATCCACTGACCACCTCAGGAAAGAAGCATTTTAACTAAATTTCATAACTGTCAGTTCAAGGAAAAAATACTGCAAGTGGTCAGGAAAAAAAATTTGAGTAGCAGGGAACCACAATCAGAATTACATGCAACTTTACAGCTGCAACATCAAAGGATTAGAGGTCATCGAATATATTCTGGAAGGCAAAGGACTACAACCAAAAAAAATGGAATTAAGCAAAATTCTCCAAGGGAAAAACATGATCATTCAATGAAATAGAATGATTTCAAGCTTTCATAAGGAAAAGAACAGAATTGAACAAAAATTTTGATTTCCAAAATCAACATACAAGAGAAGTGAAAAGGGGAAAAGAATGCAAGAAGAAATCAAGAGAGTAGAACTGTTTACAGTTATAGATGCCAAGATGACACTTGTAATTATTAAAAATTGAATCATTAATAATACAGCTAGAAGGAATATACATATAAAGAAGGTATGGGTATAAGGTGAATTTGAAGGAATGACAAAATGATTAAGGGATGAGAAAGAAAAATGGACCGAATGCAGAAGGAAGGGAAAAGTAGAATGAGTTAAATTATTTCACATGAAGAAGTGTGCATAACCTATTACAGTGGAGGGGAAGATAAGAGGGTGGGTGATGGGGGTAGTTGATTCAATCTTATTCTTGTTAGCATTGGCTTAATGAGGGAAATGTGTGTGTGTGTGTGTGTGTGTGTGTGTGTGTGTGTGTGTGTGTGTGTGTGTGTGTATATATATATATATATATATATATATATATATATATATATATATATACTACCAGTTAATTAATTATCTTACCTGACAAGAAAGAAAGAAGGGAGAAGTTCATATAAGGGTGTGGGCACTGATAGAATAAAAGGGAGATCAAAGGACGTGATAGAATCAAAACATTGTTGAGGAGGAATAAGGTTGGACAAGAAGGAGAACAAACAGGAAGAAAAATAGGATGGAGGGGAATACAGTTAGTAATCATAATTGTAATTGTGAATGGGTGCACTCTCCCATAAAATGGAAGTCAATAGCAGAATGGATCAAAAATAAGAAACACACTTGAAGCTTAGAGACACACAATCAAGATAAGGGGCTAGAGCAGATTCTACCAGGCTTCACCAGAAGTTAAAAAAAAAAAAAAAAGCGGGAGTAGCAATCCTGATCTCAGATAAAGCAAAAGCAAAAATAGACTTAATTAGAAGAGATAAGGAATGAAACTACACCTTAAGAAAAGGTACCATAAACAGTGAAACAATATCAATACTAAACATATGCATCAAATGGCACACCATCCAAATTTTTAGAGAAGTTACGTGGTTATAGGAAGAAATAGATAGCAAAACTATACTGCTTGGTTCTCTCATCTATCACCCAACCAAAATAAATGAATACACAGGAAAGAAACTATGAAGATGAATATAATATTAGAAAAGTTCAATGTGACAAAACTTTGGAGAAAACTGAGTAAGACCAGGAAAGAATAGACCTTTCTGCTCAGTAGCACATGACATCTATATAAAAAGTGACTATATCTGAGGTGGCTAGGTGGCGCAGAGAGTAGAGCGCCAGCCCTGGAGTCAGAAGAACCTGAGTTCGGATCTGGCCTCAGATACTTAACACACACAAATAAAAACCTAGCCGTGTGACCTTGGGCAAGTTACTTAACCCCAACTGCCCTCCAAAAAGAAGCAAAAAAAAAAAAAATGACTATATCTTAGGGACAAAAAACTCAAAATGAAGAAAGGCAAAAATGTTAAATGTATTAATTTGAGGTTCAATAAAAAAATTATGTTATACAAAGGGTAGTGGGAAGATAGATTAAAATTAATTGGAACCTAAGTAATCTAATACTAAAAAATAAGTAGGTCAAAGAACAAAGCATAGAAAAAACAAATAATTTCAATAAAGAGAATGACAACGATGAGACAATGTACAAAAATTTCTGGGATGCAGCCAAAGTAGTACTTAGGGGAAAATTATTTCTCTTAATATTTATACTTACATAAAAAAGAAAAGGAACAGATCAGTGAATTGTACATGCAAACAAACAAACAAAAAAACCAACCAAACAAAAAACAAAAACAAAATACAAAAATAACAAATTACAAATTTCTAATTGAGCACCAAAATGGAAATCCTGAAAACTGAAGGTGAGATGAATAAAACTGAAAGTTACTAAAGCATTGAGCTAGTAAGCAAATCTAGTATTTTTAATGAGAACCACAGGATAAGCCATTGCTTAGCATTATTTTTAAAAAGAAAGAAGAAAAGCAAATATCCAGCATTAAAAATGAAAAGGGTGGGGGCAGAGCCAAGATGGCAGAGTAGAAACAGCTCATCCAAGCCACTCTGCCCCCAGCTTCCCCCCAAACTATGTAAAAGGGGACTCTGAACAAGTTCTGGAGCCCCAGCACCCACAGAATGACACAGAGAAGCTAACCTCCCGCTGAGGACAGCCCAGCAGCCCTGCAGGAAGGACCAGCGCAGCACTCTGGGAGCCAGCAGCACACAGGGTGGGGAGCCAAGACGAGAGGAGCCCAGGTCCCCATGAGCCGAGGTTTTAGCCCCAGGGCAGCAGGGGCAGCAGCCAGCTGGAGAGACCCCAGAACACCAGCATCTGTGGCGACTCCAAAATTATCAACATAGACATGCCTAGGACAAAGTAAGAGGTTAATGTCCTATGGACTTTGGGACCAGTATTCAGGGAATGCGTTGGCTCCCTCCCCTGGGGGCTAGAAGCCGCTGAGGAGACATGCCATTTTGTAGTTTTCAGAGGCAGCTCCAGCTCCTGGCCTGCGAACTGTAGAGAGATCCAGTGATCAGTCTTGGGGGTTAATCGCTCTTGCTTTAACCTCCCTGGAATTGGATTGTCATCTGGGGTTGAAGTTGTGGGTGGGTTTCCAGCTTACCAGAAACGGAAGTTGCCCCCCACACGTTCGGGATGAAAATTCCTCTATCTGGCCTTAAAGCCATAGTGTGGCAACAAGCCCAAAAGTCAAGTAATTAAGTGGCAACGTGCCAAGGCAAAGGAAACAGAAAAATGCAACCCTAGACTCCTATTTTGGGGGCATAGAGAGGGAAAAGGACTGTGAGGTCAGAAGTTCTGCTCCAAAAGCCCCAGGGGAAAACATGAGCAGGTTCCAGGCCATAGAGGACCTTAAGAAGGACTTTAAAAATCAAATAAGAGAAGTGGAGGAAAAATTGGAAAGAGAAATGAGAAGGATGCAGGAAAAGGATGAAATGAGGGTCAACAGCCTGACTGAGGAAAACAACACCTTAAAAAATAGACTAACTCAAACGGCAAAGGAGGCCCAAAAGGGCAATGAGGAGAAGAATGCCTTAAAAAGTCGAATTTGCCAGATGGAAAAAGAATCTCAAAAGTTTACTGAGGAGATTCATTCCTTCAGAGTTAGACTGGAGCAAATGGAAGCTAATGACTTTATGAGAAATCAAGATGCTGTTAAGCAGATCCAAACAATTAGAAGATTAGAAGGCAATGTGAAATATCTCATGGGAAAAACCACTGACCTGGAGAATAGATCCAGGAGAGACAATTTAAAAATTATTGGCCTACCTGAAAGCCATGATCAAGGAAAGAACCTAGAAATCACCCTTCAAGAAATTCTCAAGGAGAACTGCCCTGATGTTTTAGATCCAGAGGGCAAAATAGAGGTTGAAAGAATCCATCGATCACCTCCTGAAAAAGATCCCAAAAAGAAAACTCCCAGAAATATTATAGCCAGGTTCCAGAATCCCCAAATCAAGGAGAAAATACTAGAAGCAGCAAGGAAGAAACAATTTCAATATTGTGAAAACACAATCAGAATAGCCCAGGACCTGGCAGCTTCTACACTGAGGGACTGAAGGGCATGGAATATGATATTCCAGAGGGCAAAAGAACTGGGAATGAACCCACGGTTCACCTACCCAGCAAAACTGAGTATTTTGTTTCAGGGGAAAATATGGTCATTCAGTGGAATAGAGGACTTCCAAGCATTCTTGAGGAAAAAAACAGAATTGAATAGAAAATTTGACATCCAGACACAAGAAGCAAGAGATGCCTGAGAAGGTAATCATGGAAAAGAAATCAAAAGGAACTTATCAAAGTTGAACTATTTACATTCCTATATGGAAAAGCAATAACTGTGACTGATGATATCTTTCTCACTACGAAAATAATGGAAGAAGGGTGTGTGGTCAAAAGGGCAGGGCAAATCTTCAAATTCCCTTACCATTACACACTAACATGTACAAAATATTTGTAGCATCTCTTTTCTTCAAAGAATTAGAAATCCAAAGTATGCCTATCAGTTAGGAAATGGTTGAAAAAGTTTGTGAATGTGATTATGATGGGATACTGTTGTACTATAAGAAATGATGAGCATGATGCTCTCAGAAGAACCTCAAAAGACTTGTATAAGATAATGCAAAGAGAAATATACTGTTTCCAAAAATAGCAGCAATGTTGTAAGATGATCAACTGTGAATGACTCATTCTCAGTGATACAGTGATCCAGAACTCTGAAGGACTTATGATGCAAAATGCTATCCATATTGGAAGAAACAATTGATGGTGTATAAAAACAGATTTGAGCATAGGTTTTTTTAATGTTTTTAAAAAAGATTTTTGTCTGTTTTCTTAGACAACATGACTATTGCAGATATGCTTTACGTGTTTACACACATATAATCCTTAACAAATTCCTTGTATTTTTAATGGGGGAGAGGTATGGAGGGAGGAAGGGAGAGATTTGGAACTCAAGGTTTTACAAATGAATGTTAAAATTGTTTTCTGGGGGCAAAGTCAAGATGGCTGAGTAGAAACAGCACTTCCACAGGACTCCTACTCCCACCTCCCCCAATTCATGTAAAAAAATGACTAAACAAACTTTGGAGCTACAGAACTTACAAAATGAAACAGAGAAGCTATCCTCCTGCTGAAGAGTGTCCAGCTGAAGAATGTCAGGAAGGGGCTGACATAGCACTCTGGGAGCCAGTCACAGCCCTGCCTGATCCTGAGGTTTTAGCATCAGTGTAGGCACAACCAATTGTTGGCTGGAGGGACTTCAGATGACCAGCAGCTGTGGCAGTTTCCAGAATTATCAACTCATAGATGCTAAGGAAAAGTGAGAGATCAGTGGAGCGTGGACTTTGGGACCTAGGAGTTCTGGAGTGCAGTACAGCCTTTGCCCCATGGAGGGAGAAGCAGCTGAGTCATGGAGGCTACCCAGCCACTGCCTCATGGCTGCTTCAGAGCTCCTGGCCTACAGACTGTAGGGTGAACAAGGGTCCATTCTAAGTGGTAATTCCTTTAACCTGCTTGGATCTGGATCACTGTTTGGGGTGGAGCTCATGGGGTGTGTGACCAGTGTGCCAGAGCGTGTGGAGGCTTCAGAGAAGGCAGTCAACTAATAGCTCCAGCAGCTGATAAAAACCCAGTGATTGGGACAAAGCTCTCCCTTCTGCTAGCAGAGTTTTACTGTGGAAAAAAAGAGAAAGGTCAATAGTCAAGTAACTGAATGGCAACATGAGCAAGTGAGGGAAGCAAGGCAAGCACAGCAGTCTAACTCTGGATTCCTTTTTGGTGGACAAAAAGGATAGGAGCATGGAGCAGAAGGAAGACAGCAAAGTCAGAACTCCTGCACCACAAGCTTCCAAGAAAAGAATAAGCTGTTTACAGGACATAGAGGAGCTTAAGAAGAATTCTGAAAACCAAATAAGTTATGTGGAAGAAAAATTGGGAAGAGAAATGAGAATGATGCAAGAAAATTATGAAATGAGAGCCAACAACCTGACTGAAGAAAATACCACATTAAAAATATACTAACACAAATGGCAAAAGAGGATCAAAAAGCCAATAAGGAGAAAAATGCCTTAAAAAGCCTAATTTGCCAGATGAAAAAAGAATCTCAAAAGCTTGTTGAAGAGAATCATTCCTTCAGAATTAGATTAGAGCAAATAGAAACTAGAGACTTTATGATAAATCAACATACTATTAAGCAGATCAAAACAAATGAAAAAATAGAAGGCAATGTGAAATATCACATTGGAAAAACCACTGACCTGGAAAATATATCCAGGAGAGGTCATTTAAAAACTATTGGACTACCTGAAAGCCATGATCAAAAAAAGAACCTTAAAATCATCCTTTAAGAAATTCTCAAGTTAATTTGCCCTGATATTTTAGATCCAGAGAGCAAAATAGAAGTAGAAAGAATCCACTGATCACCTCCTGGAAAAGATACCCAAAAGAAAATTCCTAGGAATATTATAGCCAAATTCCAGAGTTCCCAGACCAAGGAGAAAATATTACAAGCAGCCTGGAAGAAACAATTTCAATACTGTGGAAACACAATCAGGATAACACAGGATCTTGAAGCTTCTACACTGAGGGACTGAAGAGCTTGGAATATGATATTCTGGAGGTCAAAGGAGCTGGGATAAACACCAAGAATCACATACCCTGCAAAACTGAGTATCACATTTCAGGGGAAGGAATAAAGGACTTTCAAGCATTCTTAATGAAAAAAAAAAACAGAGTTAAATAGAAAATTTGACATTCAGATGCAAGAAGAAAGAGAAGCATGAGAGGATAAACAGGGAAAATAAATCATGAGGTACTTATCAAAATTGAACTACTTATATTCCTACATGGAAAAATGATAATTTTAACTTACGGAATTTTTCTCACTATGAGAATAGTTGGAGGGAATAGAAATACACATACATATGTTTATGTGTGTGTGTATACATACATACATACATACATACATACATATATGTATATATAGGAGGGTGTATGGGTGCATGAATACATATGTGATTGTGTGTATATATGTGTACTGGTAAATATAGACAGAGGGCACCAATTAAATAGGAAGGGATAATACTTAAAACCTGAAATTAAGAGATGAAATAGGAATATAATGAAAGGAGATGGGGAGATAGAATGGGGTAAATTATCTCATTTAGAAGAGGCCAGGAAAAACTGTTACAATGGAGGGGAAGAGCAGGAAGGTAAAAGGGAATGGGTCAACCTTATTCTCATTGAATTGGGCTTAGGGAGGGAATGGCTTACACACTAAATACGGTATCTCACCCTACAGGAGAGTAGGGAGGAGGGGATGAGAAGGGGGATGATGAAAGGGAGGGCATGCTGGGTGGGGAGGAGTTTGAATCACCCACTTTTGAAAAGGGATATATCAAAGTGGAGAATAGGACTAGTGGGGGGGGGGATAGGATGGAGGGAAATATAGTCAGTCTTTCACAATATATCCACTATGGAAATGTTTTGCATAGCTACACATGTACAAATTATATTGAATTGCTTATCTTCCCAGTAAGGGTGGGTGACAAGGGAAGTAGGAAAAGAATATGGAATTCAAAGGTTTAAAATCAAATTTTTAAAGTATATTATTTTTATTATTATTAATTTACATGTAACTGGGAAATAAGATATACAGGCCTTGGGGCATAGAGATCTAGCATACCGTACTGGAAAGTCAGAGCGGGGATGGGGGAAGATATTTGAGAGAGCAGATTGAGGGAGGGGATATTCTGTGGAATCACTGTTTTGGGGTTGTGTGTAGGGAAAAAACAGGGAGAAAATTCATAAGTTAAAATTTTGTGGAAATGAATGATGTAAACTAAAAATAATTTTTAAAATAATTTAACATAAAGAAGAAAAAAAGAAAAACATTGTTTTTGCATGTACCTGGGAAAAATGAAATTCTAAATTAAGAAAAAAACAAAAGTAATGCAGAAAGCTGGGGAAAAATCTTTACAGCAAATGTCTCTGATAAAAACCTCATTTCCCACATATATACAGAGCTATATCAAAATTTTAAGAATTCAAGACATTCTCCAAATGATAAATTGTCAAAGATATGAATAGGTAGTTTTCAGATGAAAATATCAAAGGTATCTAATGGCATTACTTTTTATATAACTAAATAGGTTATCTCTATAGTAAAAATCTCTATAATAAAAAAGTTATTTAAGTAACTTTTGATGAGAATAATGCAAACTGAAATAACTTTGAGGTACCACCTCACACCTATCAGATTGGCTATTGTGTGTCCTTTGTTCTCTAAGAGGGCCATGACATCAGGAAGGTGAAGCCATTACTTGCAAGTGTACTGGATTTGAGTTAGGGAGGGCTGTACAAAGTGACTTGTCTCACTTTCTTCTCCAGAGCCATCTGAACCCAGTGATGAGATATAGATTATGATAACTGGAGATGGTCATAAAAAAGAGAAAAGTAATTGCATTTCCAAAAAAATATATAATACAGTTATTTTCATGGTGGTCAAATATGGGAAATTGAGGGATGTTCATAAATTGGGGAATGGCTGAACAAGTTGTGGTACACAAATGTAATGGAAAATCACTGTGCAATAAGAAATGATGAACAGGCATATTTCAGAAATACCTGGAAAGACTTTACAAACTGATGAAAAGTGAAAAGAGCAGATTGAAGAAAACATTGTTTACAATATCAACATTGTATGAGTATCAACTATGAATAACAACTCTTTTTACCAACACAATGATCCATGAGGAGTACAAAGGACTCATGAAGGAAAATGCTATCCACATGCACTTAAAGAGCTGATGAACTCTGAACTCTGATCTAAGTATACTTTTAAACTTTATTTTTTTTGTTTTTTTTATTTGATCTGTTTTATTTCTTTCACAACTATGACTAATATGGAAATTTTGCGGCTCAAAATCTTGTAAAAATGAATGCTAAAAATTGTCAACAAAAATTGGGAAAAATAAAGTACTTTTAAAATGTTTTAAAAAACAAATGTATAAATGAATAAATAATCCTTACTCTCTGATGTTGCCCTCAAAATTTAAGTTTATTATTTACAAATTTTAACTATGTATATCTAAAAACAAAACTCACAATGCTCCTTGCATTTGATTTGTAATATGATTTTGGTCCTGACATAAAACTTGATATTTATATATTTATATTTATCAGTACCAGAAAATTTACTATGACCATTATATTAAACTGCCTCAAAATTAGATTATGCTTTACAATGAATTCAGCTATCACCTAAGTCATTTTACCACGCCATGCCTTCCACTTCTGTCTTTCTACTCCAGCTTGGGTAATTGAATCAAAAGTATATATCAGTCAACTGCACTATGATTCCTCCTTCTTATATCCTTATAGGACAACATCCCTTTGCTTAGCCATTATTTCTCTTTATGTATTATTCTCTCCACACCCATTAGAATGTAAGCTTTTTGAGAGCAGGGGCCATCTTATATTAATATTTGTATTGCCAACATTTAGGACAGTGCCTAAAGCACCTAATTCATGCTCTTTACTTAATTAATACATTCATAGTTACCTAGCTTGTAGGTAGACATCCCATGAAATTGAGAGTTATTTTACCTTTTTTTCCCTCACTGCTTTTTCTCATCAGTAAATTATTAAACTTAAGATTTTTAACTGAAATAAACATCTATAAGTTCTTTAAAAATAAGGATTCCTTGAAAATGAATAAAAGATAACAGAAAAAACTACTCATATATTTGAATTTAATTTTATATTGTTTCTTCCTTGAGCTAGGTTGTTTTAGACCCTGATATCTTACAATAGATTAATTTCTATGACTAGCATAATAATGAAACAAGTGTGTAATAAGTCCAGCTAGTTTTTCATTAGGGAATGAAAAGCATGTCAGAATATTTCAGGAAATATTGTGAAGATGAGTTTAACAAAATTAAAATGAGTGCAAATCTATGTGTTAAACATCAAAGAATGTATGATATAAAGAGATAGCAAATTAAGTCAGTATTATAAACATGAAAATAGCACTTGTGTCCTACTTGACAAACACTAATAAAATGTTATAGTCTTATTTAGAAAACAAACTGAAGTTATCTTAACCAACTATGAATGGATTTAAATGCTAATTCACAAATGTTTCATTTGAGTTTGTCATGCAAGCATTCAAATGCTGTGCAACTCCTCAAAAGAGAAATTCTTTGAGTCTTATAATCATTAATTATTATTATTGCTATTATGTGACATTTATTAAGTGTTCACAGTGTGCTAGATAACTGGATTAAACAAGTTAACTTCTGACCTTCAGGAAATAATATAAAACACATCTCTGTACAATAAAAGATTCAGGCAAAGGAAGGATGGTTAAGAGAGTGAGTAAGTCCATTTTTTATAATGAATACTGAAAAGCCTGTTGCAAATATCTCAGGGTCTTCTCTTAAAATGTAAATCTCTCACAGAGAACAAGCTTGCTGTCTGTGCAGCCTGGCATTAAATTGCCCCTTTCATTGGTAATAGCATTTGCATCCCAGTGCACACTAACTCTCTTTTTTTTCTTCTTTCTCTATGCCATCTAGTACTAATGGAAGATTGTGTTATTAGCTGTAAATATGCAGGAAATGCCTACTAGGAGCCCAGACATTTGCAAAGTGAGTTCCTGGCTAGTGTATCACTGAGCAAAAGTGCCAGCATTAGGGATTCATTAATCAGCAAAAATCCTTTCTGTATTGTTTGACACTAATAGTGGACAAACAGAGAAGCTATGAACAGAGGTCATAATTAATATTTGCTTTGAGATTTCTATGTGTCCTACTACAATAGTCTGATTAGATATTTCACAACTAGATCCTAAGAATACAGAAATGTGTAAAAACTCTATTACATAAGACACATATTTCATATGAAGGCCAACATATTAAAAACTAATTGTTGATTTTTAAATACTTTTGAGTTATAAACAAAGAGTAAAAAGCTAGAAGGAGAAATCTCAACTAGGTTATATTTTTTGAGCTTGAAGTCATGGAATATTTGCAATTATGTGGCAATGAACTGCAAGTTATACAAAGAGCTACTAGATCATTTAAAAGGAGAAAGAATGTCCTCTTCTGTAAGAGATGGTCTAAGAACAAGGGTTTCACTATTATCAAGGGAAATAAGGGTTTCATGGGAGAGGAGGAAGGAGACATGGGGGAAATGAGGAATGAATACATGGAGGTCCAAGGCAGCACACCATAGTTGTATGCTATATGAATTTTATACTGATCTTCCTGTTCATTTCTATTTCTCTTTTTGTTCTCTCTAAGCAGAAGTTTATGGAGGGTCCAACTGAGGAAATAAGCAAGATTCCTAGAGGCTTTCACAGACAATGTCACCACTCAAGTTCTTTGAAACTCCCTTAACCAGAATGTGAGCAGATATTTATTGATAGACAAACACCACACTATATATCACATACTAGACAAACAGAAATGTATGAAACTATTTTTTGCTCTCATGGTAGAATGTGGAGAGAAGGGTAGGCTGAAATCTACTTGAACTGACTCAGATGAGCTAACTGCTAAATCTTCAATATTAAATTTTACATTGTAGAACAATAAGTGCTGCAAATCAGGGCTTGGTTTATTAATTTTTTAAATTGTTCTGACTGTAGAGAGTAAAGGAGAAAATGCAAAATAAGACTAAAAATGTGTCTTCTGTACATTTTTTTTTCAATTTGGAGACCTGGTTGTTAAATATCTACCAGCATGCTACTCTACATTCACTCACACACATACAAACTCACACACACACACACATACACATTCACATGGACAAGCATAGATGTGAACATTCACATGTATACATATATGCATATATGTATGTATATTTACACAAAAACCCCTTTAATAAATATATAGAGAAACGATACTCTTTGTTTACATATACATGTATATAAATATGCACATACACATACATATACTTGTATGTATACCATTATATTATAGTGCAAAGAGAACTGAATTTGTAATGTAGGTAACTAACTGATGGTATAAATATATATATATATTAACATTTTGGGCTTCAGTCTCCTCATCTACAAACTGAGTGGGTTTTATAAGATGATCTCTGGGCTCCATATATCACAGAATATCTGAGCATATCAATATCCCTAACATACATAAAAAAATTCCAAGTTAAAATACTAACATAAAAATACCATACTACATTAAAATTTTGTACACTAGGACGAGAAAGGATTTCTGGCAGGATTGCAGAACTTCACATTCTATAAAGTTCAATATCAAGAGAAGTTTAAACATAACATATTACATTGACTTAAAAATAATCAAAATCACATGATTTTTAAAATAGAGATTTTGAAAAGATATTGCACTTATTCCTGTTAAAAGAAAAAATAATACTAGAAAACTTAAGAATAAATATAACCTTTCATAATATGGTAAATAATATCTCTCTAAAATCATGAAACAAACCTTTCCAATAAAGTCAAGGACCAACCAAGATTGATTATTATTTTTTTTAACCATTATAATTGATCATAGCACTATAAATGCTAACTAAAGCAACAAGAAAAGAAAAACTGAATTGAAAAAAACAATCAATTGACCAAATGAACATAGGTCAAGAGGAAGCACATCTTTCATAAATCATGATGTTCTACATAGGAATCATTAGAAAATAAACTTAAATTAATGACAATAATAAATTCATCAAAGTAGCAGAATATAAAATCAGCTCATACACATCAGCAGCTTTTCTTTATATTACCAAAATCTAGCAGGACATTTGAGCATCTATACTGGGGGTGCTCATGAAGCAATTTTTATTGTCAATTATCTCTTCTTTTTCTTTTTATAAACATGTTGGTCTTTATTAATTTATTTGTTTACTTTTAGTTTATAAGATTCAATTCCACAATTACTTGAGTTTCAAATTTTCTCCCCCTCCAGCCCACCCCTCCTATGGTAGCATATAATCAAGTATAGAAGGATTGTATCAGATGAAATGAACAATGGGAAAGAGGAAACAAGCAAAAAGAAGAAAAAGAAAGAGAGCAGGTTGCTTCAATCTGCATTTAAACTCTGTTCTTTTGAGCACTTTTTCAGAATGTAGACCCATCTCTCTCCATCATGAGTCTTTTGGAGTTGACTTATAACCCTGCATTGCTGAGAAGTGTCCAGTCTATCAAAGTTACTTGTCACACATACATTGTGTCTGTAATTGTGTACAAATTTCTCCTGGTTCTGCTCTTCTCATTCAGCATCAGTTCATATAAGCCTCTCCAGGTAAATATGAAGTCTATCTGTTCCTCATTTCTTATAGCACAAAAGTATTCCATTACATTCATACATCACAACTTGCTTAGCCATTCCCCAATTGATGGGCATAGCTTTAATTTCCAATTCTTTGACACCACAAAAAGAGCTGCTATAAAAATTTTTGTACATATGGATCTTCCTCCCACTTCCACTGTCTCTTTGGGACACAACCCTAGAAGTGGTATAACTGGGTAAAAAGCTATGAAATTATTTATAGCCCTTTGGATATAGTTCCAGATTGCTCTCCAGAATGGTTGAATCAGTTCACAACTCCACCAGCAATGCATTAGTGTTCCAATTTTTCCACATCGTCTCCAGCATTTGTCATTTTCCTGTTTTGTCATCTTAGCCAATCTGACTAGTGAGATGTGGTATCTCCGAGTTGTTTTGATTTGCATTTCTGTAATCAATAATGATTTAGAGCTTTTTTTTCATATACCTATAGGTATCTTTAATTTCTTCCTCTGAGAACTGCCTGTTCATATCCTTT
The DNA here is from genome assembly GCA_011680675.1 of Gymnobelideus leadbeateri. Taxonomy (NCBI): domain Eukaryota; kingdom Metazoa; phylum Chordata; class Mammalia; order Diprotodontia; family Petauridae; genus Gymnobelideus; species Gymnobelideus leadbeateri. The sequence continues at coordinate 100,534 of WOXC01012056.1, read as the reverse complement.
GACTATTTATCACTTGAGTAACTATTTCTTGCTGTCCCAGACTGCTTACAGTATCAGCCTTTATACCTAGATCATGCACCAATTTAGATTTGTTTTTGGTATATGGTGTTAGATAATGATCTATGCCCAGTTTCTGCCATACTATATTCCAGTTTTCCCAGAAGTTTTTGTCAAATAGTGAATTCTTATCCCCAAAATTGGGGTCTTTAGGTTTATCAAACAGAAGATTACTATAGTCATTGACTGATGAGTCTCCTGTACCTAATCTATTCCTTGATCCACTACTCTATTTTTCAGCCAGTACCAAGTAGTTTTGATGATTGTTGCTTTATAGTACAGATCAAAATTTGCATAGCTAGGCCACCTTCCCTACCATTTCTTTTCATTAATTCCCTTGATATTCTAGACCTTTTGTTCCTCCAAGTGAATTTTGTTACTATTTTTTTCTAGTGCTATTAAGTAATTTTTTTTTGGTAAATTGATTGGTATGAAGGAACCCATGAATTTGGAATTCAGCCACCAGACAAGATAAGGACTGTGCATCAAAGCAGGGGCACTGAATGTATTTCCTTGCTGCATCCCACAGTTTGGGACCCTTGGGTAAGATGGACTTGTGTCTATAGTGGTGGGGTGAAGTGCCATGGATCCACAAGGACTCTATCCTGTTGGTTTTGTTGCCCAGGCCCTTTTTTTGACTTGGAAGCAGGGGCTGAAGAACTGTGAGGGGAAGGACACCCCCTCTCCCCCCAAGAGAACTTTATTTGGACTTTTTTGTTTTGGATTGAAGAGATGCACCTCAATGTACTTTGTGTAGGCCCTGTGGTCACTTTGGTAACTTTAGTTATGTATCTTGCAAATGTGACTTAAGAGATGTTAATGCTAATTCAAATGTAAATTGACTATGCTATGGGAATGAAAGATCTTGGGGCCAAATGTAATGGAAATGCAAATTTAAAGATCTTCCCTGTCCCTAGGCCCTTTCATAGACTTAAGAGACTCTGAGAACCTTCCTTGATTTGAAAATATACTCTGCTCCCTAATAGGCTGAATGTGGTCACATGGAGCCTGTGGCAGGAGGCTTGGTTTTCAGGAATGCCCACATCTTGATGCTGTGTGATTGGGCAGTGGGTCAAGAGGGTGGTTACATTCTCTGATCCAAGAAAAGGCTATATAATCCCTTATGTGAGGCTTTGCTTTGGGGCTCACTTTGAGAAGTGTTGTGTGATTTGACCAGATGAGACTCTGGGCAGCCATTGAGAGCCCCCTGACTTTGAAAACCCAGATGTTGATGCTTCCCTCTCTGTGATTTGGTATGGATGTAGTGGTTGGACAGTTTGGAAGCCTGTCTGCTTGATCTGTTTCTCTGTCTTGTAACTTCTGTCTGTATACTCTGAAGGTCAGGGTGCTGACCTTTTCCCCTTGAACTAGGTAAATAATATATGTCTGTTTGATTAAAGTAAGCTTATTAAATCATTTTGAGTTCCTTTAGAAAAGCAGATCAATGAACCTGTCTTGGCAGCCACCCTGGAGATGTTGGGGTGCTTGCTACTACAGCATTAATTATGTAATTTAATTTAGGTAAAATAGTCATTTTTATTATATTAACTTGACCCAGCCACAAACAATTGATGTTTTTCCGATTAGTTAGATCCAACTTTATTTGTGTGAAAAGTGTTTTGTTGTTGTGTTCATATAGGTCCTAGGTTTGTTTTGGCAGGTAGACTCCCAAATATTTTATAATGTCTACAAAAACTTTAAATTGGATTTCTCTTTCTATCTCTTGCTGTTGGATTTCATTAGAAATATAAGACAATGTCGAGGATTTATGTGGGTTTGTTTTATATCCTGCACCTTTGCAAAATTTGTTTATTGTCTCAAGTAGGTTTTTTACTTGATTCTCTACGATTCTCTAAATATATTATCATATCATCTGCAAAGAGTGATAGCTTGGTGTCTTCTTTGCCTAATTTGATTCCTTTGATTTCTTTTTTCTCAAATTGCTACTGCTAACATTTCCAGTACTAGACTGATTGAATAATAGGGGTGATAGTGGACACCCTTGTTTCACCCCTCATCTTATTGGAAATGCTTCTAGCTTATTCCCATTACATGTAATATTTGCTGATGGGTTTAAATAGATGCTACTTATTGTTTAAGGAAGGCTCCATTTATTCCTTCACTTTCTAGTGTTTTTAGTAGGAATGGATGTTGTATTTTGTCAAAAGACTGTTCTGCATCTATTGAGATAATTGTTGAGGTTATTTCAATCGTAATTATTGAGATAATACGTGGTTTTTGCTAGTTTTATTGTTGATATGATCACTTATATGGATGGTTTTCCTAATATTAAATCTTCCTTGCATTCCTGTAATAAATCCTACCTGATCTAAGTGGATTATTCTTGTGATAAGTTGATGTAGTCTTTTGGCTAATATTTTATTTAAATTTTTTGCATACATATTCATGAGGGTAATTGGTCTATAACTTTCTTTCTCTGTTTCATTTATTCCTGATTTAGGTATCAGTACCATATTTGTGTCATAAAAAGAATTTGGTAGGACTCCTTCTTCACTAATTTTCCCAAATAATTTGTAGGGTATTAGAATCAATTGTTCTTTAAATGTTTGATAGATATCTCTAGAAAATCTATCTGTCCCTGGAGATTTTTTCCTAGGGAGTTCACTGATGTTTTGTTCAATTTATTTTTTCTGAGATGGGGTTATTTAAGTAATTTACTTCCTCTTCGGTTAATATCTCTTATTTTTCTTAGGAATTTTCTCCAAAAAATATTGAGTGGAAATCATGTCAACAATGACATATCATATTGCAACTTTAAAATGTATTAAGTGCTTATTCATTTTTAAAACATGGCTAAGAAACTATATCTAGAATGACCTGTAAAACTGCTATCCTTTACTGACTTACATAAAGTTATAACTTAATTTCAACATTTACAACACAGCAAAAATTATCATTTGGTTATTTGGTGCTTCATAAGATCGGGGAAATATTATCTGCCTAAGCGTAATGAGAAATGCGAACAATTATTGTAAATCACATTGAGGCCCTTGGAAGAAATATTTCATATAATATGAAAATTATAATATAGAAATGTACATTTTATATTAATTATCCTTTCCTTTCTCCACAGACTCAAAAGAAAAGGCTTCAACTAAGGCTATTCACAGGAAAGAATAACTTTGGTGAAATGGGAAAAAGAAAATACCTAGAATAAAAGAAAGGTCCTCCACTTGCTTTGATCCCTAGAGCAGGGGATTATTTTTCTGGTGAGGAGCCCCTTAAATACTGAACTCTGTTCCTTAGACCCCAGCATAAAAAAGATAAATAAATGAACAAACAAAAAATAAATTTTATGAGTCCAGGGATAATCAAATAGAAAAATCCCTTGGAAACACAAAAAGTTAAGATTTAAAAATAATTCAACATAGCTTGCCAAGGGGAATAATTTTAATTTTTGAAGAAAGTTTGCCAAAGTTTTATAAAGGTATCATAAATGAAATGAGAGTCATTGAGGAGAGACTAGTCTGGGAAGTAGGGGTGGGGCAGGGAGGGGAGGAGAGGAGAAGATCATCACTTTAATAAAATAGATATATATTCTCTCCTTCTTAATAACTTCCCTAAAGATCAGAATGGACCAAATGAAAATTAAAGACTTGGGGACAAAATAATTCTTAAAACAATTTTTACAAAATAAATTTCATATATACACACCTATGTATATATGTATGTGTGTGTCAAACACAGAGACTCACACACATACACACATAGAAATATTGTCTTTTTTCCTCCAGCATTTATTTTTAGTTTTCAACATTCATTTCCACAAGATTTTGAGTTCCAAATTTTCTCCCCATCTCTCCCCTATCCCACACCCCAACGTGGCATGCAAACCAATTACCCCTTCCTCCTGTCTTCCATCACTTCTATCCACCCTATCCCCTTCCTTACCCCCTTAACCCTTATTTCCTGGAAGGGCAAGATGGATTTCTATACCGAATAATCTATGTATCTTATTTACCAGTTGCATGTAAAAATGATTTTTTTAACATTTGTTTTTAATACTTTTAGTTCCAGATTCTCTCTCTTCTTACCTCCTCATCCACCCCCATTGAGAAGACCAGCAATGTAATATAGGTTATACATTTGTAGTTATGCAAAACATTTCCATAGTAGTCATATTGTGAAAGACTAACTGTATTTTCCTCCACCCTATGACACCCCCATTTATTCTATTTTTCTTCTCACCCTGTCACTTTTCAAAACTGTTTGTGTCTAAATATTCCCTCCCCTAGCCTACCATGCTTTTATCATACCCACCTCTTATCCACTTCCCCCTTACTTTCCTTTATGGTATGATCCCCATTGAGGGTGTATATTATTCCCTCCTTAAGCCAAATACAATTAGAGTAAGGGTGATTCATTCCCTTTCACCTCTCTGCTGTTCCCCTCCATTGTAACAGCTTTCTCTTGCCTCTTTTATATGGGATAATTTACCCTATTCTATCTCTCCATTTCTCCTTCTCTCAATATGTTCCTCTCACACCTTTTAATTTTATGTTTTAGATATCCCTTCATATTCAACTAACCCTGTGCCCTGTGTGTATGTGTATGCATGTGTATGTATTTATGTATGTATATATGTATACATATGCATGTGCATATATACATATGTGTATGTGTATATAGCTATAGAGATAGTTATAGATATAACTAAGTAAAGTTTCATGAGGTACAAATAATATGATTTAATGTAGAAATATAAAGTTTGACTTTAATAAGTTGTTTATGATTTTCTTTTCATGTTTACCTTTTCAAACTTCTCTTGATTTTTGTATTTGAAAATCAAATGTTCTTTTCAGCTCTGGTCTTTTCATCAAGAATGTTTAAAAGTCCTCCATTTCATTGAATATCCTTTTTTTCCCCTGAAGTATTACACTCAGTTTTGTTGAGTAGGTGATTCTCGGTTTTAATCCTAGCTCCTTTTGCCTCTGGAATATCATATTCCAAGACCTTTGATCCCTTAATATATTTTTTAAAATTATTTTATTTTTAATTTATGAAATAAAACAAGTATTTCTATAGCATAGTATAATTTAATTTTTTTTATCCTGCCCCCCATTTATTCTATTTTCTTTTTGACTTTTTCCATATTCAAAGGGTTTGCTGCTGACTTTCCCCTGCCTGAATCTGTCCTCTCTATGATCATCTCCCCCTATTTTCCCCTTACCCCTATTTTACATTTTACTGTAGGGTAAGATACTCAATTAAGTGTGTATGCTATTCGCTCCTTGAGCCAAATCCAATGAGAGTAAATTTGGCTCATTCCCTTTCACCTCCCTGTTCTTCCCCCTCATTGTAACTGCTTACTGCTTTCTCTTTCCGATTTTATGTGAGATAATTTATCTTATTCTATCTCTCCCTTTCTCCTTCTCCCAATATATTCCTCTCTCACTTCCTAATTTTTTTTAGATACCATCCCTTAATATTCAACTCACCCTGTGCCCTCTATCTATATAAACTCATACACATTGTCTTTTTTTTTTTTGTTCTTTTGGATCTGTTTTATGATAACTTGATTTCTCATAAGGTCATTAGCTTCCGTTTGCTCCATTCTAATTTTGAAGAAATAATTTTCTTTAGTGAGCTTTTGGAACTCCTTTTCCATCTGGCCAATACAGCTTTTTAAGGCATTCTATTCATTTTTTGACCTTTTTTTTTGCCATTTGAGTTAGTCTATTTTTTGAGGTATTACTTTTCTTCACTAATTTTTTTGTGGTCTCCTTTAGTAAGCTGTTGACTCGTTTTTCAAGATTTTCTTACATCATTCTAATTTATTTTCCCAATTTTTCCTCTGCTTCTTTTATTTGATTTTCAAAATCCTTTTCAAGTTCCTCCATGGTATGTGGTCAATTCATATTTTTCTTGGAAGCTTTTGATGCAGGGGTTTTGACTTTATTGTGTTCTTTTGATTGTATGTTGCTTTTTTTTTTCTTTGTCACTCAAAATCAATTCTATAGTCTGATATTTTCCCTCTGTTGCTCATTTTCCTAGCCAATTGCTTGACTTTTAAGTTCTTTGTCAAGGTAGGAATCTGTTTTCAGAGTTCTGTCCTAAATTTCTGGGGTTTTGTGCAACTGTTTTCAGAGCTACTTCTAGGGACATGTTCTTCTTGGGGGATAAAATAAAAGGAGAGGTGTTTACTCCTCTTCTGGCTTGTGGTATGGTCTGTGAGTGACCACACAGATGCTTTTCTGCCATAAAACTATGAGCAGGACTCCCTCTCCACAGTCACCACAAGCTCTGCCACACCTGCACTCCTCCTCACACCAGAACCAGCACCCAAGACTGCAACCCAGATCCAAGTGGGACAACACAAGAGAATCCTGCCTCAGGACCAACCAAATATCCTTCCAATTCCCCTCTGATCAGCGGCCTGGTCCCCCCACCATCTAGGTCCACCATCTGTGGACCTAGACCTCCAGAAGCAGCAGCTGCTGCTGCTGTTGCCACCACCACCACCACTGCTGCCCACACCACCTCGGGACTGGGGTGAGACTGTGCTCTTCTTTCATCCAGATGCAACAGTTTCCCCACTGACCTTTTTTATTGTCTTTGGCATTTTTGGGTTGAGAAGTTTGGAAACTGCCACAGCTGTCAGTCATTGAGTCACCTGAGTCTTGCTCTTGCCTGGTCTATGTCAGCATGGCCCACCTTTAGTGTTATCTGTAAGTGGATTGGGCTCCCTCCAGATTCTACTTAATTGTAGGTCTGCAAGCAGAGGAGGATTTCCCGGAATATGTTGTATTCAAAGAATACTTTCTGGATATGCATTGAACTATATGGCTATTGAGATCTCTTAACAACTGCAAAATTCTGTGATTCAGTGAGTAAAACTTTGAAGTGGAAGATTTCTCTATTAATATCGAATACTTCTCATACTGAATATATTATGTGAATTTAAGGGAGTAGTTTAAATAGTTTAACAATTAAATGGTCAGTGTCTCATGGCAATTAAGCATGAGAGGTCAGGTTTAACATTAGGTCTTCCTGAGTTGAAGTCCAGAGATCTGAACACTATGCCACAGTATCACTACATTTCAGATCCTGATTATAAATGCTATTTAATTACAAACTGGTCCTGTGAAAATTAGTACACATTCAAAATAATTATCACAACCCAGAAAGTGTTATGTTCAGGGAGAGTAAAATATATTTAATACCAGATTAGATGAAACACTTTAGAAGTACATGTAAGTTATATTTGTTTCCACTGGTATATAGGTCTTAAAATGTGAAAATTCATTCTACAAAATCTGCAACTGTTCTTTAAATTAGAGTTTTCAGTGGCTATCTAAAACTCATTTGCATCTAATAGTCTTGTAGAATTGCTTAAGAGAATTGAGAGAGTAATTATATGTTGTTGATTTATTTTTGAGTCATATCCTTGATTTCATTGGTGGAGAGAAGGTCCAGTGAGGAAACACTTTCTAAAAGAGAGTGCAAATTTTCCTAGCAGCAATGAGAGAGTGAATGACTCAACTGCAGTCTTTTAACTGGTATGTATCAAAGGTAATACCTGAACTTCTAATTCTGTGGCCAGATATGTATTTATTAATTTACACCCTGTTTAGAGATCCATCCCTTCCGTCATGTCAGCATATTCATCTTCAATACATATTTTTTCCCTAAGTAAATTATTCAAGACACAAAATGTGAAGTCCCAAAATAAAATGACTGAGTCCATCAATGCTATGTATTCTTTTTTTTTTTTGTCCAGCAAAACTAATCAATATATTGAAAAAATCTGACACTGTATATAATGTTGCAAATCCAAGGATGAGTCAGCTATGAAAAGTGTTGGGGGTTAGGAGACGACTGCATTCTCATATTTCTTCTATGAAGCTCTAAGTGTGTATATATTTGTAATTTTATAACATTGTTGCTTTGTGGACTATTTTTTATCTTTTTGCAGCATTTTAGTCATTGTGTATACTGTTTTCTTGTGTTTGCTTACTTCACTTTTCATTGTATTATGCAAGGTTTTGACGCTTCACCATATGGATCATATGCATCACTTCTTTTAAGATTATAGTAATGTTCCATCTTCACTTATTTTGGTTTTGTTTTATGATTTCTTATAAGAGCTTTCATTTGTTTTATTCTAATTTTGGACCTACTTTTCCATCTGGCCAGCTCTACTTTTTAATGCATTCTTCTCCTCATTGGCTTTTTGGACCTCTTTTGTAGTTTTGGTTAGTCTATTTTTAAAGTGTTTATTTTCTTCAGCATTTTTGGGATCTCCTTTAGCTAATGACTCACTTTTCCTGATTTTCTTGCATACTTCTCATTTTTCTTCCCATTTCCCCCTCTACTTCTCTTACTTGATTTTCAAAATCCTTTTTGAGCTCTTCTATGTCCTGAGACCAAATCATATTTTTTTTTTTAAAGCAATTGGGGTTAAGTAACTTGCTCAAGGTTACACGGCTAGTCATTTGATTTATGCGTGGGTGCTCATTTTCTGAGGCCGGATCTGATCTCAGGTCATCCAAACTCCGAGGCCGGCGCTCTTACTCACTGCGCCACCTAGCCGCCCCTTTAGGGCAATTGGGGTTAAGTAACTTGCCCAAGGTTACACGGCTAGGTTTTTGTTTGTGCGGATTAAGTGTTGGAGGCCGGCTCCGAACTCAGGTCCTTCTGATTCCAGGGCTGGCGCTCTATTCACTGCGCCACCTAGCCGCCCCCAAATCATATTTTTATTAGAATCTTTGGATGTAGGAGCTTTGAATTTTGAAGGGGGTATAAGATTATACAAACCAAGGCCCTAATTCAATATGAACTTTCTATTACCTTGAGCTATTTGGGCACAGAGAATCCTAAGAACATGAGGGCTACTCCTCTCCAGGGACCCTGGCCAGGTCCTTGAGAGGACATATGATAACTGCCTACCCCCTTGGAATTAGCCATTCCCTGGAGATATCGCTCTTTTAGGGGGCTGTGGAGGGATTCCACCATCTTGGCTCTGCCCCATTCTCATTTCTTTATTTAATATTTCCCCTACTACCCTTTCTTGATTTTGAAAAACAAATAGCTCTTTAGGGAATTCTTTTTGGGCTTGTGTCCAATTCACTTTTACCCCCTTTGGAGGCATTGCTTGAAGCTGTTTTTACCATTATCTCATTCTGAGTTTGTGTCTTGTTTTTCCCTGTTGCCCTAGAAGCTTTTTATGATGATGATGATGATCATCATCATCATCACCATCATCACCATCATCATCATGATCATCATCTCCTTCTTCTTCTTCTTCTTCTTTGTCTTCTTCTTCTTCTTCTTCTTCTTCTTCTTCTTCTTCTTCTTCTTCTTCTTCTTCTTCTTCTTCTTCTTCTTCTTCTTCTCCTCCTCCTCCTCCTCCTCCTCCTTCTCCTCCTCTCCCCCTCCTTTTCCTCCTCTTCCTCCTCCTCTCTCTCTCTCTCCTCTCATTTATTTCCCCCATCTTCTTTCTTGACTTTTAACTTGATACTAAATTTGTACTCTATACCTGGTGTGTGTGTGTGTGTGTGTGTGTGTGTGTGTGTGTGTGTGTGTGTGTGTAGGTAGGGTAATGGGGGGAGTGATTGTCCCAAGCTCCCAAGCTTCAGGAATTTTTTGTGCTGTTGTTTTCAGAACTAGTTCTGGGGATTGGGAAGTTTTTGGTGCTTCCAAGGTGATGTGATATGGGAAGAGGTATGATCACTGCTCTCCTGGTCTTCCTCTTTTCCTTACTCAGGAAAGGCCCCTCCATGATACATTTAGATAAAAAATGACAATGCTTTTCATGGACCCTGATCCCTTATGACCAAAAAGGGTTCTAACAAACTCTTTAATTCTGAACCAGATGTTGGTATAGGCAATGGACATAGCAAATAATATGCAGCTCTGCACCCAGTGCTGGCACAGTGGTCCCCTGTATTCTATTTCTGATCAGTTCCCCCTTCCCCTTTCCATCTCTGGCTTGAGAATACCCAAAGCTGTTGCTGTTATAACTACCAAGTACCTCCACTCCTGTAGCATCAATGTTGGCTTGGGGACAACCTCCTTCCTTGTGTCAAAGATTTCTTCTTCTGACTTTCTAAGTTGTCCTGGGCTTGAAAAATGTTTCACCCTGACTTTGTTAGCTCTGTTTTTTTCCCCAGAATTTAATGTGAAGTGTTATTTTAAAATTGTTTAAATGGGAATATTAGGAGAGCTTGGATGCGATGCTCCTTCTACTCTACCATCTTGACTCCAAACCTAGAATTTGATGTATTTCTAACATACAATAAATTTTTTGTTTGTTTCTTATTTGTTCATTTTCTTTTGTTTTCCTGACCATGTGTAAGATTTCTAGAGAATATAGGTCATAAATGATACATGTGAGAGAAGCTGACAATCTGGAATGATGTTTGGGGTCTGCTATCAATTTACTAAGGAGCAATACAATAGTACAAAAAATAGGAGTTCATGTTTGAAATGTCTTACTTCAAGAGCCCAATTTATTAAATCAAATATATTATGGATGATGGATTACAGGAAGGATATTTTTCTTACTCTGAAGAAAATATTTAGGAGTGCAGAGGTGTCTGTTCATTCAACTTTGAAATGAAATATGTATGTATATATATACATATATATATATATACATATATACATATATATTATTCCATATCAATCTATTCCAATAATCTGTGCTGTCATTGGCATGGGAAATTTCTTCATCAAAATAAGTTCTCCATTTTAATCTCTCTATACCCTTTCATAGGAGCTTTACTTGAATTTGGGTAGCCAATCTTTTAATCATACATTCATAATTTATCCAAATTTTTACACTTAGAATGCAATACTGTCAGCCACTGAAGCTGCAAATCTAAATATAGATACTTGTATATATATAATGCCTTCCAGTCCAAATACAGCTTGGCAATGTTTCTGGTGCTTGATGACTGTGTCCAGCTGATTGAATCAAAGAAAGTTTTACTCCTCGTACTTCCAAGAAAATAATTGATAAAGAGAAAGAATCCATATACAAAATATTTATAGCAACAGATTTTGTTTTAGGCAAGAACTGGAATCAATTATATGCCTAACAACTGAAGAATGGAACCTGGGAGCTAAGATGGTGAATTAAAAGCAGGGACTTGCTTGATGTCTCCCAAAACCCATCTAAATACTTGTAAAAATGACTAAAAAAAATTAGAGCAGCAGAAGCCACAAAATGCCAGAGTGAAACAAATCTCGAGCCCAAGACAAGGTCAACAGTAAATATCTGTTGCACCAAGATAAAAGAGGAGCACAATCCATAGTAAAATGGGCTGGTGGAGACCTGGCCCCTCAAAACCCAGAGCAGGCCTCAGGGGTCTGAATCACTACCAACTGTGGTGCTTTACAGACTTCTCAAAGCACAAATGCCAAAGACAACTTAGAAAGTCAGTATGAAAGGTCTGTCAGACCTGGGTGAGAGAGGAGCATGGTCCAGTTCCAGCCTTTGTGTTGTGGCAGCAGCTTCTTCTTGAGCTCTTGGCCAAAAGACAATAGTTGGAAAGGGATAATAGAAGGGACAATGATAGAAGGGTAGGAAGATTGGGGAAAGGGGTAATTAGAAGCAAACACTTTCGAGGAGGGACAAGGTCAAAGGAGAGAACAGAATAAATGGGAGACAGGGTAGTATGGAGGGAAGTAAAGGTGGTCTTTCACAACATGACTATTATAGAGGTGTTTTGAGTAACTACACATGACACAAAATAACCTATATTGAATTGTTTGCCTCCTCAATAAAGGTGGGTAAGGGAGGGAAGAAGGGAGAGAATTTGGAAATCAAAATTTTGAAAATGAATGTTGAAAATTGTTTTTGCATGTAACTTGGAAATAAGGTATACAGGCAATGGAGTATAGAAATCTATCTTGGACTGCCTATCTTGACCTGCCTCATAGAAAGGATAAATGATGGGGCAGGGTGGTGATAGAAGGAAGGGCTGATTGTGGAAAGGGGCAATCAGAATGCACTCTGTCTTTGGGTGGGGGGAGTGGAGAGATGGGAAGAAAATTTGGAAGTCAAAATCTTGTGGAAATGAATGTTGAAAACTTAAATTAATAAAATTTTAAAAAGCAATGAGAATGAAGAAAAATTATGAAAAGGCAATAAACAGCTTATAAAAAGATAAAAAATGCTCAAATGAAAACAAATACCAAAAAATAACTTAATAACAAAAGAAGTAATAAACGTTTCTGATGAAAATAATTCCTTAAAAAACAGAATTTTCCAAATTGAAAAATAGGGAAAAGTAGAATAAAGGATAGATTAGTCCTAAGCAAAACAACTAATAATGCATAAAAAATTATATCTTTTTGTTGTGGTAGAGTATCATAATCTGAGGAGTTACCCATAGATTGTAAAATGGCTGAACATGAACAAGTTATGATGAATGAATGTGATAGAATTCTATTTTGATGAAAAAAAATGAAGTGGATGGTTTTTGAGAATTCTGGAAAAACTTACATGGACTAATGCTAAGTAAAGTTAACAGAGCTAGAGCAATTTATACAATAAGAACATTATTGTATAGAAAACAACTTTGAAAGTCATAGTAGCTCTGCTTTGTTGATTATTCATGTTTGTAATAGCTGTTTTATGTTTCCTTCATTCTCCAGTGGGAGAAAATGTTGAATAAAAAAAACTAAAAGTTAAAGAAAAGAAATACATACAAGTACTAACAATCTCATAAAATAACTATGCATTTATGTTCAATTGAATTATTTTTTCTGCCATTTAGAGAATAAAAACATAATTAGTCAAATAATATTTTAGGTATCCCAAATATTATTTGAAATCTGTACAAAATATAGAAATTTATTATTTTATTATAGCAGTGGTAAATGAATAATTCCAGCATTCATAATATTAATCATCTTTAAAATCTCATGAAAATCATAAATATTATAAAAAAATTCAGTTATGATATATCCAGCATAAAGGTAGATGCACTAATTTCCAATTAGACTGATAAATCCCACCCCACCCCCAATGTTTTATGCTCTTATTGCATAAATTAAATAAAATGAAACTTCATTCTGTTGTCATCTGTCAGAGTCAGGTAAGTGAGAATATCTTTGTGATAGCTGGATTCCTGCCAGTAAAGAAAGTAATTTTGTATAATCATCTTCAATATCATATGGTCCTGAAAACTCCCTCTAATTTCCAAAAGTGCTGGAAATTTTGACAGAACAGATGTTCGTGTGAATGTTCTAACTTTCCCTTGTTCTGGAAATAATGTGAAAGTAGCCATTAACATGCTATTTTGGTACATCCTCTCCAGCTGTGGATATATCCTTAGAAAAGGCCATACTTTTAAAATATTTTTGCCACTGAATTAATTTTGCTTGAAGGTTTGGGTCAACTCATTTATAATCTAAATTATGTCCTTATTGGAATTACTCACTGGGAGGATTTTGAGATAAGAATGAAAATAAGAACCACAAACTAGATTAGAGCAAAAGCCAAGAAAGTATGAATAGATGACAGAAAACTAATCTAGACATTGACTGGTTACATTAGACATATGTAGTAATGTGAAAATTCTAGCTTTTTGTTAGTTCAGAGTTAACAGAGGCAAGATTGAGCTTCAAACTTGCAGAGTTGTTGCTAAGCAAGTTAAGGACTTGCTGTATTCAGAGCTTTATGCTTTTGTGACTAATTGATTTTTAACAAAATTCCCTCTTGGTGCATAGAAACTAAAGACACTTGCTAGAAAGAAGAGTGAAGCCTAAAATTGAGTAACTACTGTGAGTGTAAGCCTATTGGGAGATTTCACTTTCTACACATCGGTGTCTTTTGAAGAGAAAAGTCAATTTCTATGTGGAATACAGCCCATTTTAATGAATTAATATTTAATAAATTAAAATGACTTGGAAATAAATTTGTTGGTGTCCTCTAGGAGATGAGGATTTATGGGATCCTGATACTGTCATCTAGTGATATCCCCTTCCCTCTTCCTCTCTAACCTCTCTTAAGATTATTCGCTTTCTCATCTATTTTTCACTCCAGACTGTGACTACAAATTCATTCCTGTAGTTTGGTTTCTGACTTTGAACTCTGTTCATCATCTCACTTCTATTTGTACAAAGTCTTTTATATTCCTTGTCTATTTTATGCATATTGGCTTTAACTCTGTAGCTGTCATTATATAGTCATTCTTAGAAATGGCTTAGAGATATATTTCATCTGAGTATTCTTTAAAATAAAGGTATAGTCAACTAAGTGATATCCATGATTTATTAAGAAAATGCATTCTGGGGGCGGCTAGGTGGCGCAGTAAGAGCGCCAGCCTCTAAGTTGGGATGACCCGACATCGAAACCGGCCTCAGAAAATGAGCACCCACACATAAATAATGACTAGCCGTGTAGCCTTGAGCAAGTTACTCAACCCCAATTGCTTTAAAAAAAAAAAAAGAAAGAAAATGCATTCTGAAAGTGACAAATCAATTAAAGAAATATTTATTAAATGATTTAGTTATTCAATAACTACAATAAATTATTGTCTCAAAGCAGAGAAATAATGTTGCCTTAACCATTAGGACAAATATCTGTATGTAATGGTATGCAGTTTCTAAGACAGAAGCATATGTTCACTACTTCTCTCAGGTGTTCTCAATCATTTGTTAACCTCATATACTTCTTAGATCCAGCTACTTTAAAAGTTAATTAGATTTAAAATGAACAATAAAGATGAAGAATATATTTTAATATTATAAGCATTATAATATCTATGAAATATTGCAGAAGTGATATTCCCCATATTTAAATCAATCAAATTATTTCATCTTTGCCCCCCTTCCCAGGAATGGAGGACTGTAATCTGGATCTTTTTCTTGCACCTTCATACTAAAATTATTCAGGTACTTAGAATAGAAGAGGGAAAATGCCCAGTCACTCACAACACTATTTTTTTTAAAGGAAAGCTGATAACTGAGTTTTGAAGGATTGCAGGCTTGAATAATGATAAAAGAGTTATAACTCATCTGGTACAATGAAGAAAATGTGAGCCCAAGTCATGTAACTAGTAAGTTATATAACAAGGATTTGAACCCATATCCTACTCCAAATACAAATCTCTTTCTTCTGCATCTTATTAGACATATCATATTATCTTTGTAATTCTGTCAAAACTTAGTAATATGCAGTAAATTTCCACAAAGGCATTTTGGAACCATTGTTGTACTTTCCTGGTTCTCATAGCAACATTAAGTCTGGACTCTCAGGAATTGTCTTACCTCGAATGAGTCCTTCGATGCCATTTAATTTCTCCAGGTCTCATTTTCCTTATCTGGAAAAAATGAAAATTGAACAAGATAAAGATAAAGATTTCTTCCAAATCTAAACCTATTATCCTATTATCTATGATCCTTTAGATTGTATGATCCCTGCCAAAAAATAAAAATTCTTAACTCATCCCTATCCTTTTATCGAAGTTATTGACAAATAAGTCAACATATTACAGTATTCCTATTAATATTATAATCATGCTCTAGAAACTAGGTACATTCCATGTTAACTCAAGTGAGCCTTCTTTTTAGGCCTCAGGCTACCTAAGCATATTCAATAGTATATGATAAGTTGAGTTCTGAATTTGTCTCACTAACACAGGGCCAAAGGGAAGCAAAGCTCTCAAACTTCAGAGCTGAATCAAAATGACATCATTTTCACTATGAAAAAAATTAAAACAGGAAAAATTATTAGGACTGGCTAACAGGGGAATGAGAAATCAAGGATGCACTTCAACCTGGAGGAAGGAGAGAAAGCTTCTTAGAGAACAACAGCTTGGGGAGGTTATGGGTTTGCCTTTACTTGATGAATTTAAGCAGAGCCTGGACAGTTACTACTAAAAGAATTTATAGAGAGGATTCTTGTTCAGACAGGGATTTGGCTAGCTTATTCCTTGGCTTTTTTCAACTCTGATGTTATATGATTTTGAGTATCTAGTTAAGATATTTTCCTAAGTTTTGGGATGGGTTCTTGAACTAAGAATTCTGACACCCTCAACAACTAATCAAAGCTTTCTAGATATTGCTATCTCTTAACAAAATTCTAAACAAACAAACAAAAAAAAACCAACCTTTTCTAAATACTAAAATTTTATAGTAGTGCCTTTTAAGTGTAAGATTCCTTTGTGTGTGTGTGTGTGTGTGTGTGTGTGTGTGTGCATGTTTTTCAGATTCCATATATTAAAAAGAAAGATTTAGACAGGTGATCTTGATCTCTTGATATCTATCTTACTAGAATGCAAGCTCAAATAATTCTCACAAAATTTAAAGTATTTCAAGAATTGCCTTGGCAATAGTCTATCTTCTAAGGAATAGACTAGCTGAAGGGTCATCATCTGAAGACAGTTCTAAAATGATTATTTTTAAGGGAAAATATAGTAACTCACTAAAATATAGATTAAGGATGTATGTGTTTAATATCGTGTTATTTTATCACTGGAAAGAGATAGACTAGAAAGGACTTTAGAAATCAACTAGTCTTTCCTCTTTTCCCAACTTCCTATTTTTCATGCTAAGAAAATAGCACTAATTATGTGGTATTTTGTGGACATAAGGGGTACTCTGAAAAAGGCCTCTTTGTGATGCCTCATCATGGTTTAGAAGTGACTCTATGGCTAGCCCATTAGAGTCTGAGCTCTGGCAATTCCTACCAAGATGAATGTTATATGAATATGGATCTGGTAATGGAATTTTTGTCATCTTCTGAGGAGTAGCTTATCTTACTAGAGAGGTTTATTGCCAGGTATGTTCAATAAGCTGCAGAGAAAAGTGTGCTGAATTTGGAGTTTGAGAATCTGGATTTGAGTCCTTGTTATGCAACTTACTAGCTATGTGACCTTGGGTAAATCACTTTCCCTCTGGCTTACAATTTCCTCATTTACAAAACATAAGGATCATAGTTGTACTAGAGAGTTTACATCTCTCTATGTTTGATCATTCAGGTCACAGGATTCCTGATATTTCAACCATCCCAACTTTTGAAGGATGTCATAAGTCTTGTCCAAGTCATGGAGAATTTGGGATCTGTGTTAGTAAAAGGAACAACACTATCATAGTCTCTTAAAATATTGCATAGGATAACTTCTAATGTCCCTTCTAGCCCTTAATATATTACTATGATTTATATGTCTTGAAATGTCAAGACTTTTCAAAACTACAGAATTATATAGCACTGAGTTCTTTATAAAACAATAAAGTTAAGGACTCAATTTCCTTATCTACAAAATGGGGAAGGAGAAGTAAAAGCATTGGATTAGATGGCCTCTAAAGTTTATCCTTGCTTTAACATTTTAATAATCAATCAAAAAATGAGATGAAACTAACCACTTAAGAATATAAGGTGATATAAGAAATTATTTCTTTTCCCAAACACTTTATTAAATTACAGTTTACATCATTCATTTCTGCCAGATTTTGAGTTACAACTTTTTCCCCCATTTTTCCCCACCCCCCACCCCAGAATAGCAGTCCCACAGGATGTCCCCTCATCCAATCTGCTCTCTCCCATATATTTTCCCATACCCCCCTCGACTCTCCCAGTAGGGCAGGTTAATATCTGTGCCCCAATGCCTGTACTTCTTATTTCCCAATTATATGCAAAATAGTATTAATAATAGTATGTATACATTTTTACACATTTGATCTTAAAACTTTGAATTCCAGATTCATTCCCTTCTTCCCTTGTCACCCACCCAAACAGGGAAGATAAGCAATTCAGTGTATGTTGGGCATGTGTAGCTATGGAAAATATTACCATAGTAGATATATTGTAAAAAACTGACTATATTTCCCTCCCTTCTATCCCGCATCACACTTGGTCTGTTCCCTACTTTTATCCTGTCCCTTTTCACAAATGGGTGCTTCCAACTTCCTTCCCCACTTCCCTCCTGCCCTCCCTTCTGTCATCTCCTTTCTCATCCTCTTCCCCCCTACTCTCTTTTAGGGTGAGATATCCTATTTAGTATGTATGTCATTCTCTCCCTGATCCAAATTCAATGAGAATAAGATTTTGCCTTTTTGCCTTCCTGTTCTTCCCCTCCCTTGTAACCATTTTCCCTTGCCTCTTCTCTATGAGAGAGTTTACCCCATTCTGTCTCTCCCTATATCCTCTCCTTATATTCCTCTCTCACGTCTTAATTTCAGCTTTTAAGTATTATCCCTTCCTATTAAATTCAACCTCTGTCCTCTATCTATGTATACCTGTAAACATATATACACACATTCACATTTGTATTCATAACTATTTTCATACTGCGAAAAGTTTCATCAGTTATAGTTATTGTTTTTCCATGTAGGAATGTATATAGTCCAATTTTGGTAAGTTCATTCTGTTTTCTTTTCCCTGTTTACCTTCTCAAGCATCTTTAGCTTCTTGTATCTGAATGTCAAATTTTCTATTCAACTCTGGTTTTTTCATCAAGAATTCTTGAAAGTCCTCTATTCCATTGAATGACCAAATTTTCCCCTGAAAATTGATACTCAGTTTTGCTGGGTAGGTGATTCTTGGTTTTAATCCCAGGTCCTTTGCCTTCTGGAATATCATATTCCAAGTCCTTTGGTCCCTCAGTGCAGAAGCTGCCAGATCCTGTGCTATCCTGATTGTATTTCCACAATATTGAAATTGTTTCTTCCTGGCTGCTTGTAATATTCCCTCCTTGATCTGGGAATTCTGGAACCTGGCTATAATATTCCTAGGAGTTTTCTTTTGGGGATCTTTCTCAGGAGGTGATTGGTGAATTCTTTCAACCTCTATTTTGCCCTCTGCTTCTAAAATATCATGGCAATTTTCCTGGAGAATATCTTGAAGGATGATTTCTAGGTTCTTTCTTTGATCATGGATTTCAGGTAGTCCAATAATTTTTAAATTATCTCTCCTGGATCTATTTTACAAGTCAGTGGTTTTTCCCATGAGATATTTCACATTGCCTTCTATTCTTTCATTTTTTTGGATCTGTTTAACAGCATCTTGATTTCTCAGAAACTCATTAGCTTCCCTTTGGTCCATTCTAAATCCGAAGGAGAGATTCTTCTTAGTGAGCCTTTGAGATTCTTTTTCCATTGGGCAAATAGGCATTCCTCTCCTCATTGCCATATTCACCCTTTTTTGCCATTTGAGTTAGTCTATTTTTAGGGTGTTATTTTCCTCAGTGAGGTCGTTGACGCTCCTGTTATAATTTTCTTGCATCATTTTCATTTCTCTTTCCAATTTTTCTGCCACTTCTCTTATTTGATTTTCAAAATCCTATTTAAGCTCCTCCGTGGCCTATAACCATTTTTATTTGAAGCTTTTGATGTGGGAGTTCTGGCCTCCCAGTCCTCCTCCTGTTCCATGCTTTGATCCTCTTTGCTCCTCAAATAGGAATCTAATGTTGAATTTTTCTGTTTATTTTGTTTCCTTTGGCTAGGCATGTTGCCACTCAATTCCTTGACTTTTGGGCTTGTTGCCACAGTAGGACTCTGCCACCAGCCAGGGGAGCTTCCATCCCAAAGGCTAGAGTTTTCTCAACTGGTATTAGGTATTAGTTGGGTGGCCTCTCTGAAGCCTCCGCATACTCTGGCAAGCTGGACCCACACCCCAAGACCTCCACCCCAGACTGCAATCCAGATCCAAGAAGGTTAAAGTAAGAGCGATTACCCCCAGACTGATTGCCAGATCCCCCTACAGTTAGCAGGCCAGGAACTGAAGCTGCAACATGGCACCAGCTGTGCTACAGCTCCTTATCTTCTTCTTGCCCCCCAGGGAAAGAGGCCACAAGCTCTTCTAACTAATGAGTCCCAGTGTCCATACCACACTAACCTCTCACTTTGTCCATGGCATCTATGTGTTGGAAATTCTGGAAATGCCACAGCTGCTGTTGTTCTGGGGTCTCTCCAGCTGGCTGCTGGCCAGGCAGCCCTGGGGCTAAAACCTCTCACTCAGAGGGGCCTGGGCTTGGCTCCCCTAGCGCTTCACTGGCAGTTCCCTGCCAGGCTGTTGGGATGTCCTCAGTGGGAAGTTAGCTTTTCTGTGTCATTGTGTGGGTTCTTGAGCTCCAGATGTTGTTTAGAGTTCCCTTTTGCACGAATTTTGAAAATGTGGAAGCTCGAGTTTCAAGGAAGAATTGTTTCTACTCTGCCATCTTGACTCTGCCACCAGAAATTCTTAATATATAAAATATTTTATTCTTATTTTAGAAAATCATACTGAATGAAAAAAGTATAATAGGATGCTACTTGTTCTATGCATTTTAAGAACTGATTATTATGGTCACTCACTAAAACATTATCACTCCTCTTTAGTCAGCAAAAGCCACATTGAATGAAACTAAAGTTGGAATTGGGGTTGGCACAATTTACTCCTGTGAGGTAATCTTCCAGCTTGGGTAATTGGAGATCACTGCTAATGAAGAAGGAAACTCACCATCCCCACATTATATTACTGTCACTGACTCACAATAGATGATATTGAAAAGAATCAACTCGCAATTAACTCCCTTCCCACTTTCCACAGTAGCTCTTCCACATTTTTCATCTGTCCTCAAATCTCCCATGGCTCTCTCTCCCCCAACTTTCTTAATGTGAATCTTTATCTCATATTTTATGAAAAAAAATTAGGCCATTTGCTCTGAACCCACCCTTTTCCCCTCTTCCTCATCTCCTATCACTCAGATGCCTTCTGCCACTTTCTCCTCCTTCATCCATCTTTTCCATGAGTAAGTGGCCTTACTCCTTAGCAAGGATAAAAACACTTCTTAAACTGATTCAATTCCATCCTACCTCCTCTAACAGATTTCACTCTTTCCTCCCTCACCTACTCTTTCATTCATTTTTTATCTCTCTCTCCTCAGGCATGCATATACTTCTCCTCTCCTGAAGGAAAAAAAAAAACTAAAACAAAACAAACCAAAAAAACCTCACATGGTTCTTCCATCCCAGCTATCTGTAATCTTATTCACTACTGCCTTTTGCAGCTACATTATTTTAAAAGGCTGTCTGCAATATGTAACTCCACTTTCGCTTGGCTCATTCCCTTCTTAACATCCAAAACTATTCTCTCCATCACTAATGATCCCTTAGTTTGCCAAATCTAATGGTTTTTTATTAATCCTTATTCTCCTTTATCTCTCTGTAGTCTCTGACACTGTTTTTCACTCTTCTCCTTGATATTCACTTCTCTCTGTTTATAGGACATCACTCTCTCCTGGTTTTCCTCCTACCTACCTGATCCTTCCTTTTCCATCTCCTCTGCTGTGTCCTCCTACAGATCATAAACTTTTACCATATGTGACTGTCAGTGTTCTTTCCTGGATCTGCTTCTCTTCTGTCTCTATACAACCTCACTTGATGGTTTCATCAGCTCTCACAGATTAAATTACCATCTCTATGCTGATGAGTCTCAAATGTATCTTTCTTGCCCCAGTCTCTTCATTGACCTCCAATTTCCCATCATCAATTTCCTTTCAGACATCTTGAACCAGATGTCCAATAGACACCTGAAACTCATTATGTCCAAACTAGAATTCATTATCTTTTCTACAAAATCATCCCTCTCCTAACTTGCCTATTACTTTAGATGGTAACACCCTCCTCTCAGTCTCTCATACACTTTCTTCACTATCTCTTACCCCTCATATCCAAACCATTGCCAAGACCAATCAATTTCACCTTTACAGCATCTCTCAAATTTATCCCCTTTCCTCTTCTGATACTGCCACTCTCTTAATGCAGGTCCTCATCAGTTCATGCATGGATTATTTCAATAGGCTGATGTTCAGTCTGCCTGCCTGAAGTCTCTCCTCACTCCCAAGCATTTTCCATTCAATCACCAAAGTGATTTTACTAAAATTCAAGTTTGATCACATCACCCCTCTACTCAATATAACACACTAGCTTTCTATTGCCTCCAGAAACAAATACAAAATGTTCTGGTTTGCTTTCAAAGCCCTTCATATCTTAGCTCTTACTATCTCTTACACCTTACTCCCCGAACATACTCCTAGAAGCATTGAGACTGGCTTTCTGGTTGTTGCACAAACAAACAAACAAAAACATCACTCATGTTTCCCCCAGACATTTTCTCTGACTGTCTCTAATGCATGGGATACTCTTTCTCCTCTATTCTCACTATGGGCTTCCCTGGCTTCCACAAAGTCTCAAATAAAGTAACATCTTCTAAAGGAAGTCTTTCCTAATCCTTCTTAATTTCAGTGCTTTTACTCTTTTCATTATTTTGGATTTATTTTGCATATTGTTGGCTTTGTATGTATTTGCTTATTGTCTCTTCCACTAGATTGTAAGCTCCTTGGAGTTAGGGGCTATTTTTTTGCCTCTCTTTTTTTTTTATCCCCAGTACTTAGCACAATGAAAGACACATTGTAGACATGATTAATGTAAACAACATCTCAATTTTTGAATCCATAGTATCTCTTCTAGATAAAGAGTGCAAGCAAGGAGAATAAAACCATCATAGTAAGTTGAGAGGACTTCTGAGCAGAGGAGGCAATAAACATATTATCCAAAAAGTTGAACAATATAAGGTTTAAGATGAAAACAGAAAGACGAGGTGTCTTGCAATATATTACTTTAATCATGTGCTTTCATGATGAAGGCCTGGATAAGAAACTGCAAGGCAAAATTGATGATGAACAGAAACAGAAGATGTTTGATTAATGTAATGAAATAATCAGTTAGCTTGATAAAAACCAGACTTCTGAAAATGAATAATTTGAACATTAGAAAAAAAATGAAGAAAGTCTGCAAGCATGTCATTATTACAATACAACACAGCACGGGGGTCATGTCAGAAGGCATGCCTAGTGAATTCTCAGGTGGGCATCCTTCTTCAAAGTGCCTCTTTTGGACTAACTATTCAAGAGGTTAAGAGAGAGAGAGAGAGGGAGAGAGAGAGAGAGAGAGAGAGAGAGAGAGAGAGAGAGAGAGAGAGAGAGAGAGAATTCCTTGCAAGTTTAAAAAAAAAATTGAAGAACTCAAATTGTAGGCAAGTTGGAATGATGGTATAAATCTGAGCATTATGAATACTTGAAATGTACAAAAGGAAAGAAGAAAACAATATTGTATTTCATCAATACTTCAAACTAGAGAAAATATGATTCTTATTTTTGAGAATAAAAATTTATTTAAAATTAGCACCATTAAAATGGTTAAAATGTTGTTATTACAAATAGTATAATGCAAGAAATTATCCTGCCTGCATTCCATAAGTTATCTATTTCTTGCTATCCTCATATTATGGACTGAAGCAAAAATGATTTTAAAAATCAATTATTTCATAAAACATGCAAAATCAATTACTTCATAAAACATTTCAGTTGTGGAGAAGTCAGAGACAACTTTTCGTGATGCTGAAGACACTTCAGACATTAACTAGTATATTTATATTTTGTGACTACTCAATATCTATCTCTGTTCATTATGATCAGAACATAAAAGCAACATGTTTTTTTGTTTTGTTTTTGCTTTTTGGAGGTCAATTGGGGTTACATGACTCCCCCAAAGTCACATGGCTAGTTGTTTTGTGTGTGTGTGTGTATGTGTGTGTGTGTGTTAAGTGTCTTAGATCGGATTTGAACTCAGGTCCTCCTGACTCTAGGGCCAGCTCTATATTCACTGCACCACCTAACCACCCCCTACATGTTGTTTTTTAATGACATGCTATATAGGAAAGAATATGAACTGAGAATCAAAAACCTGGGTTCTCAAACTGTCTCCACACTAAGTACCAAGGGAACTTAAAACCTCTATGAACATGATTTCCTATCAGTAAAATTAGGTGATTAAACTCTATTATCTCTAAAGGTGTTTTTTTCCAATTCTAAAAAGTGAAATTTAGGTTTCATCCCAAATAAAAAATGGAGTCAACCCATGTTTGGTGAATATTGCTCTTCATTACATGATGTCTTTCTATTGCCTATCCATTAACTTTACCATTTTCTTTCTGCATAATAAAACACAATAGACAATGAACAGAAGTCTATTTAATTTACCTTGTTTTAAAATCCACAGTTGTAGCATGGAAATGTATAATTCTGCATCTCAGTTATGTTTGTATATAAAAAAGTGGTTTTATTTTATTGAAATACATGAGTGAGTGTGTCACTGACATAAAGATTAAAAATGCTTCAATCAAAAAGAAGTTTTAAAGGATGTCAAGCTCCTCATAAATCTTGATATACTTACCCCATAAACCAATAGAAACATCAAATAGAAGACAAATGACTAAACACAGAAAAATAAATATAATATCTTCACTGTCTGATAGAAACTCTTGGTGAAGCTTGTTAAGGCTGCTCCCAGAGGTACTTGGTCAGGACAAGTCTCAAAATCGCCAGCTTTGTATATTTATTTTCTAAGCATGTACTGTCTAGTTTAATCAGTTTCAGAACGATTTTCCTGCTGGACTGAATAATATACCAGCCCAGATTTGCTCCTCCTGTTCCATTTTTTTTTTTTTTTGGCTCTTCACTGGATTCTGCTTCTCTGTCTTTAGTAGAACTTGCCATGCACTCCAGAACTCTAGTGGATCTTCTGACCTTTCAATGACCCCAAGGTAATTTCATCTTTGATGCTCAATCACCTAGGGTCAGAAAACAATTAACACAAGAAGGAAAGGAAAAGGAGAAAGTGCCATGTACCTTTGGCTATGTGGCAACCAGGTCAGGGCAAGGCAGATATCAGAAAGAACATAATACACTTATTCCAGGTACTGAGCTGCCATTAGCCCTTTCCTGAATTGTTTCATAAAAATCAAGTGAAATAGGAAAAGAGGAAATTGGAGAACATTGAAATAATGTTAGACAATACTTCAGAGCAACTTAAATATGCAGAAAGCTGGAACATTAAAAATGAAAAACGAATAACATAAAAAGCAAGTCAAAGAACAGCTTGAAGAAAATAGAAATCTTATGTTCAAATGTATTCATCTAGAGTCAGAAGAGGATTTATAATCAAATAACGTAAGAATAAATGGAAAACATTGGTCATGTTTAACTTGCAGAAGATTAGCAGATTGGCTATCATATGGAATAAGTATTCTTTCCATCATTACAGATCTTATTAATTTTCCCACTGTACTAAGAGAAAACAGTATTTGGTTGTATGTGGCTTTCCATGGAAATTTGCAGGTTGAAACCCATGTTCAAGGTTATGCATCATATCTCTATCAAAGACTCTTCTTTTTTGTACAGCTTTTAGGCACATGGGTGACAGTGGATAGAGTACTAGTTTTGGAGTCAGAGAGATCTGCATTGAAATTCTGTCTCAAATACATTATTAGTTAGGTAATCCTCATTTAACTCTCTCAGTTTCAGTCCCCCGTCTCTAAAATTCAGATTAATTGCATCACCTATCAATATGAATGTTCTAAGGATCAATGCTATATGTAAAGTGTTTTTTTAAAACTTATAGTGGTACAACATATGGATGCAAACCATTTTTTTACATAAATTCCACATCTTGTTAGGAGACTAAAAATATTTTTACCCTTGTGACACACGTGGGAAGCTAATTTATAGCAATATTTTTTGGGAATATTTTGATTCATGTTTTATTGAATTTTGCTTTTTAGTGACCAATGAAAGAAACTCTATCACAAAGATTATACACAAAAAACAGGTTGTATTTATACCAGGACTACACAATTGGTTTAATATTAAGAAAAGTATAAACTGAATAATGGCATTAATAATATTAACAAAATAATATGACATCAATAGATGTTAAATAACATTTGATTAAAATAGTATTCATACCCATTTAAAAGCTTAAAATGCACAGTAAAAATGGGTCTTTAAGATATGTAAATAACCATTTATATGTAAAATTAAAAGCTATACTTTATTTATAATGGTGGCATGCTAGAACCCTTTCTAATAAAATCAGGTATAAAACAAAGATTTCCACCAGCCCTGCAATCAGGAGGACCTGAGTTCAAATCTGGTGTCAGACACTTAAAACACACACACACACACACACACACACACACACACACACACACCCCTAGCTGTGTGACCTTGGGTAAGTCACTTAACCCCAATTGCCCTGCATTCCCCCTCCAAAAACAAAACAAAACAAAACAAACAAACAAAAAAGATGTCTATTGTTAATATTTCTCTTTGGCATATTACTAGACTAGAAAAAGTTGAAGTTCATAAGTAAGAAATTACTTATGAAATTCATAAGTAAATATGTAAAAAGGAAAACATAAGACATTCATAAGTAAGACATAAAATTGTTCTTTTTGGAGGTGAAATGATGAAATACTTAAATTATTATTTACTCATTTAAAATTAATAGAA
Organism: Gymnobelideus leadbeateri; assembly: GCA_011680675.1. NCBI lineage: Eukaryota > Metazoa > Chordata > Mammalia > Diprotodontia > Petauridae > Gymnobelideus > Gymnobelideus leadbeateri. The sequence continues at coordinate 74,171 of WOXC01012056.1, read as the reverse complement.
ACCTTCTTCAGGATATAGAAAAACACAATTCATAAGCATTTCTGTATATTATCAACTAAAAAAAAAACTTTAAGAGATAAACATAATATATTCACTTAAAATGTATAAAATATGTAGAAGTCTTCCATACTAAGATAGACACAATAACTACATACATACACATTACAACACTCTTTAAAGTAATCAAAAAAACTAAATAATTGAAAGAAATATTAATATCTCATGAATAAACTGACTAAAATAAAATAAAAATAAAAATTATAATACTACCCAAACTATTGCTTATTTCATACTTTACCAAATCACTGAAGAACAATAATGGAATTAATATGTAGGGAAAATAATTTAAAGGACCTAAAAGTAAATAAAATAATTGAGAATGAAGGTGGCTCTAGAATAGTATATCTCTAACTGTACTCCAAAACAGTAATTTTTGAAAAATATTGCTACCGGCTAAAAATAAAAGAGATATCAATCCATTGAATAGTTTATGTAAGCAACATAGATAAACAAATATATCTTGTACTCTATTATTCAGCAAACCCAAAGATCCCAACTACTAGATAGAATGAAGATACATTATTTGACAAAAACTATTGTATAAATTAAACAGTAGTGTGGAAGAAATTCTATTTGAAGTAAAACCTCACAACTTATACCAAGATAAGCTCCAATGGATATGTGACATATATACAAGGTCATATCTAAAACCAATTAGAGAAATATGGATAAAATGCATATCAGATCTACTAATAGGAGGAAAGTTTTCCTTAAAAAGTATAGAGAGGATCACAAAAGATAAAGCAAGTAATTAAATCAAAAAATTTTTTTGCCATGTAAATAAAATAAAACTAGGATTAAAAGGGAAACAACTTGGGGAGATATTTGCAATTATTTTCTCTGAAAAGGCCTCATTTCTAAGTTACAAAGGGAAGTGATTTAAATTCATAAGAAAACATTAAATTCATCAATTGATAAATGCTATGGTCATATGAACAAGAAGTCCTTAAGGAAAGAAAACTAAACTATGTGTAGTTATATTAAAAAAAACATTCAAACCTCTACTAATTAATTCTGAGATTTCAATTTCACATACATTAGAATGAAAAAAAAAAGACGACAGGAAAAAAAAATAAATGTTGGAGAGTATATACTGAAACAAATAAATTCACATACTGTTAGTGTTTTAAATGGGTATAACTATTCTGGAAAACGATTTGAAATTGTAAATAGCAAGTTATTAAAAAGTCTGTTTGCTCTGCCAGAACTATATAACTGATAGGTCTGTATGCAAAAGCGATAAAAGGAATAGCAAAAGGTTCTATATGTAAATATATTTACACATATGTGTATATGTACATACAGGTATATGCAAATTTTTGTATTAATAGTAATTCTTAACCACCCCCCTCACCGCCAAAAAAAAAAAAAAAAAACCAACCAGGAGACTAAAGGGACGCCTATCAAGAGTGAAAGGGCCAAGTAATTTGGGGGATATGAAAGTAATGTATTACTGTTGTACTGTAAGAAATAGGATGTAAATGATTTTAAAAAGATATTAAAATATTTTTTGAACTAATACAGAATGAAATAAACAAAACCAGACAAATTCAATTTTCACCTATAACATCAATATAATAAAAATGAAGACTTTTATAAATTGATGAAGAGTAAAATGGGCAGAACCAGGTGAATAATTCATATAATTACAGCAGTATAACAAGAAACAATTTTTAAAATGATAAGAACTGTGGTCAACAAAATGGCCATTTAAATCACAAAATATTGATGATGAAACATTCTATCCTCTTTCTGACAAAGGTAATAGATGAGAGGTTTAGAAACAGATAGATATGGCTATATATCAATTATATACACATATACCCATATGTATATATGTATGTACACAAATATATATGTGTAGGTATTATGTATATATTATATAGTTGAAATTATACACACAAGTATATATATTTCTATTTTATATAATTATACACACATTTTATATACACATATCCATAGAGATGGGAAGATGTTTAAAATATTATACAAGTATGTGCATATATATCATACATATATACATATATATTATGTCATATTATATATACATGTGTGCATACACATATACAGGCACACAAATATGTTTAGACAGTTGATGCTGTAATTTGTTTTGCTTGAATATGTATATTTGTTAAAATGAGTTTTACTTTCTTTTATTTTCTTTTTTGGCTTGCATTGATGGGTTAGAAGGAAGAGAAAATAGATTTCAGTTAATAATTTTAAAAAATAGATTGATTTAGTGCAGCATATGGGTTATGTTGCATGCATTTTCAGATCAAGCTACTGTACTGTTAGAATTGCTTAAATGTTTCACTTAGAAGAGATCTCTCATGGGTGGGGGTAACCTGTAAGTGTACTATCAAAACAAACCATATAAGGAAAAAATTTTTAAACATAGTTTAGCAGGGAAATAGTCAAAGTAGGAGTCAGGATACACGTATTATAACTTCACCTTACCAACTTCTTTTATGATAGCCAAATATGCCACTTACCCAGTTAGAAACTGTCATTTACAAAATGATCTAAAGTGGGAGGGCTCAGTTTGGATGAGATGATTTCCAAAGTCTCCTCTCTAAAACTTTGTAATTCTAAGATATAGAAAGGAATCTGGATAGATTCAAAATTCTATCTCTTTTGGTCACTAATTCATGGTCTAAAATTAATCTATTGGATCAACAAAGATCATAGTTAATCTGCAGCAAAAAAGAAGAGAATTGTAAAAATTTAGGCTTGAATAATTATTGGATGGAAGAACTCAATCAGAGTATATTAAGTGATTACTATATGCTGGACACACATCTAAGAACCACAGATACAAAGAAAGACAAAAGCAAAAGCAATCCCTGCCCCCAAGGAATTCTATTGGAGAAGATAATACATAAATGACAAGGTGCCTACAGGGTATATACAGAGTAGATGGAAGCTAATCTCAGATGGGGAAGCAACATAAGCTTGGATTGATGTTAGGAAGAGATAGGTAGAAGGAATCCCATAGAAGATTTGAGATTTGCTCTGAGTCTTGAAAGAAGTCAGCGAAGACTTCAGGAAAGAGATCCAGAAAATGAAAATTCCTGATAAAAGCAATAGCAAGTGCAAAGGCATAGAACAGGAAGATGGTATATCATGTGGGAGGAAGAAGTTATGTTAAGTGTTGCTGGACTGAAGAGTACACTGAGGTCAGTAGAGTAAAAAGAACAGAAAAGTAAGAGAGGTTAGGTTATTAATACCCATCTCATCTCTCTTTTTCTCCCTCATCTTGCTTTTTTTTTTTTAATCGGCTAAATACATAAGGAAATGTTTGATCAGCTGCATGCTATTTTTGACATTTAGAGTGTTAAATAGCATCAGCATCAAACCCCTAGAAGCCATTGTCATTTTGTTGTTACTTGAGGTATAAAAATTATCAGTCTTAGCAGAACACGATAAAATAATAATGAATTTTGTTGCACTCATTTATTATTAAATCTTAAAGAGAAAGTAATTGCGATGACGAATTGAAGTAACTATAGCTTAATGAAGGAAGCTTAATTGTTTCTGTTGGATATCTTGTGAACCTGTGGCATTTGTCTGCTCATAAGAGCAGAGTATGAAGCAGTTATGAGTGTTTCACTTATGCACTTCCAAGCAAGGTTATTAGTCTTCAAAGAAACCCAGTGAGGACTGTCAGCACCTGCAGCAGAATATCTAAAAATATTTGAGGAGGAACAATATTTTACTATCTTTTAAGCTTCAGTGAGGAAATTACACATTCAAATGTCTTGATAGGTTTTTAAAAATGCAACAATGTTCATGTCAACACCATATGAATCAGTAATGATCATTTTCCTAAATCTTCTCTTATTTTGGATAATAAGTCCTTTGTCCACATTATGCCAAGACAACTAAGTCAAGGTCATTAGAAAATTAGTTAATTCTTTGAAAAATAACAGTCCTACATTTTCCTTGCTATTTCCCTTTGTATTTTATCATCAATTTGCAAAAGCTATAGACTTAATATTCCAGTTCTTTTGTTAGGTAGAATATTGTAAATAAATGATATTTAAAATACCTTTCATTTTTACAATTGACATTATAGTGATGTTATTATTTAAGTACATATGGTAAGTACCTAAACCTACTTCAAAAATAATAGATTGGCAATTTTATTTTCATTTGCTTAAAAAATATTATGATGCAATACCACCAATATTATGTTGTAAAACAAATCATTATTAATGTAACAGCAATGGTTTACTGAAGTAAATTTACTATCCCTTTTGTCTTCCCTCCCCAGAAACATAGTTGCAAAGAAATAGAAAGATATTAGAAGTTATCCAATGCAACTAGAGTGGGAATATCCTCAACAATATTCCCAGTAAGTTATCAATTAATCTTAGCTACAAGATCCCCTTTAACATGTGGCTTATTTTGCTTTGGGGGCACCTTAAGTGATAATATATCTCTTCCTCTCCACCTGCTTCATAACTTTTTTTACTCCTTCTGTTTCAGGTCTATGCTTGCCTGTTTGTTTCTATGTTAGAAATTCCTCTTATGGAAAATCACTCCGCTGACACATAGTGAGAACTCCTTGGCAACTGATAATCTTAGAAAGTTGCTTAAAACACATAGAGAATAATGACTTACCCATGGCCATACATACATACAGACACAGGACCTCCTCTCTGAATCTTTTACCTATAGTTATTATATCTTTCCTAGGAAGCCAAGTAGGACAAATGTAATGAATCTTTCATAGTAAAGTCCTTCAAGTACTTGTAAACAATTTCCCTTCTCACTTCAATCTCCCTTTCTCCAATCAAAATGCTCCCACATATATCATTCAACCCTTTTATGCAGTTCTTCTGAATTGCCTTATGATCCTGGACACATCAAAATTAGATATGCTTCCAATTTTCCATTTCCTTAAGTTTTAGTCAGCAAAAGTGAGCATGCTGTATTATATTGTATTGGCAGTGTGGTGTATTAGGACAATTTTTGCATATAGAACCAGAGGAACCAGTTTCAAATCTAGTTGAGACCCTTATTACCTGCTTCACCTTGGCCAAATATTATCACCTTGCTGCACCTCAATTTCCTCTTCATAAAATGAAAGGTTGAACTAAGTGACAATGAGGTCTCTTCCCTATATAAATTGATGAGTCTATGTGTAATTCTATCAGGATAGAAAATGATGGCACTTGAATATTTTTGGTTGCCAGCGTGATTTTTAAAATTTTACTTATTTATTTATTTGCTTTTTCTAGGGAAGTTGGGGTGAAGTGACTTGCCCAAGGCCACAGGGTAGTTTCTGTGTTAAGTGTCTGAGGCTAGATTTAAACTCAGGTCCTCCTGAAACCAGGGCCAGTGCTATATTCACTGTGCCACCTAGATGCCTCCATAATTTTTTTTAATTAATGCAGTCCAAGATTCTGTTTAATCATATATACGTATATATGTACATATGTATATGCATATATTTGTGTATTTTTATTGTTAATTCTTTATTTTTGCTCCTATTTTCCCTCCGAAGGCCACAATAAAGTTTAGATATCTACCCACTACCTTGCCCTCCTATTACTTGCCTTCTCCCCTCCAAGCATCCTTCCTTTATAATCCCATTCCATAAATCTAAACACCTTTCTATAACCCTATTTTACCTATTCCCCCACCCTTACCTCTAAAGATTCCTCCCTGTCTTCTCCCCTCCCTCCATGCCCATACAATTTTATTTCTTTCGAATTTAGAAAACTTTTATAGTCCAGGATCCTAATAACTATTTTGGCTACAATATTGTTCTGTTGATTTTATTGAGTTTGCATTCCACTACAGCTCTTATTGCTTTTTCCCATCAGACTTTGTTTAGCCATATCTCCCTTTTATTATATTTATTTAGTTGATGTTTTGAGCCCAAATATAGGACATGGCTTTTCCTCTATTCAAGTTCATTTTATTAGCTTCAGACCATTGTTCTAGGCAGTTGAGATTATTTTTTTGGATCCCAGTTCTGTCACATTAGCTATTCCTCCTAGCTTTGTGTCATCAGCAGCTTTGATAAGTAGGTCATCTATGACTTTCTCCAAGTCACTGATACAAATGTTAACTAGAACAGGAAAATGAGAAATGGGAGAAAAATCTTCACTGTAGTGGAGTGGAAGAATACTGGTTCCTGGCTTCTAGGGCAGACTTTTTATACTTCCCACACATGTGACCTTTAGTAAGTTATTTAACCTTGATAAGTTTCCAGTTCCTTATCTTTATCGTGAAGGATAATGAAATTTGCACTGCTTAACAGAGAATTGTAAGTAGAGAATTTTGTAAACCTAAAAGTGCTACATCAATTGAAGTTATTAAAAACGTATACATGCATTTCCAAATTATTTTTGTTCATTATTTTTTTTCTGGGAAAGAAGTCTTGTGGATCAATCTAAATCATTTCATGGGTTAGGTAAGTGTCATGTTTTACGACAATGAAAAATTTCCAACAATATATAAATCTATGTGATGATGCCTTTAATGGAAATAAAATTTCACCTCAGGTTCTTGAATATATCAAGTTGCCTTTGATGTGCTTCAATACACACTTTTCAGTTGAAAGGTCTGCAAGCTCACAGCTATAATTTCCCCATAAATTTAATAATCTCAGCTCAACTCTGCTTGTGACTTGAAGCAAATCATCTAATCTTCTGAGGCTTTGGTTTCCTCATTTGCAAAAGAGGAATGAGAATTACCCTGCCTCATGACTTGAGAGGAATAACTTAAAAGGGGAAATGCATTAAGTGAAAAGCACAAATGGGAGAAAACACATATATGCCCTGCTTTAAACAAATCAAACTCATGAAATTTGAAATAATAATTAATAATAACTTATACTTATCTAGTAATTTAAGGTTGCCAAAACATATTATATAAATTATCTCATCTGAAATGCTGAATTTCAAGTGATTTTTCATTACACAAGTATCTTTTATGTTTTTCAAGATTCATTATAGTTTTCTTTTAAGTAGTCAATTTAAAATACTATTTAATTAATATTTTAATTTATATGTAGCTTCTCTGTATGAGCTACTGTAATAGAAAATGAGGCATACATTCACTATGGGTTGCAGGATTCTGAAATTCCCTCTGCCCTGCTCCAGTTTAGCAACTCATACATAACCATTACATTTCACCTGTAACTTCCTCAGAATTAAACAACTAGTATATGAAAAACAATTCTTGAACTCAGTCTTCATCATTAATCAGTATGCAAAGTCATTTATCATTAGAAAACTTAAATAAAGGATATTTTTAGTTTTCTAAAGAGGGAATGGTGAAAAGGAGGGGGGGACCGTAAGTGGTTCTGTCAGGGATGCGCCCTGGCATCCAGTCTGGAAGGAATTCACCTGGCTCAAGCAAACTTTGAAGCCAAAATTGTTACGCTGTACAAGGACAGTGGGCTAGATTCTTATGGAATCTGCAAACTTCCAGGGGTCACAGGCATAGTTTTTAGGTGTCAATGATGCTAACTAGGTGAGTAAGGGTGGGATCAGGGAAGAGTTAAGGAGTGGTCAGTGCTCAAAGGACCATACACTTTTAATATGAGCTGCGCAGGTGTATTGCCCATGATTCACTGGGAAATAGCTCAAGGAGGGGAGGTGGGGAGGCTAGCTGGAGGTGTGGTTTTAGGCCTGACACTTCACTAAAGAGTGCCCAGTCTGTCACCCACCAAAGTCATCAGAGACAGTGTGGGTATATAATTGACTAAGGAGTTACCCTATAGATAAGGTATTGAAGAATTTATGGTGGGGCTGGCCACTCTAAGGGAGATAACATTTACATAACTTATTGTTTCAAGCAGAGATAAACAGGTCATGAGTTGTTGCTGGGCAGTGTGCTGGAAGGGGGAAGGGGAAGAGTCAATGCTCTGAGGCTGGGGGCGGGGGAAGTGTGATTTTACAGACTGCTTTTACACATTGATTTTACAGACATAGATCCCAAAGCACCCCATTTACAAACTGATGTTACAGATTGATACTACAGACATATATACATCACAAGGACCCCATCATTACAACATTAAATTCCACAAGCTTTTGAGATCTAAATTTTCTCCAACTTCCTCTCCTCCCACCTCCCCTCAATACAGCACATAATTCAATATAAGTTCTATATATACCTTCACATTAAACATATTTTCACTTTAGCCTTGTTTTAAAGAAGAATTATAACCAATGGAATAAGCCACAAGAAACATGAAACAAAAAAAGAAAAGAGAGCAAATAGTTTATTTTTTTCCATTTGAATTCAGGCTCTGCAACGGTTTCTCTGGATGCAGATAGCCTTTTTCCATCATGAGTCTTTTGGAGTTCTCTTATAGCCTTCCATTGCTGAGAGGAGTTATCTATCAAAGTTAGTCATTACATATATAATGTTTCTGAAGTTGTGTACGATCTCCAGGTTTTGTTCCCCTGACATATAAGTCTTTCCAGATTATTCTGAAGTCCATCTGCTCATTTCTAATAGTACAAACAGCATTCCATTATATTCATATACCAAAATTTGCTAAACTATTCTCTAACTGATGGGAATCCCTTTGATTTCCAATTATTTGCCACCACAAAAAAGAACTGCCATGAATATTTTTGTACATATGGGTCCTTTATATGATCTCTTTGGGATACAATCCTAGAAATGGGACTGCTGGTCAAAGGGTATGCAAATTTTTATAATCCTTTGGGCATAGTTCCAAATTACTCTGCAGAAGAGTTGTATCAGTTCACAATTCTGTCAAGAATGAATTAGTGTACCAATGTTCCCACATCTTCTTCAACATTTATAATGTTCTTGTTTTGTCACATTAGCCATTCCGATTGGTGAGATGTGTTATCTAAGAGTTGTTTTGATATGTATTTTTCTAATCAATAGTGATTTAGAGCATTTTTTCATATGCTTATAGATATCTTTAATTTCTTGCTCTGAAAAACTCCCTGTTCATATCTTTTGACCATTTATCAATTGGGGACTGAATTGTATTCTTACAAATTCGACTAAGTTCTATGTATATTTTAGAAATGAGGCCTTTATTTTCGATACAGGTTGTAAAAATTCATTCCCAGTTTTCTACTTCCCTCCTAATCTTGGTTACATTAGCTTTTTACAAAATTTTTTTTCTGTTCAGTGAAATAAAAAATTGGTGATTTTGAATTTCATAAAGCTCTCTATCTCTTCTTTGATCATAATTTCTTACCTTCTCCATAAATCTGACAGGTAAACTATTCCTTGCTCTACCAGATTGCTTATAGCATCAGTCATTATATCTAAATTGTGAACCCATTTTGACTTTATTTTAGTATACAGTATAAAATATTGGTCTATGCCCAGTTTCTGCCATACTATTTTACCAGTTTTCCCAGCAGGTTTTGTCAAATAGTGAATATTTATCCCAGAAGCTGGAGTCTTTGGTTTTCTCAAACAATAGGTTACTATAGTCTTTGATTACTGTGTCTTGTGTACTTAATTTATTCCACTGATCCAGCACTATATTTCTTAAGCAGCAGCAAGTAGTTTTAATGTCTCCTGCTTTATACTACAATTTAAAATCTAGTATGACTAGATCATACTAGGTCAACTTCCCTAGCATTTCTTTTCATTAATCCTCTCGATATCCTGCCACTTTTGTTCTTTCAGATGAGTTTTGTTGTTATTTTTTTATAATTCTATAAAATAATTTTTAGCAATTTGATTAGTATGGCACTAAATGGGTAAATTTATTTAGGTAAAATTGTCATTTTTAATGTCATTCTTATTATATTAGCTTGGCCTAACCACAAGCAACTGATATTTTTTTCACTTATTTAGATCTTATTTTATTTGTGTGAAAAGTGTTTTGCAATTGTGTTCATATAGTTCCTGGGTTTGTTTCAGCTGGTAGACTCCCAAATATTTTATAATGTCTACAGTTACTTTAAATGGAATTTTTATTTCTATTTCTTACTGTTGAACTTCATTAGAAATATATAGGAATGCCAAGGATTTATGTGGATTTATTTTATACACAACAACTTTGCTAATGTTATTTATTATTTGAAGTAGTTTTTTACTTGATTCTCTAGGATTCTCTAAGTATATCATCATATCATCTGTAAAGAATGATAACTTAGGCTCTTCTTTGCCTACTCTAATTCCTTCAATTGCTTTTTCTTCTCTTATTGTGACAGCTGGCATTTCTAATACCAAATTGAATAACAGAGGTGATAGTGGATATCCTTGATTCACCACAGATATTATTGGAAATGCTTCTAGCTTTTCCTTATTGCTTATAATACTTGCTGATGGTTTTAAGTAGATAATACTTATCATTTTAAGGAAGATTCAATTTCTTTCTATGCTCTCTAGTGTTTTTAATGGGAATGGCTATTGTATTTGGTCAAAAGCTTTTTCTGCCTCTATTGAGATAATCATATAATTTCTACTTAATTTGTTGTTGATACGATCAAATATGCTGATAGTTTTCCTAGCATTGAATCAGCTCTTCATTTCTGGAATAAATACTACCTGATCAAAATATGTTGTTCCCGTGATAAATTGTTGCAATTTTTGGCTAATATTTTATTTAAACATTTTGTTTCTATATTAATTAGGGAAATTGGTATAAATTTTTCTTTCTTTCTCTATTTTGGCTCTTCCTGATTTAGGTATCAGTACCACATTTGTATCATGCAAAGAATTGGGTAGGACTCCTTCACTAATTTTCCCAAATAATCTATAAAATTTTGGAATTGATTGTTCTTTAATTGTTGATAGAGTTCATTTCTAAACCCATCTGACCCTGGAGTTTTTACCTAGGAAGTTCATTGATGGCTTTGTTGAATTTCTTTTTCTAAGATAGTGTTATTTAAGTATTTTACTTACTCTTCTGTTAATCTGGGCAATTTATATATTTGTGAAATTTCATCCATTTAATTAATATGGTCAAACTTATGGGCATGTTATTGGGCAGAAGAAATTCTTAATTATCATTTCAATTTCTTCTTCATTGGAGATGAATTCACTTTTCTTATTTTTATACTGGTAATTTGGTTTTCTTCTTTCAATTTTTTATAATCAGATTGACTATCTTATTTTTTCCCCATAAAACCAGCTCTTAGTTTTATAAATTAGCTTAATAGTTTTCTTAATTTCAGTGTTATTAGTTTCTCCTTTGGTTTTTAATATTTCTAATTTCATATTTAATTGGGGATTTGCAATTTGTTCTTTTTCTAACTTTTTCTGTTCCATGCCCAATTCATTGATCTCCTTTTCTCTATTTTAGTCATGTAAACATTCAGAGATATACATTGTTATATCTAAGAGATGCTTTCACTGTATCCCATCAGCATAAGTTTACCATTTTGTCTCATTATTGTCATTCTCTTGAATGAAATTATTGATTTGTTTTTATGATTTGTTCATATACTCATTCTTTAGTATAAGATTATGTACCTTCAATTAATTTTTAGTCTATCTTTCCATAATCCTCTATCACATACAATTTTATTGCATCATGATCTGAAAAGAGTACTATTCCTGTCTTTCTGCACTGGATAGTGAGGTTTTTATGCTTCACATGTACATGATCAATTTTTGTATATATACCATGTACTGCTGAGAAGAAAACATAATCATTTTAATCCCCATTCAATTTTCTCCAGAGGTCTGTCATATCTACCTTTTCTAAAATTCTATTCACCTCCTTAATTTCTTTTTTATTTATTTTAAGGATAGATTTATCAAGTTCAGAAAGGGAGTGGTTGAGGTCCCCTACTACTGTACTTTTTCTGTCTGTTTCTTTCTGTAACTCCTTTAACTTCTCTTCTAAGAATTTGGATGCTATAGCACTTGATTCATATATGTTTAGTAATGATATTACTTCATTGTCTATGGTGCCTTTTAGCAGGATATAGTTTCCTTCCTTATCTCTTAATCACATCTATTTTTGCTTTTGTTTTGTCTGAGATTAGTATTGTTACCCTTTTTTTTTCTTTTTTGATTTAGCTGAAGCATAAAATATTCTACTCCAGACTTTTGCCTTTACTCTTTGCATATCCATTTCAAATGTGTTTCTTGTAAACAACATACCGTAGGATTATGGTTTTTAATCTATTCTGCTGTCTGACTCCATTTTATGGAAGAGTTCCTTCCATTTCATTCACAGTTATGATTCCTATTTATGTCTTTCTCTCCATCTTATCTCCCACCCCTCTTTTATGATTTTATTTCTCCCTTCACCTTTCCCCTCCTCAAAAGAGTTTTGCTTTTGACCACCACTTCCCTCAATATTCTCCCTCTCTCTCAGTCCCATCCCTTTTCTTATTCTTTTCACTTACTACTTCTTTCCTGCCTTCTCAATTTCTCCTCCTCCTTTTCTTTCTCCTTTTAGCTCCTACTGCCTGTAGGACAAGTTAAATTTCTTTACTTAACAGAGTATGTTATTTCCTTCTTGAATCAAATCCAATGAGATACATCTCAAACCAATGCTCTTTCCCCTAATTTCCCCCTCCACTATAATAAGTTTCTGTGCTTCTCTATGTGATATAAATTTACCCTTTCTTGCCTCCACCTTTCCTCCTCTTCCGTTACAATCTCTTTGCACCCCTTAATTAGTTCTTTTCATCATCACTTCAATTTATTTATAGCCACACGCTTTAACTCTGTATATCCCTTTTAAATGTAATAATAAATATGCAGTTCTCAAGATTAACGAATATTAGTCCCCAATATAGGGGTATAGAAAATTTGCTTTTATTGAATAGTAATGTTTTATTTTCTCTCTTATTCTCTCCCCCCGCCCCAGTTTACCTGCTTATGCCTCACTTGAGTTTTGTATTTGAAGATAAAATTTTCCACTGAGCTTTGATCTTTCTATCAGGAGGGCCTGGAAGTCCCTTATTTAATTAAATATCCCTCTCCTTGCCTAAAAGATTATGCTCAGTTTTGCTGTGTCCTTGTTGTAGTCCAAGCTCCTTTGCCTTACAGAATATAATTTTCCAATTCCTCTGATCTTTTAATATAGAAGCTACAAGTTCTGTGTAATCCTCTCTGTAGTTCCACAATATTTGAATTGTTTCAGGCTACATGCAATATTTTCTCCTTGATCTGATCATTCTGGAATTGGACTACAATATTCCTTGGACTTTCCAATTTGGGTTCTTTTTCAGGAGGTGATCAGTGGATTCTTCCAATAACTATTTTACCTTTTGGTTCTAGGGCTTCAGGGCTGTATTGCTTGTTGATTTCTTAAAAGGTACTGTCCAGGATCTTTTTTTCATCATTGCTTTCAAGTAGACCAATAATTCTTAGATTATCTCTTCTTATTCTCTTTTCCCAAGCCAATTGTTTTTCCAATGAGGTATTTTGCACTTCTATTTTTTAATTCCTTAGATTTTGTTGGATTGATTCTTGATGCTTCATAGAGTCATTAACTTCTACTTGCCTAATACTAATTTTATCAAATTCTTTTCTTCACTTAACTTCTGTACCTCCTTTTCCAATTGGCCAATTTTACTTTTCTTTTCTTTTTTTTAAATTAATTTATTAGTTTAGTTTCAGTTAACAAGATTCAATTCCATAGTTCCTTGATTTTCAAATTTCCTTTACTTCCCTCCCCCCTCCCCCCATGACAGCATATAGTCCAGTATAGGATCTTCAAATACATTCATATTAGACCTTATTCCAATTACAAAGGCGTATTGTACTAGGTGGGATGAAAGATGGTAAAGAAGAAATAAAACCAAACAATGAAAAGAAAAAGATCATTTAGTTTGCTTCCATCAGGATTCAGGCTCAGTTCTTTCTAGTTATATCTCTGGGTGGCACATTTCTGCTCTTTCAGAGCAGCTAGAATTTACTTTGCCATTCCAGCCCCTGTATTATACAGGCAGGCAGTCTCTAATCTTCCAGGCTATGGGCCGAATGCAGCAGGAGAAGCTGCACTCTCCCCTGGGGGCCCGAGTCTCCTACCTGGCTCCAATGTCCCCTCCTGTCCTCCATGAGATGACTGTGATTTGTCCTTGGTAATTCTGCAGCCTGGGGCTTTTTCTCTCTCTGGTGTAGTCTGCTTGTCTGCTCTTAGGTCTGAGCTGTGCAGACCCCACATGCTCTGTGCTCATCCTGTCCGGACACACTGGGCAACCTCCTAGGCTGGACTCTGCCATGCTCTGTCTTCCAGTGGGCTCCATCACTCCGGAATCTGCTCAGATTCACCCTTTGAGATTTAGTGACCAAGGAGCTCATCGGGGTTACTGCTTTCTTTCCCACATCTTGTCTCCTCCCCCCCCAAAATTTACTTTTCAAGGATTTATTTTCTCCAGTTAGAATCTGTACCTCGTTATCCATCTTGCCAATTTTACTTTTTAAATATTTGCTCTCATCAGTGAAATTTTTTTTTTCAATTTAGTCCATTGTATTTTTAAAATAGTCAATTTATCTTTATAGTCAATTTGCCTTTTAAAATTCTCCTTTTGCTCTGCTAAGGATGCTTTTTCTGCTTGATATTAGATCATATTCCCTTTGGAGGTTTCAGATGTGGGTGTGTAAATGCTGTCCTCTTCTGAGTTCGAATTTTGCTTTTACCTGCCTCCATAGTAGGATTCTATGGTCTTTGTTTTTCTACTTTGCTTCTTCATTGTGATTGTTTTTTTTTTTTTTCCTGACTTTTAAAGTGGATTTCTACTTTTGGGGCACAGGGGTCTCTTTCCTAAACTTCTTGTCCTGGGAGCTAGGGGCCTGGTTACTGGCTTTGTGTGCTGTGGCTTCTGGATCTGCCACCTATAAGCTATATAATGCAGCTTACCTGATACTGAGCTGGAGCTGGCTGGTGTGTGCAATGGATCATGGCCAGGTGATATCGTTCTGTGTTTCCCTGGCATTATATTGAAGCTCACAGAGTGAGGTGTGGGGGAGGGGTGGCTGGTAGCTGGAAGTCTCCTCTTCCCCTAGTGCTGCAATATAGCACGGATAGCCTCAGTTGTCATCTGCTCTGGTGTCTGCCAATTCCCCAGGCTGTGCAAAGGCATGCCTGGTGTCCTGCCGTTTGCCAGTTCCACCCCCTTGGGACTCAGGATCTCCTGTTGGTCCACTGAGGTGGGACCTGCTGTGATATCTCATTTTGCCACAGCAAGAGGGGACCCTATCCATAGATTTCCCTTGTCTCTCAAGCTGAAATACTGCTGTACCCCTATGACTGGATTTTTCCTGGGGCAATATTCTATGGGTTTTTCAAGTTCCTCAAGGGGGAGATGAGAGCACTTACAGTTTATTCCACCATCTTGGATCCCAGAAATTCTGTTAGATGACTTTCAAACAATTAGTCTGTGGATTGATAGCCCCAGGAGTAGCTGCTGTTGTTGCCACTGGCTCTGCACTTCTGTCTCACTAAGCTCCAATAGACCTCATCCTATGCTGAGAGGTTTGGGAATTGCCACTGCAATTGGTGATTCAGTCAGCTGGAGCCCACACCCATTCTGCTATGGTTGGGTGTAGACCCACACACTTCTGTATTTCCTCAGTCTGGTATAACAGGTCCTTCCTGTTAACCAACCAGACTCTCCTAGGCTGGAAATCTGCCACTCTCTGTGTCCTGTGAATTCTGCAACTCTCAAATTTGTTCAGATCCACTTTTTTAGAGATTAGTGAAATAATTTGTGAGAGAGCTCAGGCATGCCCCCGCTTTCACTCATTTTTAAAACCTGGACTGGCGTAGGCAAATAGACAAAGAGGTCTATTGACATTTGATCAGGTCCAGACCAGAAATTTGAATCAGTCAAATGCAACTACAACAAGAAAACATTTGAAATACAACAAAGAAGAGCCTAAACTTGTGTAGGATGTAGAAATAGATGACAAGTGGCATCTCTATTGCTCACTACCCAATGTAAGGTCCTAGTGTGAAACAGATTTAAGCGAGACAGAGTTGTATAAAATTGTCAGGCTCATTATCTCTTACAGAGTCATTGAAATCCAGTGGCAAGATCAAAGTCAATATGACTGCTAATGGTCCCAGATACAGTGCATGACACTGTTATTTTCAAAGTCCGATCAGGCTCTAAACACTTCCTAGTACCTGCTGCAGCCACTTCCATGGCTGTTGGAACAAATTGTGTGGTCACTGTTCATGCTACAACTTATTGGAGCCACAGTTGAGAGTTGACTGCCAGATGGCCACCCAAAGTTATTGAGCAACCCTGAAATTGTCTTGGCAAGCCCTCATACCAGAAGTGCTAGTCCTCCTTGAATACATCATACATGGCATGGTGAGGGGTAGGCATGAGCCTTAGACTGTGAATACAACAAAGAGCAAGTTCTAAAGCAAGCAGCAACTCTGTTGTTCCAACCACAGAAATGGAATGGGGTCTCAGGTTCAGCCTCCAGCCCAATCTAAAGTCTACAGTGGAAAACCACAGTGGTTTTCTGTGGTTCTGTCATTCTGAACTAGCAGAGATTTGTAAGTGGATGATAAGGTCTGAGTCTAGTATCAGAGTGCTGTAACTCCAACCACAGACAAGGTCAAAGGTATTTTGTATATAGCCAAACCCAGGTCATGAATTTCTGGAGCTCAGGCCGAGAGCAAAAATTAGGCTTTATCCTTAATCAAACCACTTTGGGAGCACTGAAATCTTTCAAATCCCTGTTATGTGTTGTTCCTGAGACCTTGAGTATTGAGTTATCCTGAGTATAATCAATTATTTCAAGTTAAAATATTCTTATATAAATAAAACATAAGCAGCCAAGAGTGGAAGGAATGCAGAAAATTGAAGGAAAATACTTCCATAGAAAATCTTTCAGATATGATGTGTTGGAGTTTTGCTGTGGTGTAGGAAATGATGAGCTGATTCATTTAAAAAAAACTTGGAAAGACTTAGGCTTATGAGGAAAGCTGTTATCCGCCTTCAGAGAAGCATATGAAATAAGTGGAAATAAGTCAAATATAGTCTTACATATATGTGTATGAGTATACACTCATACTCATATATATATGCATGAATGCATGTGCGTATGTGTACATGTGTGTCTTTATAGGTAAAATTTTATATATGAATATATACATATATATGTATACATATATGTATATTTGTGTGTGTGCTTGTATATATATGTATGTGTGTATGCTTATAGGTAACATTACATGTGCATATACGTATGTGTAGGTACACATATATGTGTATATGTGTGTGTGTATATCTCCATGTTTAATTGTAATGTCCTTTAGGATGAGGGTGAGGGAGGGAAAAATAATGTACAAAATGCACAGCAGAGAATAAAAGAACACTTAGTAGGAAGCAAAGAAAAGCTGGGCAGCTTTGAAAACAATGTATAGAATTTATATACAGGTTTTCTTGAAGTGAAAATTTATTACTTTATATTGAATCCTCTCTTATGTTCTGCTATGTACATGCCATTTTTCTTTTCTAATTTTGTGTATAAATAAAAAAAAATTACCAAAAAACAAATAACAAAGGACTCAATACCCCAAGAAAGCAGTAAGAAATTCCACTCCAAATATTATATTCCTTCCAGGAAGGTCCAGAGTCTGACCATAACACAGAGGGCAGAGACAGGAAATAGACTTGAAAAATGAGCAAACAAAAATATTCTACCATGAAAATGTTATTATGGTAACAGAGATGCTCAAGACGTGAACTCAGATGAAGAAAATGACTCAGAAGTGCATATAATCAAAGCTGTAAAGGAAGACATAGCTTGGGCAGAAGTTCAATGAAATACCTAGAAAAAAGATGGGAATGCTTGTTTTTGTTTTGCTTAAGAGTTAATTTTTTTATAAGTCAATTAAATGAGAACATTAGTGGTGGAGAACAAATGAGAGCCACAGAATTAGAAACAGAATTTATAGGCTAACACAAGAGATATAAGACCTTACCAAAATACCAAACTTCTTGAAAATTAGAATGAACCAAATAGAATATAATGGTTCCATGAGATAACAGCAACAGCAACAATAACAACAACAACAAAAATCAAAACAAAATAAAAATACTAAAGGAATAAAAGAAAATGTAAGATGTTTATAAACAAAAGCAAAACAAAAAAAAAACTGACAAAAAGGTGGAGGAGAAAATAAAATTAAATCATTTCATGGCCAAAAACCTATGACAAAAAGAGCCTAGATATGATTATTTCCCGAAGTCATAAAACTGTCCTAATCTCTTAGGGCCAGAGGGCAAAATTCATACAGAAGAACACATATGTTTACCTTCTGAAAGAAACCCCAAAATGAACACTACAAGAACATTATAATCAAAATCCAGAGCCTCTAGGTAAAAAAAAAAATCTCAAAAAATCAGAATGAAAAAAAAATCAAATATTGAGTCAACATCACACACAGATTTATCAGCCACCACCAGAATGGTGCAGACATTTTAGAATATGATATTCTAAGAGACAAAGGATATAGGTTTATAACCAAAAATAACTTATGTGGCAAAACTGAATATAATCCTTCAGGGGAGTAATGGAACTTTAATAAAATAGAAGGTGTTCAAAACTTCCAAATTTAAAAAAGTCAGAAACAGGGCTGCAAACATAAAATTCAAGAGAAACAGTAAAAGAATAATCACTATTAAGTAATCATAAGTGCTTAAGGATAAAATGTTTTCATTCTAATATGGGGAGATGATAAATGTTTTCATCAGAATCCTACCAAGCTCAGGAGTCAAAGAGGGAGTGCAATTAAAGAAAAATGCCTGGGATTTGTTCTCTTATGTTTTGATGAGATTAATAGAAGAATAAAAAAGAAAGGGAAGAGAAATATGCTGCAAGGGAAAGACAGAGCAAACATGTTGACATTTGTCTCCCATAATTAAAGTACACAGGTAGAAATCTATACAAATGAGGAAGGATTGGGGCAACAATTGATACTTGAACCTTACTGTCATCTAAACTGATCAAATGGGAAAAAAATAGGTCACACACAACTGGGTATAGAAATACAATTTGTTCAACAGGGAAACAGAACAGAAAGAGGAGAAAGGACAGGAGAAAATAAAAAGAAAGGTTGTTTAAGGGCAAAATTTTTTTCTAAGAAAAAAAAAATAGTATTTATAGTAACTTTTTTCAATGACAATGAATTAGAAACTGAGAAATTGCCCACCAATACATTTTATTGATGAGGAAATTAAGACACTGTGAGTTTAATTGCAATTTAATTGCAAATAAACATTTATTCCACTTCTTCAGACATTTCACAAGTATAAAAATGCATGTTCAACATTCTAACACAACTAGCTTCATTTCTGTTTTTCCATATCCAGGAATTCATCTTCCACCCCTTAGGCTTAGCACTAAGGAAGTATCAAAGCTTATTCTACATAAATTCACTCCTGATCATTTGTTAGTGCTCCTTCTAATTACTTTTTACTTACTTGCATAGAATTTGTATTTGATTACTAAATGACATTATTTTTACAGGATACATGCTGTATTTTAGGGGGGTAGGACTGTTTTTATTTTGGTTTGGTTTTCTTTGATTTTGTTTTCTTTCTAAAGCAAGGGCATAAAACATTGTAGGAGGTGAATTTTTTTGTTAAATTGAATAAGATAATCCATAATTAAAATAGGCTTATATTTTTTCTATACTGATAACGAAAAAAGTTAAAGGCAAAAATCCTGTGAATATTATAATAAAATTTGAGGTAATTTTGTAACACAAAAGATCTTACCTAAAGTGTATATTGTATTGCTAGATGATTAAACCAGTTTCTAAAAGACATATTTCTCTTTCCCAATAAGATTGGGGTGAAACAGGGATGCCCATTTTCACCACTACTTTCAAATATTGTAGTAGACATCTTAGCTTAAGCAATGAGAAAAGAGAAAGAAATTGATGAAATTAGAATAAACAATGGGGAAAAATCACTTTTTTTGGCAAATGATATGATGTTATACTTAGGGAATCCTAGGCAATCAATTAAAAAACACTTGAAACAATTAATAATTTTAGCAGTTGCAGAATGTAAAACAAACCCATATAAATCATCATCATTTCTATAAGCTACCAACAAAGCCCAGAAGCAAGAGAAAGAAAGAGAAATTACATTTAAAATAACTATAGGAAATATAAAATATTTAGGAGTCTGTTTGCCAAGTCAAATCCAAGACCCATATGAATATTTTTCACACAAATAGAAGTCAGATCTAAAAAACTAGAAAATATAACTTACTTATGGGGTAGACTGAACTAATGTGTTAAAAATGCCAATTTACCCAGATTAATTTACACATTCAGTGTCATACCAATCAGAATACTAATTTTATAGAGCTAGAAAAATAATAACAACATTCATCTGGAAGAACAAAAAGTCAAGAGTATCAAAGGAATTAATGAAGAGAAACGTAAGGGAAGATAACCCAGGAATACCAGATCTAATGCTATATTATAAAGTGGAAATCATCAAAACTATTTGTTACTGGTACTAGAGTGGTGGATGAGTAGAAGAGGTTAGGTTAACAAGACATACTAGCAGTCAATTACTTATAGTAGTCTATAGATTTATAACCTCACAGATTCCAACTTCTGTAATTAGAATTCACTATTTAACAAAATTGCTAGGAAAACTGGAAAATACTGTAGCAAAAACTAGGCATAGATTGACCTCTTACATTGTATGCCAAGGTAAGGTTGAAATAGGTACATGGTTTAGAAATAAATCATGATACTTTGAGCAAATTAGGAGAGTAAGAAATAGTCTACCTGTCAGATCTATGGAAAATGGAAGAATTTACTACTAAACAAGAGAGAATATTATGACATGCAAAGTGGATAATTTTGTTTACATTAAATTAAAAAGGTTTTGAATGAAGAAAACCCAATCAACCAAGATTAGAAGGGAAGCATAAAGCTGGGGAAAAAATTTGTAGCTAATGTTTCTGATAAAGGCCTCATTTCTAAAATATATAGAGAACTATGACAAGTTTATAAGAATATAAGTCATTCTCTGATAAATTGTCAAAGGATATGAACAGGCAGTTTTCAGATGAAGAAATTAAAGATATCTACAGTGATATGAAAGAAATGATCTAAATTACAATTTATTAGGGAAATGTAAATCAAAACAACTCTGAGATATACACCTAGCACTTATCTGATTGACTAACATGACAAAAAAGGAAAATGATAAGTATTGGAATAAGTATGGGAAAATCGGAACATTACTGCATTGTTGGTGGAGTTGAGAACTGGTCCAAATAGTCTGGAGAGCAATTTGGAACTATGCCCAAAGGGCTATAAAAATGTGTATGCCCTTTGCTCCAGCAATAACACTTCTATATCTATATCCCAAAGAAATCATAAAGAAGGGAAAGAGGCCCACATGTACAAAAATATTTTTAGCAGCTCATTTTGTGATAGCAATGACTTGGAAATTGAGAGGATGCCCATAAATTTGGGAATGGCTGAACAAATTGTGGTTTATGAATGTAATGCAATACTATTGTGCAATAAGAAATGATGAGCAGGTCAATTTCAGAAAAATCTTAAAAGACTTGCATTGGGTAGAATCAGGAGAACTTTGTACATAGTAACAGCAATGTTGTGCAATGACAAACTATGAATGACTTAGTTCTTCTCAGCAATACAAAGGTCTCAGATAATTCCAAAAGACTCATGATGGAAAATGCCATGCACATCCAAAGAAAGAACTTTGCAATGGGAATGTAAATCAAAGCATACTATTTCCAATTATTTTTCTCTTTGTAAGTTTTTTCCCTTTTGTCCTGATTCTTCATCTACAACATAACTAATGTGGAAATATGTCTAACATGATTGTGCATGTATACTCTATATCAGCTTTCTTGCTTTCTTGGGGAGGGTGAAGGGAAGAAAAGGAAGGAAAAAAATTAGGAATTGAAAATCACACAAAAATGAATGTTGAAAACTATCTTTACATATAATTGGAAAAAATGAAATACTTGTTGAATAAAATATAAAAATAAATAAAATTTTCAATAACACATTCCTCCATGTAAACAATTAAAGTTTGGTTCCCAGCCTTTGAATATGCCTTATAAAGGGGTGGGAATTATCAAATGCCCTACCAGAGTATAAAATTGAAGGAAGAATGCTTTTCTATGACCTCCATTCATTTCAATCCACTTATCCCCTTCTAAAAAGAACTGTCCAGCCCTTACCAGGAAAGCATCTTTTCTTTTTACAGGACAGACACTAAATGAAATTTGTGACTGTTATAAAATGCCTACTTTTCTTAACAAGGAAAAACTATTCTTACTTTATATTACTCTCATCCCCTAGTCATCTGGCAAAAGGATATGTGGTTTTATCCTTATCGTAATGTGTATTAATTTAGCTTATGATTTTTAGACTTTTGGGGAAAGCCTACATAGTGTGTTCAATTAAATTGAATGGGAAGAAGTTAGTGGATCCTAATTAATGAACCAACCAATCAATCAACAGGCACCTGCCATGTACCAGATTGTGCCAGGCAATTGAAATACAACAACATAGTAGAGAAAAACCCTACCCTCAAAAAACTGACATTCCTCTATAAAAGGAGGCAATCCATCAACATATGAGCTATAAAATAAATATATAATTTAAAAAAGTAATTAAGGTGACACCAGTAGCTGAGATTTTCAAGAAAGCCTATGTATACATGAACATTTAAACTGAGCTTTGAAAGAAAGTGAGAATTCAAAGACGCAGACAGAAGGAGAGGATGCATTCCAGGATGGGGGGGGGGGGCAGTTAGTGTTAAGTTATGGTGATGAGAAATAGAGTATCATGCATTAAGAATAGCAAGAAGTCCCATTTGACTGAACTTCAGAATAAATGAAGAACAGTCATATATAAAACTGAAAAAAAAGATAGGCTGAGGTCAGATTGTGACAGATTTCTATGCCAAACAAAATAGTTCATATTTGTTCTTAGAGATAACATTGGACATTGGAGTGACAGGTGAGTGACATTGAGAGATCTACATTTCAGGAACACACCTTTGGCAACTATGTATAATAAGGTCTTTCAGATGGGAGAAACTTGAGCTATTATAAAAGATAAGACAGTTGGTTATGAAAACCTGAACTAGATTGGTGACTATGCATGGTAAGATGAATGAAAGAATGAAAGAGATAGAATATACACAATGTGGCAAATGATTCAAATATATACAATTAAGGAAAGTGATTGAGGTGATGAACATAACTGACAGGAAGGAATGCAGAGCACTCCATAGGAACAAAGAAGCATGTAAGAGATGTGGGTTTTGAGGGGGAACTTAATAGTTCTATTCTGTACATAGAGATGTCTATGGGAAATTCAGTTTAAGATGAGCAATAGGCACTTGACAATGTGATTCTTGAGAACAGGAGACAAAAGGGAGCAGTTTTATGGATCTAGGAATCATGGATTTAGTGATGATGACTGGGGTACCTAGATGGTGCAGTATGTTGAGTGCTGAGGCTGGAGTCAGAAAGACCTGAGTTCAAATCCAGGCTCAAATACTCACTAGCTATGTGACCTTGGGCAAGTCATTTAACTTCTGATTGCCTCAGTTCCCCCAACTATAAAATGGGAATGTTAATAGCATCTGACTTTTAGGGTTATTGTGAGTATCAAATAAAGTATATTTGTAAATCACTTAGCATAGTGCCTGTACATAATAACACTATATAAATATTATGTATTATTAATTTATTAATTGAACCCATTAGAGTTCATAAAGTTACTAAGAATGTTGAGAAAGTAAAGAAGATAGTCTGTGAAAGAGCCTTGGGACTAAACTTAGATGTCATGTAAGGATAAATAATACATGTTTTATTATTGATAGTCTTCCTCATTTAAATATTCTGAAGAAGGAAAAATTTTAAATAGAAATAAATTTGGAGAATGGATATTCTATTAGATTGCTAACTGTAGTGAAAATGGACTGCTTTCATCTTTGTAACCAGCATGGTGTAGTGGCTAGGGTGCTGGATCTGAAGCCAGGAAAATCTACTTTCAAATCTCTCCTCTGACACATTTAAGCCATATGACCTTGGGAAAGTCACTTCCCCCTATTTCACTTGATTTTCTCATTTATAAGATGAGGATAATATATCTGTTATACCTACTTTAATGTCTTGTTCTGAATATCAAATGAAAACTCTTTTGTAAATGTCATATATATGTATATCGATAGATACACATATGTATATGCATTATTTATATACATAATATATGATATTATATATATATTTAGAAATAAACATTTGTATATACATGTATGTGTGTATATATGTATGTATGTATCTATCTGTTGTTTTGAATGTCAGTGATTCTTATGAATTCCTTTTACCCAGAAAATAGGCACTTAATAAACGGCTAGTGAATCAACCTTGAAGAGTCCTTAGTCTTATTAAGGATTTCTTTATTTTACAGCTCGGGAAGCTGAGGTCAAGAGAGATTAAGGGACTTTCCCAGGATTACAATTATAGTTCATAAGTAACCAAGCCAGGATTAGAACTCAGTTCTTCTGACCCCAAATCCAGGGCACTTTTACTTGTACCACACCTACTATCACTTCTTAAACTCCACACCTTGTTGCTACTCTTGATACAAAGAGACACATAGACACAGACTTAAACTGACACAAATAGCACCTCTTACCCACACACATCCTACATGAATTTTACCCCCTTTGTTGGGGAAAGAAAATGGGTCTATACGGCACATATACTTCCCTGACTTGGGAAAACTGGTCTCTATTTGTTCTGTTTAGATCCTGCTTGTCCAGGGTAGAGCCTGGGTACTGTCCTCCCCTTAATACTGTCTTTCCCAAAGCAATAACAAGATCTGTTTTTAAATTTCCCTCACATTATCCCTTTTACCTTCAAAATTGACTTTTTGTGTTCTATTACCCTCAAGGCCTAGATTTCCAATAGGGCTGATGTGATAAACTAATCAATGCTAACAGCTGGCATTATAATGAGTGTTAATTGCTTAATGGTTTATATTGCCAGTTAAATATTTACATTTTAGCAGGCATCTAAACACAAGAAAACATTTACTGAAATAACTTTTTGGCACCTAGACAGGTCAATTAAAGGAAGAGTTGAGGGTCAGAGAACCTCCTTTTAATGGGTTTTGCCATCTCTGAAATCATCTGTCAATAGTTGCTGCCTCCTCCACACTTGGAGAGATGGACAAGATTAAAAAAATCTTACTGAAGAACCAGGATCATTAATAAAAAGAAGGATTTGATTATAAAGTTGTCATTTTCTCAACATCATCATCATCATCATCATCATCATCATCATCACCATCATAATCTTCCTTGAAAATTAATTTAGGCATGTGGACTTCCAGAAGCAGAGATGGTGGAGAAAGAAGTATATCACTGTAGCTCTCCCATATTCACCTTTAAACCCCTTCCAGCCTAAGCCCATACCAGGCATCACTACTAGGATCCCGTTTCAGCACCAGGAAAGCTCAAAACCACTACAGCCTTCAACAACATCAGTCATCCCCACCATACACCCTTAAGAAAGCATCACTCACAAGGGTCCCCTGTGGGTTCCAGGTAAACAGTCAATGCCTGCAGCCACTGACAGAAGTCTGAGTCAGAGCTCCTTCAAACCTGCAAGCATACATAAAATTTAAAAGAAAGAAAAAAAGACCCAACGAAAGATAAGCAAAATATAACAATAGAATAATCTGACCATAGAAAGTTGTTATGGTGACAGGGAAGACCAAACTGAATAAAGGACAACAATGTCAAAACACCTATGGGCAAAACTCCAAAGAAAAACAATATGTCATCTCAAGTCCAGAAAGAATTTATGGGAGAATTCAAAAAGGAGCTTTACAATAATTTTAGAGGAAACTGGGGGAAATAAATGAGTGTGATGCAAGAAAATTATGAAAAAAAGTCAACAGCTTGGAAAACTGATTCTTTCCCTGTTTCCCCCCAATTTATTTCTTTATTTTTAGTGTTGAACATTCATTTCCACAAGATTTTGTGTTATAATTTTTACTTCCATCTTTCCCTTACTCCCCACCCCAACATAGTGAGCCTACTGAAGACCCCTTCCCCCAGTCTGTTCTCTCTTATATCCTCAAGCTCCTACCTAATTTTCTAATAGGGAAAGATAAATTTCTGTAACCCAGTACCTACATATCTTATTTTCCAGTTGCATGAAAAAAGCATTTTTTTTGAACATTTGTTTTTAAAACTTTGAGTTCCAGATATATTTTCTTCTTCCCTCCTCACCCACCACCACTGAAGAAGATAAGCAATTCAATATAGGTTATACATGTGTAGTTACTCAGAACAATTTCATAGTAGTTGTGTTGTGAAAGATTAACTATAATTCCCTCCATCCTATCCCACGCCCCCACTTATTCTAATTTTCTCCTTTGAACCTGTCACTTTTCAAAAGTGTTTATTTCTAACTACCCTCTCCCCTATTCTGCCCTCCCTTCTATCATTCCCCCTCTTGTCTCCTTCTCCCCTATTTTCCTGAAGGGTAAGATATCCAATTGAGTGTGTATATTATTCCCTTCTTAATCCAAATTCAATGACAGTAAGGTTGGCCCATTTCCTTTCACCTACCTGCTCTTCCCCTTCATTGTAACAGTGTTCTCTTGACTCTTTTATATGAGATAGTTTACCCTAAATGGTCTCCCTTTCTCATTCTCCAAATACATTCCTCTCTTACCTCTTCATTTTATTTTATTTTTTGGATATCATTCCGTCATATCCAACTCATCCTGTGCCCTCTGTCTATGTATACATGAACATACATATGCACACCCTCATACACACACAGAAACACATACACTCTCCTAAATAAAGCAAGGGTGATTACGCTCTGAATGGTCACTTGTTCCCCCTTGGAACTTCAGGCCAGGAGATCTAGATACAACCATGTGGCAGCAACTGCAGCCCCTTCACCTCTGCCACTTATTGCCCCAGGTGCAGGGGCCAGACCATGCTCTTCTCCATCCAGTTCCAGCAGAGTTCCCCACTGACCTTTTACTATCTTTTTTGTGTTTATGGGTTGAGAAGTCTGCAAACCACCACAGCTGCTGGTGACTCACTCTCCTGAAATTTGTCAGGCCACAGCTTGTTCCCTGTGGCTGGAACTGTGGGGATCATGGGGGCTGTGCCCGGCTCCCAGCCTGGTGCTATAGACCTTTCCTGTCAGCCTGCCAGGCTGCTTTCAGCAAGAGATTTGTTTCTTTCTCTCACTTTGTGGGTTCTTTAGCTCTAAATATTTTTAGAGTCAGTTTTTTTACATGTATTGGAGGTGTTGGGAGCCAGAGTTTTGTGGAAGTCCTATTTTTACGTTGCCATGTTGCCCCCACTGGAAAACTGATTTAAAAATAAAATTGACCAAATGGAAAAGGAGATACAAAATCCAATGGAGAAAAAAAAAAACTTTTTTAAAGAGTGCAATTGGCCAAATTGAGAAGAAAGTACAAAAGTAAATCGAGGGAAACAACACCTTAAGAGTTAGAATTGGGAAAGTGGAAGCTAATGACTATGAGACATCATGAATCAACCAGACAAACTCAAAAGAATGAAAAAAAAAGTGAAATAATGTCTAAAGTACCTCAGAGGAAAAAGAACTGACCTAGAAAATAGATACAGGGGAAACAATATCAGAATCAAGGGACTACCTGATCAAATAACAAAAGTAAGACCTGGACAGCATCATTCAAGAAATTATCGAGGCAAAGTACCCTGATGTCCTGGAATCAGAGGGCAAAATACACACCAAAAGTATCCACCAATAACCTCAGGAAAGAGATCCCTGAATAAAAACTCTGAGGGACATTATAGCCAAATTTATCATTGACCTGACTATCAGGTCAATGATAAAATAACACAAATGGCCAGAAAGAGGCAATTCAAATATTAGGGAGTCACAATCTGTATCATACAGGATTTGGCAGCTGCAAAATTAAAGGACTGGAGGTTATGGAATATGGAGAGGAAAGGAGCTAGTACTATAATTAAGAATAACTTACCCAGGAAAAAGAAAATATAATACAGCAGAGGAAAAATGGTCATTCAATGAAATAGTAGGTTTTTAAGCCTTCAAAAGGAGAAGACCAGAACTAAAGCAAAAAATATGATCTCCAATATCAAGACCCAAGAGAAGCATGAACAGGTAAAAAGGGAAAAGAAAAGATGAATGATTCAATAGAGCTAAACTGTTTATATCCTTGCATATGAAGATGATAACTTTTAAAAATTTTATCAGTAATTGTACATAGGGAAGCAATATACATAGACAGAAGGTATGGGTACAAGGAGATTGTGAGAGAATTACATAAAAAATATTTAGGATTAGAAAGAGGAGTAGAATAGTACAGAAGGAAAGGAGAGTTGGAATATGGAAAATTATCTCACATAAAGAGGTAAAATCTACTATAGTGGAAGGGATATATGAAGGGGGCCAATGGGCATTGCTTGAACCATAATTACATCAGTGTTGACACAAAGAGGGAATAATATACACAAGATGAATATAGAAAAAACATCTTACAGAAAAGGGAAGTAGGAGAGATATTGAATAAATTAAAAAGGGAAGAATGGGGATTGACAGAAGAAAGGGCAGATCAGGGGAGGTGGTAGTCAAAAACAAAAGGGGAGAGAGGACAAACATGAGGAATAATGGAGGGAAATAGATAGGCAGTAATCATAACTGTGAATGTGAATGGGATGAACTCTCATATAGAATAGAAACAGATACTAGAGTGTATCAAAAATAGAATCCTACAATATGTTGCTTACAAGAAACTCATAAAGACCAATCCAATCCTGGTCTTAAAGAAAGTAAAAGCAAAAAATATGAATAATTAAGTGACATAAGGAAGGAAATTACATCTTGCTAAAAAGTCACCAACAGACAATGAAAAAATCAACTTAGAAGAACAAGGAATAGTCTATCAGATCTATGGGGAGGGGAAGAATTCATAATGAAATAAGAGATAGAGATAGTTATGAAATATAAAACATGATTTTGTTCTTATTAAATTTAAAAGCTTTTTTTTTTTAAAAACAATCCCAATACAAACTGAGTTATAAGGACAGCAGAAAGCTGGGAAACAATCTTTATATCAAGTAGTAATTCTCTGATAAGGCCTCATTTCTCAAATATATAGAAAACTAAGTCAAATTAATGAAAATACAAGTCATTCCCTGAATTATAAAAGGTCAAAAGACATGAAAAGTTAGTTTTCAGATAAAGGAACCAAAGCTATCTATATTCATAGGAAGAAGTGCTATAAATCAATTATAATTAGAGAAATGCAAATTAAAGGAATAACACCTCACATCAATCAGATTGGCTAATACATAAAAAAGTAAAGTAATAAATGTTAGAGAGCACGTGAGAAAATTTTGGCATTCATTCACTGTTGGTGGAGTTATAAACTGATTTTACCATTCTGGAGAGCAATTTGGAAATATACCCAAAGGGCAGTCAAACTGCACATACCTTTGAAAAATATTTAATTTTAGTTTTCCACATTAACTTTTACCAGATTTTGTGTTTTAATTTTTCCCCTTTCTTCCTCTCCCCACTCCCTAAGATGGCATGCAGTCTAATATTGATAGGGTAATATGCATTAATATTGAACATATTTTCACATTAATCATTCTAGAGTGCCAGTAGTGAGCCAGTCTACTCATAGGTAGAGTCTGGGTCAGGATTTCCCTAGGCCCAACTCCTTGTGAGGGCTCATTTTTTGCTCAGGGTGATTGGCTCTCCATATTTTTTTGATTAGCAAGGGAAAAGGGCATGATTATTAAGATGTGATTACCATTGGGGCGGCTAGGTGGCGCAGTGAGTAAGAGCGCTGGTCTCGGAGTTGGGATGACGCGAGATCGGATCCGGCCTCAGAAATGAGCACCCACACATAAATAATGACTGGTCGTGTAACCTTGAGCAAGTTACTTAACCCCAATTGCTTTTAAAAAAAAAAGTGATTACCAAGAAGTGATCACACATGAACACAATGGAAGACAGTACTAGGAAGCAGAATACCAGCTGTAATCAATTTTGCTATTATTATATAAACCTTGACCCTCAGATAAATAAGCACACTGCCTACAAGCCTTCCTGTCTGGTTCATATCTCATCATTCCCACATTCCCACATTCTCACATTCTCACATTTGGACCGCCCTCCCCACCCCCCCCCCCCTTCAGTGCAGGCATCAACTGGCACATCAAATGGGGACCTGAAAAGAAGGTACAAGAAGAGTGACCTCCTGTGCTCCAGAGAAATGCAACAAAAAATGTAAAGAGGTGAAAGCTAAGTTTTTTTTTTTTCAAAGTATTAGACTTAGGAAGAGCAGATCACCAGGCTAATATGAGTATGTGTTAGGAATTAAGCAGAAAACAAGAGTTCAAGCAAATAGAAGACAGAGCTCCAGTTACTTTCAATTCCTTGGGCTGCCCTCTTTTCAGGTTTCTAAGCATGCTGCCAAGAGCAAGAATGGGACAAACACAATTGGGAAGTAAAGAACATGAATATTATCTGAAGCTCTTAAAGAATATAGTTAAAGGGGGCTCTTAATATTTAATAATCAGCTTCAATAATTTTTAAACTGTGTATAAACCTTCTGCCCATGGTTCTTAAAAGAAGGGGCCATTGATTTAGAAAAATGGGAAACTGTAGACAGACAGATGAGTGAGTATTATCAGGAGGTTGGCCTGGGTGCACTCCCCATTTCAGCATTCTCCATAAGGAATGTGCAAAAAAATATGTCCCCACTTCCCAGAAAAGGTACTGATAGGCATAAAAGTTTTAAAAATAGACATGGCATCAGGGACAGAGGAAGAGGAGGGAATGGCACATTGCATAGATGAATGCCTAAAAATCATAGAGGAGACAGATTTGGAAGAGTGCCAATAGGCTATTCTCTCCAGCACTTCTCCTATGGCACCACCCATGTACAGACCCAACAGTCAGGTTTTTTTCAGAAAAGGATTAGAAGTCAAAGAAAGAGCAGGTAGGTTTAGTCCAGGCAGCCAAAAGGAAGGCTGAGGAAACAGGGGGAAGATGTTACTTGAGATTAGCACTGCCTGTGTTTGAAGTGAATGACACCATTTACACAGGTCAAATGATAAAGGAGCATCACACATTAGAATTTAACTTTTTAAAAGAACTCCAATCCAGAGCATCCACTTATGGAGCCAATAGACCTTATGTCCACACACTTCTTGATTCAGTCTCCAATGCAGCAATCTGTTCCCTTGATGGGTATTCATTGACCAAAACAACACTAGCAGGGGGAAATTACCTAGTATGGAAATCAGAATTTTTGAGGCATGCCAAGACCAGGCCAGGAAAATTAGAGGACTAAAGCTTATATTAATTTTGAGCAACTCATGGGCACCGGGAGGCATAGCCAGCTTAGGGATCAGTTGGGGTATGAATTGATCGCTTATGAACAAATTATGAAGGCAGCTAGAGCAACACGGATCAAGTTCCTAGGACAAAATTATTGAGGGATTTCCTTTACTAAGATAATGCAAGGCTCCCAGGAACCTTTCCCTGATTTCCTAAGTAGATTAACCATGGCCATACAAAAAAGTGGCTCAGATGCTGAGACCACTAATATTTTGTTATTGAAATTGGCCAGAGAAAATGCTAATGCAAATTCTAAACAAGCACTTCAAGGAGGCAAACCAAATATGACCATTACAGAAATGATCCAAAGGTGCCAGAATGTGGGGACAACACATTTTCAAGTACAGGTGATGGCTACTGTGATGGATCAAAAAGCCTCCTGTGCTAGGACCCAACAACACTGCTATAGCTGTGGGAAGTTTGGTCATTTAAACAAGGATTGTAGGTCTCCAAACAAAGGCCCACAGTATAGTTCAGCTTGCCCACCATCCACTCCATTCTCTAAGTGTAAGAAAGGCAACCATTGGGCCTCAGAGTGTCATTCAAAAATAGATAAAGATGGGAACCCCATTCAGGAAACTACCTCCAGGCCCTCTCTGGCCCCTGCAAACAAGTGGAACAGCCCTCTCCCTCACAGCTTCTATAACAGTGCCCAAGTGCAACTCCCCATACCAAAGGTAAAACTTAGAATTGCTGATCTCTGGCATGTCACCCCAGGAAATGCAGGTCTCAAACTTTTATCCCCAGTCTCCCATCACACAGGTGCTACTATGGGGATTTCCTCAGTGCCCGTAGGAGTATACAGACCCCTCCCCTCTGGCACCTTTTGTTTCCTTCTCAGCCCCAACTCCTGCTCCCATTTGGGACTGATGGTAGCACCCAGAGTGCTAACACTCTGGGGGAAATTCATGTTCTCCTATGGGTACAGTCACACCAAGACATTTTAATAAGAAAAAGGGAGAGAGTAGCATAACAAGTTATACTAGAATACAAATGAGGTAAGAAAAAAGCATCACAAATTATGGGCAGTGGACAGTTCAAAAGTACAGGAGATCAAGCATATTGGACTCTCAGGATTACTGACATGAGACTCAGTCTAAAGATAAGAATAGAAAGAAAAAAAACATTTGAGTGGTTGGTGGACACCAAAGCAAATAAATCAGTATTTGCAGAAAACCACTCTTTGTGACCTTGGCCTCTTAATCAAGCTGATGCCCCACTACAAGGATCAGAGCAATAAGAATGCCTGACAAAATGCAAAATGGCTTACCTGGGAAGTAGAAGTCAGGCAAGGAAAGTTCAAACCATAGGTATTAGTATCTTTGATAATAAACCTATGGGGAAGACATCTATTGAGAGCCATGGAAGTAGTAATTCAAACCAAACCAATCCAAGACCAGGATTTTGGATAGAGGCCACTGTAAAGAAAGGAAAGGTACAGGTCCCAAAGATCACCTGGAAGGAAGGGACCCCATATGGTTTGAATAGTGATCTCTCACATCAGAAAAGACCAAGGCCCTTCAGGAAATAGTAGGGAACAACTACATGTGGGACATGTAGAGCAATCTGATAGTTCATGGAACTCAATGATATTTGTTATAAAAAAGAAGTCAGGAAAGTAGATAATGGTAACTGATCTTAGAAAACTAAATGAGAGAATGGAGACTATAGGAAGTTTACAGCCAGGACTGTCCTCACCAATCATGATATCACAGGACTGGGATTTATGGATTAATGATTTTAAAGACTGTTTTTATACAATCCCACTTCAGCTGCAGGATTGCAAATGCTTTTCATTTTCAATACCATCAGTGAATTTGAGGGCACCACACAAGAAATATCAGAGGAAGGTCCTACCCCAAGGAATGAAAAACAGTCCCACCATGTGTCAAAATTTTGTGGCTCAAACTATAGACCCAATTAGAGACAGGTATCCCCAGGCATATATCATCCATTGCATGAATGACATACTTTTTGCCCACTCACAGAAGAGACAGTTAATCAAAATCTTAAAGGAAATAACGGAA
The DNA here is from genome assembly GCA_011680675.1 of Gymnobelideus leadbeateri. NCBI lineage: Eukaryota > Metazoa > Chordata > Mammalia > Diprotodontia > Petauridae > Gymnobelideus > Gymnobelideus leadbeateri. The sequence continues at coordinate 40,713 of WOXC01012056.1, read as the reverse complement.
GTCCTTGAAGAGCAAGGTTTGGAGATAGCACTAGAAAAAATACAACAGGTGCCTCCATATTCCCATTTAGGACAAATAGTGGAATCAACATGAATCAGGCCCCAAAAAGATAGAGATAAGAAAAGACCAATGAAAGACACTTAATGATTTCCAAAAATTACTGGGAGATATAAATTGGATCAGATCTTATCTGAAGAGAGGGACTCAGGAACTGACAGAACTATCTGAGATATTGAGAGGGAATGGAAGTCCATCTTTCCCAAGATACCTGACTCTGAAAGTGGAAGAAAAATTCAGGAAAGTCAAAAAAGCTATAGTGTCAAAATTGTCACCTGTCCTTCAAGGGCAAGGAGGGGAAATCACCATATTGCCTACTCCCAAAATTCCCTTTGCAAATATTCATCTGGGGAAAAGATTACTAGAATGGGTTTATTTAGCAGCACAACCACCCTGAATCCTAAGCACTCACCCTCAAATGGTGGCTGTTAGCCTTGTTGGGCATAGTTCCAAATTGCTTTCCAGAGTGTTTGGATCAATCCACAGTTCCATCAAAAATTCATTAGTGTCCCAAATTTCCCACATCTCTAACATTTGTCATTTTTCCATTTTCTCATGTTATTCAATTTGATAGATATAATGTGGTACCTCAAAGTTATTTTGATATGAATTTCTCTAATCAAAGATGATTTAGAGCATTTTATAGGACTATAGAGAGCTTTTAATTGAATAGTAAGAAGCTATGATCATTGTCCATTTTTGCTTTTTGCACATGATGTTTGCCTATTTCTGTTTTTGTTTTTAATTAACTCTCTAGTTGGAGCACAAGAATCATTGGTCTAAGCTTACTGTGCTGGTGGTGATGGGCCTCATTAGTGACTTTGTGAGCTGGGGCTTCAGGTGCTGACAGCTAGAGGCTGTAGGGGTCTGAATATGATATTTCAAAGCACAAAGGAGGTAGGAGACCAACTAAGAATAACTTACCAAGTAAAACTGAGTATAATGTTTTTTGGGGGAAGTGTACATTGAATGAGATAGAGGACTTTCAAACCTTCTTTATAAAAAATCAGAGCTGAATAGAAAATGTTATTCTGACATACAAGACTCAAAGGAAAATCATAACATATTTAATTAGTTTAAAGTGTTTACATTCCTGCATGGGAAGATGATGTTTGTAACTCTTGAAGCCCTTCTCATTATTTTGTCAAATTAATTGATTTATTTATAATTTTCAACATCCAATTTCATAAGATGTTGAGTTCTAGATTTCCCACTTCCTTCTCTTCCCCACTGCCCAAGATAGAACACAATCTTATATAAGTATACACGTACAATTATTTTAGACATATTTCCCCATTAGTCATGTCATGGAAGAAGAATAAGAATAAAAGGGGAAAACCACAAGAAAGAAAACCAAAAGAGATAAAATAATATGCTTTGATCTGCATTCAGACTCCATAGCTCTTTCTCTGGATGTATATAGCATTTTCCATTATAGTCTTTCTGAAATGTAGATCATTACATAGCTGAGGAAAGCTGTCTATCAAAGTTTATCATTGCAAAATGTTGCTTTTACTCTATGAAATGCTCTCCTTGTTCTGTTGATTTCACTCAGCACCAGTTCATACAAGTCTTACCAGGTATTTTCTGAAGTCCACCTGTTCATCATTTCTTTTTTTTTTTTTTAACAAATGCTTTATTAACTTCTGGACTACATCATTCATATCCACCAGATTTTGAGTTACAATTCTTTCCCCATTTTTCCCCTACCCACCACCCCAGAATAGCAGTCCCACAAGATATCCCCCCATCCAATCAGCTCTCTCCCTTATCTTCTCACATACCCACTTCGACTTCTCCATTAGAGCAAGGTGAGTCTCTGTGCCCCAATGCCTGCACATCTCATCTCACAATTACATGCAAAATAGCATTAATATATATATATATATATATATATATATATGTATATATACACACACACACATACACACACACACACACATATATATATATATATTTGAAACATTTAATTTTAAAACCTCGAATTTCAGATCCATTCCCTTCCTCCCTTGTCACCCATTCCCTCTGGGAAGAAAAGAAATTCAGTATATGTTGTACATGTCTAGCTATGCAAAACATTACCATAGTAGATATATTGTACAAGGCTGCTTATAATTCCCTCCCACCCATCCCACCCCCCACCTGGTCCATTCCCTACTTGATCCTATCCCTCTTCTATAGTGGGTACTTCCAACCTCCCCTCCCCCCAGAATGCCCTCGCTTCCATCATCCCCCCACTCATCCCCCTTCCCCCTACTCTCCAGCAGGGTGAGATATCCCATTTAGTATGTATGTCATTCTCTCCCTGAGCCAAATTCAATGAGAATATGGTTTTGCATTTTTCCCTTCCTATTCTCCCCCTCCCTTGCAACCACTTCCCCTTGCTTCTTCTACAGGAGATAGTTTATCCTACCCTGTCTCTCCCCATCTCCTCTTGCCACTTTCCTCTCTCACCTCATAAATTCACCCCTTGAGTATCCTCCCTTCCCAACAAATTCAACCTATGCCTTCTCTCCATGTATAACTGTAAACATATATACACACATTCACATATGTATTCATATGCCCATATACCCTGCTTCTATTATTTTCATACTGAGAAAGGTTTCATCAGTCACAGTTATTGTTTTTCCATGTATGATTGTGAATAGTTCAACTTTGATAAGTTCCTTCTGATTTCTTTTCCCTGATTACCTTCTCAGGCATCTCTTGCTTCTTGTGTCTGGATGTCAAATTTTCTATTCAACTCTGGGTTTCTTCCTCAAGAATGTTTGAAAGTCCTCTATTCCAATGAATGCCCATATTTCCCCCTGAAACAAAATACATAGTTTTGCTGGGTAGGTGACCTTTGGCTTCAATCCCAGCTCTTTTGCCCTCTGGAATATCATATTCCATGCCCTTCGATCCTTCAGTGTAGAAGCTGCCAGGTCCTGTGTAATTCTTTTTTTTTTTTTTAAAGCAATTGGGATTAAGTAACTTGCTTAAGGTTACAGGCTAGTCATTATTTATGTGTGGGTGCTCATTTTCTGAGGCCGGGTTCGATCTCGGGTCATCCCAACTCCGAGGCCGGCGCTCTTATTCACTGCGCCACCTATCCTCCCCCCTGTGTGATTCTGATTGTGTTTCCACAATATAGAAATTGGTTCTTCCTGGCTGCTTGGAATATTTTCTCCTTGATCTGGGAATTCTGGAACCTGGCTATAGTATTCCTGGGAGTTTTCTTTTTGGGATCTTTTTCAGGAATTGATCTGTGGATTCTTTTAACCTCTGTTTTGCCCTCTGGGTCTAAAACATCAGGGCAATTTTCCTTGATAATTTCTTGAAGGATGATTTCTAGATTCTTTCTTTGATCATGGTTTTCAGGTAGTCCAAAATTTTTTAGATTGTCTCTCCTGGATCTATTTTCCAGGTCAGTGGTTTTTCCCATGAGATATTTCACATTGCCTTCTATTATTTCATTTGTTTGGATCTGTTTAACAGCATCTTGATTTCTCATAAAGTCATTAACTTCCATTTGCTCCAGTCTAACTCTGAAGGAATGAATCTCCTCAGTGAGCTTTTGAGATTCTTTTTCCATCTGGCAAAGTCAGCTTTTTAAGTCATTCTTCTCCTCATTGCCTTTTTGGGCCTCCTTTGCAGTCTTTTAAGGTGTTATTTTCCTCAGTCAGGCTGTTGACCCTCATTTCAATCTTTTCCTGAATGCTTCTTATTTCTCTTCCCAATTTTTCCTCCACTTCTCTTATTTGATCTTTAAAATCCTTCTTAAGGTCTTCTGTGACCTGTAACCCACTCATATTTTCCTTTGGGGCTTTTGGAGCAGGATTTCTGACCTCACAGTCTTCTTCCTGTTCCATGCTTCCATCCTCTTTGCCCCCAAAATAGGAGTCTAATGTTGCATTTTTCTGTTTAATTTGTTTCCTTTGCCTTGGCATGTTGCCACTTAATTACTTGAGTTTTGGGGGTTTTGCCATAGTAGGGCTCTGCCACCATACAGGGGAGCTTCCATCCCAAATTTTGGGGTCTTCACAATTTCCAGTTCTGGAAAGTTGGATGCCCTCCCCAGACCTCCCCCCCCAGATCACAATCCAGATCCAAGTAGGTTAAAGCAAGAGCAATTAACCCCCAAGGCTGATTGCTGGATCTCCCTACAGTTTGAAGGCCAGGGGCTGGAGCTGCCACCAAAACTGCAAAATGACATCTCTCCTGAGCGGCTTCTGGCCCCCAGGGGAGGAAGCTGACCCATTCCCCAAATACTGGTCCCAAAGTCCATAGGGCACTAACCTCTCACTTTCTCCCAAGCATGTCTGTCTTGATAATTCTGGAATCACCACAGCTGCTGTTGTTCTGGTGTCCCTCTGGAAGGCTGCTGGCCCGGCTGCCTTTGGGTAAAACAGCCGCTCATGGGCCTGGGCTCGGCTCCCTCGTGGGCAGCGCTGTCGGTTCCCAGAGCACTGTGCTGTCGGCTCCCAGAGTGCTGTGCTGCCCAATCCCTGCAGGGCTCCTGGGCTGTCCTCAGTGGGAGGTTAGCTTCTCTGTGTTTTTCTGTGGGTGCTGCAACTCCAGAAGTTGTTCAGAGTCCCCTTTTACATGGTTTGGAGGTTATCTGGAGGGAGAGCACCTTGGACGTGCTGTTTCTACTCCACCATCTTGGCTCTGCCCCCATAATTTGTATGTGCTGAGGTAAGTGTTTTTTTTTTTTTTTTCTGCCTTTTCTGGGGGATATAATGAAGCACTTGTAGATCTGGCTTCTAGAATTTGGCTGTTTTTCTGAATATGACAGTTCTCAGAGTTGGAGTCTGCCCTTTTCTCCTGGCTATATTGAGGCACATGGAGTGTCTCCATGTTAGCATTTTGCCTGCCCTACTGCACAGTGTTTCACAATCAACTGCAGTTTGCTGTGGTGGCTCTTTCTGTGACACTCCCTGTCCTACATTGCATATCCCTTTTATGCAACTGAGACGGATCCTTCTTTTCGATCTTCCAAGTTCCTTGGTCTGCCATCCTGTATTTTTGCTAATTCTGCTCTTCTAGGATTCATTTCGGGGTGCTATTTTATGGTTGGTTGTAGGTGAATATGGGAGAGTTATCAGAATTCAATGCTTGCTCTGCCATCTTGGTTCCTGGAAGTGATTTTTTCAAAAATTTTTTTTTTGAAATCATCTCATGATATATACCCTTCTAACTCTCTTAGCAGTGATAAAATTCTTGGGAATGACATATACCATCTTGCCATATAAGAATGTACACAGCTTAAGCATGACAACCTTATAATTTCTTTTTCATTTTTACTGTTTTATGCTTTTTTTTTTTTTTTTTTTTGCCTTTTGGAGGGCAATTGGGGTTAAGCAACTTGCCCAAGGTCACAAGGCTAGGTTTTATTTATTTATTTATTTATTTATTTTTATTATTTTTTTTTATTTGTGTGTGTGTTAAGTGTCTGAGGCCGGATCCGAACTCAGGTCCTTCTGACTCCAAGGCCAGCATTCTACTCACTGCGCCACCTAGCCGCCCCTGTTTTATGCTTTTCTTAAGTCTTGGAATTTGTATGTCAAATCTGTTAGACAGCTATGTTCTTTTCATCAGGAATGTTTGAAATCCCTCTATTTCGTTAAAATCCACTTTCCCATGAAGAACTATACTCAGTTTTGTTCAGTACCATATTTTTGCTTGTGATACTGGCTCATTTGTCTTCTGCAAAAATCGTTTTACAAGATCATCACTCCTTTAATGTAGAAGTAATTAAATCTTGTTCAATCATAAATGTGGTTCCACAAGATTTTAATCGTTTCTTTCCATGTGCTTTCAGTATTTTCTCCTTAACCTGTGAATTCTGGAATTGGGTTACAATATTCTGGAGAGTTTTTACTTGAGGTTCTCTATCAGAAGATAATCTTTTTAATTATTAATATTTTATTTAATATTTTTTAATATTTTTAATATTTTTCCCCTCTCTGAATCTAAAACATCTAGGCAGAGGGTGTGTGTGTGTGTGTGTGTGTGTGTGTGTGTGTGTATTCTTTAAATATGATGTCTAGGCTAATTTTTGACCCTGGCTTTCAGGTAATCCAATGATTCTTAAATTATCTCTCCGGATTCCATTTTCCAGGTCATTTTTAAGAGGTATTTTACCTTTTCTTCTATTTTGCCATTAACTTTATGTATTTATTTATTTACACACTTATTTATTTACTTATTCATTAATTCATCCATTTATTATTTCTAATGGAGTAATTAGCTTCCAGTTGCTCAGTTCTAAATTTCAATAAATTTATTTCCTACATTGAAGTTTTGTAGCTACTTTTTAATTAGCCTTATTTTTAATTTTAAGGCATTCTTTTCTTCTAAGACAATTCTTCCATCCCCGCCCCCCCCCCCAACAAGGTGTTATTTTCTTCAGTATCTTTTTGCCTGTTTTAAATAGATGTTAACTTTCTTTATATATGCTTCTTGCATGACTGTTATTTCATTTCCTAATTTTTCATCTGCCACTCATCTCTCACTTAAAAAAAAATAAAACTCTTACAGACATTTTATTGGACTTTTATCCAATTACCATTTTTCTTTTAGACTTCATGTATAGCTATTTTAATCTTATGTTTTGGCCTTTTCAATCATCATGGTAGCTTTTTTTTTTATTTTAAAAAATTTTGGAACGGGGGAGGCAAGACAACTGGGGTTAAGTGACTTGCCCAAGATCACATCGTTAGTAAGTATGTAAAGTATCTGAGCCTGGATTTGTACTCAGGTTCTCCTTACTCCAGGGATGTTGCTCTCTTCACTGCACTACCTAGCTGCCCCCATGGTAGCTTTTATGGTCAATATTTTGTTGTTATTGTGTTGTTTTCATTTTTAAGGCTATTTCTTGACTTTGAACTTTATATAGAATTTGAGTTTTGGTCACCTGATGGTAGGGAGTCACTGTCCCAAGCTTGAGGTTTTTTTCGTTGTTTAGCTGGGTATCTTGTGAGAGTTTAACTGGATTGATATATTTCCTCTGCCATCTTGGCTCTGTTCTCCATATATCATCCTTTAAAGTCCAGCTCTATGCTAATCACCATAAATTTTATTGGATTAATTTAGTGTTTAGTTTTCTGTCTCAGGTAAATTTGTAGCATTTTTTTCTGTACAATTTTGTTTTTCCTGTACAATTTTAAACTATTTGACATATGCTCATCGAGTAGGTGCTATGGTAGCTAGAGCACTGACCTTGAGCCCAGGAAGACCAAGGATGCAAACCTGATTCAGAAACTTAGTGGCTATGTAACTCTGATTAAGAAATTTAAATTTGTTCAGCCGAATTTTCTTCACCTGTAAAATATAGAAAAAATATCTTCCTTCGACAAAATATCAAACAAGGTAATGTGTCGCTCTAAAATCTCTAATTAACTAGGCTCCAAAATGAGGTTGTTGTGAAGAACAAATGAGATAATAAATGTGAAGTGCTTTGCATACCTTAAAGAGTTTTATAATTATTTCTTATTATTGTCTTTATATTCATCCTCCTCACCTTCATCCTCATCATCTCTCTACAATGAAAATATAAACCATTTATGGTATAGACATTGTTTTATATTTATTTATATCTTGTTCAATGTTATCCACATATTATAAGCACATATTTATTAGATCGTTATGCTGTTATTAAGTCATTAAGTTGAAAAATCAAAGAAGTTCATTTTTTTGGAGGGGGGAGGTAATGCAATTGGGGTTAAGTGATTTACCCAGGGTTACACAGGTAGTACGTGTTAAGTGTCTGAAGACAGTATTTGAATTCAGGTCCTCCTGATAGAGCATATAGGGCCAGTGCTCTATTCACTGCGCCACCTAGCTGCCCCCAATTCAAGAAGATTTTACTGAGCATTTTGCATTTTTTTCTTTTTTCCTTTATAAGAATTCATATCTATTCAAGAATTTTAACTAATTTTTAACTTTATAAAAATGATACTATTTTAATGAGTTCTTCAGAATTTTATGAGTCATCTTCAAGAGATGTGCTTCGATTTTCCAAAGTACTTGAAGTAGTATATAATGCCAGACAGTATAAAACATCCTAAGAAACACTGTATCATACCCATATATGTACATCATCCATCCATCCATCCATCCATTCATCATATTTTGAGAAACATTGCCTTTACTTGTCTTCATGGAGCTTGCAATTTAAAATTGGGAAAAGGGCATGCACATAATCATATGGGCCTTATTCAAATAAGTGGCCAAAGCAAGGTTTTAAAAAAAGAAAATAGGTATGTCATCCATTCATAGCATTATAATTAATACTTTGCTGGAAAAATACCAAAGTTCCCTTACCTTTCTTTCTCTAGCCTGCAACTATGTGGCACAATGGATAGAATTCTCATTCTGGTGTCAGGAACACTTATCTTCTTTTATTTTTTTCATTTTTTAAATTTTATTTATTTATTTATTTATTTAACTTTTTGGATGGGAGAAGATAGGGCAGTTGGGGTTAAGTGATTTGCCCAAGATCACATGACTGGTAAGGGTCGGCTTTGAACTCAGGTCCTCCTGACTTCGGGGCCATTGCCCTATTTACTGCTCCACCTAGCTGCCCCCAGAACACATCTTCTTGACAAATCTAGCCTCAGTCACTTACCAGTTGAGTGACCCTGGGAAGTCATTTAATCATAGTTACTTCATTTCTAAAATAAGTTGGAGAAGGAAATGGTAAACCACTTCAATATCTGCCAAAAAGAAAAACAACAACAGCAATAAAAACCCAAATCGATTCATAAAATGTTGAATATGATTGAAAAACAACTGAATATTCTAAACTTTTTACAATGACTATTATAACATTACAAAAGGATTTTTATATGATTTTCTTTAACTTAACTGGAACTACTACTGACAAATACACCTACTTAAATATATATAGACATATTTGAAATCAAAAATTTTTTTTTGATTTTTTTTTCTTTTTGCTATTATTTCTGAGTCTTGGTCCAGTTTTAAGATCCCCGAGTCAAACTCTTGTACTTAAGATTATTACCAACATCTTTAAAACTATTCATTGAATTTCCTGTTTAAGATGCTGTCTGTAAACCTCTCAAATGGTGGTTATGTGGCACTAAAGTTTGCAAAATAATTAACTATGCTACAAAATAGAGCGTCATGCTCCCTCTACATAGACAAGGTACCCCCAGAAAGTGCTGATCTTTAGAGGAGTTAGTATATGAGGGTGTCTATATGTGGAGACACTGGTACCTGACCAATAATACTTCTCCTCCTCTCATGCATACTATTTTCTAATATTCATAGGATTTCACAACAATAAAATAATTCTTTTAGGCTAAAAAACCTATTCAACCCTAAAAAGGATCTTGATTTAATTACCCATGGGATAGAGGCATATTATAAATTTTATCAGATAAACTTCAGGAAGGATTTGTTGACAGCTGAGTGCAAAGTCCTGAAAAATAGAACCTAATATAGGGTTCTGGGAAAGATGGAAATATGGGTTCCATAATAATTATGTTGGGCAAATCACTTCATTTCATTAGGTCTCTGTTTCTTTATTTGTACCATCCAGGGATTAGACCACATATTCTCTAAAACAGAAGTTCCTAAAAAGGGGACAATGTTATAAACATATATATATGAAATTATATATGCACACATACATATGAGTAGATACATGTACATGTATCTGTGTGTAGGTATGTACATATATAATTGTATTTGTGTATATATTATGTAACTTTATCACATTATAATTGGTTTCCTTTGTAATCTTATTTAATTTTACTAATTTAAAAACATTATTCTGAGAATTTCTCCATAAGTTTTACAAGACTGCTACAGGTGTTTCTGATGCAAAAACAAAAAAAATGGCTAAAAACATCTCTTCTGTGGTCATTTTCAGCTCTACACCCTTTTTATTATCTAATATTTTGAGCAATGCAAAGAAGAGATGAGCAAGTGTCAAAGAGACATCATTGACTTCCAAATTTTTGCTGATGGATTTGTGAAGCAAGAAAACAGCAGCTGCTACTAATAACCTTGATGAAACTACCAGTCTCCCCACCCCCTATCTGAGCCTGGCTGTATACAAGGGGTAACCTAACCCAGGCTTCTGGTGTGGTTTTTGTAAACAGGTTGCATTGTTAGGAGTCAAGCAAGTCTCTTTCCAGCATTGCAGGGCAGCATCCAGGAAACTGATTATGGAGTAGGAACTCAAAAAGAAATACAGATGGACTCTCTTTGTCACTTTTCTTCTCTATGAGTACTTGCCAAATAAATGACAATCTGCTTCTAACTTGTTCAGAAGAGGTAGACAAAATCATACACATTGTAAGCTTTCAGAAGTGACACTGATACAGTTTTCTTTTTAAGTAAAATGCATTAAATTAATAAGAATGAGCTGCTTGACTCAAAAGCTGCCTCCTCAGCAACTGTTCATGAACTCTGTAGTGATATGACAAACACCAAGGCAAAATAACATTCATCATACATCCACTAGCATATTTTGAATGATTTTGATGCCACATTAGACTATAAAAATCTTGTTAGTTGGAATAGTCAGAAAACATTAAGAAAAAAAAAAGAAAACCTTTATTCACTGATAATTTGTTGAGGCTTAACCACAGGTAGGAATGGGGATTAGGGCCATCTGTGAATTGGCACAGAGAACACCCAGGGAGGAAAGAACCTCTTCCAATAGATGTCAATCCTTTCTCTGACATTTATAGACTTAGAGAGTTGCCTAAAACACTTAAAGGGTACATGATTTGCCTGACATAATATAGCCTGTATAAGTGTTAGATGCAAGACTTAAATTAAGGTCTTAGCTTCAGTCTGATCTCTAGCTAGTATACCACATTGACTTTCTTAACTATAGATGTTATCTTTTTATTAATTAATTTTTAGTTTTCAACATTCATTTTTATAAGATTTTTATTTTTAATTTCCCTCTCTTACTATTGTTCCCAAGGTGGCATGCAATATATATATATATATATATATACATATATATGTATATATACATATATATGTATATATACACACACACACATATATATTCAATATATGTACAAGTACATTGAACATATTTAGGCATTATAAATATTGTGGAAGAAAAATCAGAAGGAGAGAAACACAAGAAAGAAAACAACGGGAAAATATTAGGCTTCAATCTGCATTCAGACTCCATAATTCTTTCTCAGTATGTGGATAGCATTTTCCACCATGTGTCTTTTGGAATAGTCCTAGATGAGTACAGTTCTGGGGACATCTAAGTTTATCAAAGTAGGTTGATGATACAATGTGGCTGTTACTGTGTAAAATGATTTCCTGGTTCTGCTCACTTCACTTTGCATCAATTCATATAAGTATTTCCAGTTTGTTTTTTTGAAATCTGCCGGCTCATCATTTCTTATGGAACATAATACTATGTAATAGTATTATTAATTAATTGATTAGTTAATTAATTAATATTATTACATTCCTATAACAAAACTTGTTCAACCATTCTGCAAGTGATGGGCTTCCCCTCAATTTCCAATTTTGGACCACCACAAAAATAGCTGCTATAAATATTGTTTGCACATATGGGTCCTTTTCCCATTTGTATGATCTCTTTGGGATACAGAAATAGAGGCAATACTGTTGTGTCAAAGGGTATGCATAGATTTTTAGCCCTTTGTTCAAAGTTCCAAACTGCTCTCCCTGATGGTTGGATCAGCTCACAGCTCCACCAACAATGCCTCAATGTTCCAATTTTACCACATCTTCAAAATGAATGATTTCCCTGTTTTGTCACAGTAGAAAATCTGATAGGTATGATGGCGTATGTTAGAGTTGTTTTGATTTGTATTTCTCTAATCAGTAGTGATTCAAAGCATTTTTCTATGACTTTAGGTAGCTTTAATTTTTTTTCCTCTGAAAACTGCCTGATCATATCCTTTTACCATTTATGAACTGGGGAAAGACTTGTATTCTTATAAATTTGTCTCAGTCTCCTTAATACTGTAGAAATGAGTCCTTTATTATAGAAACTGGCTTTAAAAATTATTCCCAGCTTTCTGCTTCTCTTCTAATCTTGGTTGCATTTTTTTTTCAGCAAAAAACTTTTTAAATTTTGTGTAATTAAAATAATCCATTTTGCATTTCATAATGTTCTCTATCTCTTGTTTCCCTATAAAGTCTTTCATTCTCCTTAAATCTGACAGGCACACTCTTCCCTACTCTTCTAGTTTGCTTGTACTCTCATTCTTTGGTCTATCATGTGCCCATTTTGACTTTATTTTGGTATATGACATAAGATGTTGGTTTATGCCTAGTTTCTGCCATACTATTATCCATTTTCCCAGCAGTTTTTGTCAAAATAATAAATTCTTTTCCCCAAAGCCAGAGTCTATAGGTTTATCAAATAGTAGATTACTATAGTCATTGACTACTGTGTTTTGTGTACCCAACATATTCTACTGATTAAAGTATTACAGATACTACTTCATGGTCTATGGTACCTTTCAGTAGGATATAGTTCGTTAGTTCATTTAATTAGACCTATTTTTGCTTTTGTTTTGTCTAAGATCAGGATTACTATCCTGGTTTTATTTATTTATTTATCTATTCATTTATTCATTTATTTATTTATCCGAAGCATAATATATTCTGCTCCAGCCTTTTACTTTTACTCTGAATGTATCTCTCTGCTTCAAATCTGTTTCTTGTAAACAACATACTGTAGGATTGTTTTTTTTTTAATTTTAATTCATTCTGCTCTCTGCTTCAGGTTTATGGGAGAGTTTATGTCATTCACATTAACATTTATGATTACTAATTGACTTTGCCATTGTATTTTTCCCCATTCATTCTTTTCTCTTCTCTTTTCCCCTTTCTCTCCTCACAAATGTTTTGCTTATGACCAACACATCCCTCAATATGTACTCCCTTCTCTCATCCCCCCTCCATTTTTCCCCTACTACTTTTTCCCTCTTTGCTATCCACTTCCTCCCTTTTCTTGTAGTTGATTTTTGGTTGTAATCTAAGCTCCTTTGCTTTATGAATAACATATTCCAAGCGCTCTGATCTTTTAATGCAGAAGCTGTAAGGTCCTGCATAATACTGACTGTGGTTCCACAATATTTGGATTGTTTCTTTCTGACTGCTTATTGGATTTTTGCCTTTGTCTGATGATTCTGGAATTTGACTATGATATTCCTTTGAATTTTATTTTGGTACCTCTTTCAAAGGATAATCAGTGAGTTCTTTCTTTTTTTAAAAAAAACAAATGTTTATTAACTTCTGTTTTGCATCATTCATTTCTGCCAGATTTTGAGTTACAATTATTTTCCCCCCTGTATTTCCCCTACCCATCCTCCCAGAATAGCAGTCCCACAAGATATCACTTCCTCCAATCTGCTCTCTCCCATATTGTTCCCCATACCCCTTCGACTTTTCCATTGGAGGAAGGTGAATCTTTGTGTCCCAATGCCTGCACATCTTATCCCCAATTACAAGCAAAAGAGTGTTAATAATAATATTTATATATATATATATCTGAAACATTTAATCTTAAGACCTCGAATTTCAGATCTATTTCCTTCCTCCCTTGTCACCCATTCCCTCTGGGAAGATAAGTAATTCAGTATATGTTCTGCATGTCCAGCTATGCAAAACATTATCATAGTAGATTAATTGTACAAGGCTGCTTATAATTCCCTCCCACTCATTCCACCCCCAACCGGGTCCATTGCCTACTTGATCCTGTCCCTCTTCTATAGTGGGTACTTCCAACCTGCCCTCCCCCCAAAGATGCCCTCCCATCCATCATCCCTCCTCTCATCCCCCTTCCCCCTATTCTGCTGCAGGTTGAGATATCCCATTTAGTATGTATGTCATTCTCTCCCTGAGTCAAATTCAATGAGAATGTGGTTTTGCCTTTTTGCGTTCCTATTCTTCCCCTCCCTTGCAACAACTTCCCCTTGCTTCTTCCCCATGAGATAGTTTACCCTAACCTGTCTCTCCCCATCTCCTCTTGCCACTTTACTCTCTCACCTCATAAATTCCCAACAAATTCAACCTGTATCCTCCCTTCCCAACAAACTCAAACTATGCCCTCTCTCCATGTATGACTGTAAACATATATACGCACATTCACACATGTATTCATATGACCATACACCCTTCTTCCATTATTTTCATACTGAGAAAGATTTCATCAGTCACAGTTATTGTTTTTCCATATTGGAATGTAAATAGTTCAACTTTGATAAGTTCCTTTTGATTTCTTTTCCATGATTACCTTCTCAGGCATCTCTTGCTTCTTGTGTCTGGATGTCAAATGTTCTATTCAACTTTGGTTTTTTTCCTCAGGAATGCTTGAAAGTCCTCTATTCCACTGAATGACCACATTTTCCCCTGAAACAAAATACTCAGCTTTGCTGGGTAGGTGACCCTTGGGTTCATTCCCAGCTCTTTTGCACTCTGGAATATTATATTCCATGCCCTTCAATCCCTCAGTGTAGAAGCCGCCAGGTCCTGGGCTATTCTGATTGTGTTTCCACAATATTGAAATTGTTTCTTCCTGGCTGCTTATAGTATTTTCTCCTTGATCTGCGGATTCTGGAACCTGGCTATAATATTCTTGGGAGTTTTCTTTTGGGGAACTTTTTCAGGAGGTGGTCAGTGGATTCTTTCAACCTCTATTTTGCCCTCTGGATCTAAAACATCAGGGCAATTCTCCTTGAGAATTTCTTGAAGGGTGATTTCTAGGTTCTTTCCTTGATCATGGCTTTCAGGTAGTCCAATAATTTTTAAATTGTCTCTCCTGGATCTATTTTCCAGATCAGTGGTTTTTCCCATAAGATATTTCACATTGCCTTCTAATCTTTCATTTGTTTGGATCTGCTTAACAGCATCTTAATTTCTCATAAAGTTATTAGCTTCCATTTGCTCCAGTCTAACTCTGAAGGAATGACTCTCCTCAGTGAGATTTTGAAATTCTTTTTCCATCTGGCAAATTCGACTTTTTAAGGCATTCTTCTCCTCATTGCCCTTTTGGGCCTCGTTTACCATTTGAGCTAGTCTATTTTTTAAGGTGTTGTTTTCTTCAGTCAGGCTGTTGACCCTTATTTCATACTTTTCCTGCATCCTTATCATTTCTCTTCCCACTTTTTCCTCCCCTTCTCTTATTTGATTTTTAAAGTCCTTCTTAAGGTCCTCTATGGCCTACAACCTGCTCTTTTGGAGCTTTTGGAGCAGGACTTCTGACCTCACAGACCTCCTCCCGCTCTAAATTTCGATCCTCTTTGCCCCCAAAGTAGGAGTCTTAGGTTGCATTTTTCTGTTTAATTTGTTTCCTTTGCCTTGGCATGTTGCCACTTAATTACTTGACTTTTGGGCTAGTTGCCATAGTATGGCCCTGGTGCCAGACGGGAACTTTCGTTCCCAACCTGTGGTGGTGGTGGTGGTGGGGGGGCAACTTCCATTTCTGGCAAGCTGTAAACCCACCCACGACTTCCACCCTATATCCCAATCCAGATCCAGGGAGGTTAAAGCAAGAGCGATTACCCCCCAAAACTCATCACTGGATCTCCCTACAGTTTGCAGGCCAGGAGCTGGAGCTGCCTCTGAAAACTACATAATGGTGTGTCTCCTCAGGGGCTTCTAGCCCCCAGGTGAGGAAGCCAACCCATTCCCCAAATACTGGTCCCAAAGTCCATAGGGCACTAACCTCTCACTTTGTCCTAGGCATGTTTATGTTGATAATTCTGGAATCACCACAGCTGCTGGTGTTCTGGGGTCCGTCCAGCTGGCTGCTGGCCCTGCCACACTGGGGCTAAAACCTTGACTCGGGTGGACCTGTGCTCGGCTCCCCGCACTCTGCATCCTGTACTTCTCCCAGAGCACTGCGCTGGTTCTCCCTGCAGGGCTGCTGCGCTGTCCCCAGCGGGAGGTTAGCTTTTCTGTGTCGTTCTGTGCATGCTGGGGCTCCATGAGTTGTTCAGAATCCCCTTCTACATAGTTTGGAGGTAATCTGTGGGGAGAGTGGCTTGCATGCGCTGTTTCTACTCCGCCATCTTGGCTCCACACCATCAGTGAATTCTTTCAATGAATATTTTACCCTCTAGTTCTAGGACTTCAGGGCAGTTTTTCTTGAAAGTTTCTTGAAAGATGCTATCCAGGCTTCCTTTTTTTTTTAATAATGGCTTTCAGATAGGCCAATAATTCTTAAATTATCTCTCTTGAATCTATTTCCGGGTCAGTTGTTTTCCTAGTGAGATTGTATTTTTTTTTAGTTGTAATTCTTTTTATTTTGTTTGACTGATTCTTGATATACCATAGTGTCATCAGTTTCTACTTGCCTAATTCTACCTTTTATGGAATTTTTTCCTTCAGTTACCTTTTGTACTTCCTTTTTTCATTTGGCCAATTATACTTTTTAAAAGGTTGCTTTCTTTACTGGATTTTTTTTCCATTTGGCCAATTGTTATAAATTATTTAAGGAATTATTTTCCTCATTTAATTTTTGGTCTTCTTTTTCCAAGTTCTTGACTGTCTCTTGTATACCTCTCATTTCTTTTACCAATTTTTCTTCTATCTCTCTCCTTTTATTTTTCAAATCCTCCTTGAATTCTTCTAAGAAGATTTTTGGACTTGACAACAGGTCTTGTTATCCTTTGAGGTTTTTCATGTAGGTATATTAAAAATGTTGTCTACTTCTGATTTTTTATATTTTGACTTCTCCCTTTCACAGAGAAAGAGTCTGTAGGTAGTATTTTGGTTTTCCTTTTTGCTCATGATGTTTGGCTATTTCCTGGCTTTTAAATTTGAGCTCTCCTGCTAGAGCACAAGGGTCACTGTCCCAAATTTCTTGTGCTGGGGGCGTAGGACCTGGTCACTAGTTTTGTCCACTGAGGCCTCAGGTGCTGGCAACTGGAGACTCTAGGGGCCTGCCAGCTTACCAGGTGGTGAGTGGAGCTCCTACTAATGGTTTCTGGCTTGTGCTGAGTTCATGTGGTGTTTTTTAGCATTTCCCTGGGGCTACACTGAAGCAAGTGGAAGTCTGCTGCTGAAGAATGCCTACCCTCCCAGGCTATGCAGGAGCACAATGAAGTCTGGCTGCTGGCAGATGCCTACCTGCTTGGGACTGCTCCAAAGCATATTATGGTTCTCAGAGCAGTACTCTACCAGTTCCCCTAGCTATGGTATGACATGTCGGGGATCCTGGTGTTGGTGTTTGCCTGCTTGACCCCACTAGGATTCAGGATCTCTTGCTGGTTTGCTGAGCTAGGGCTTGCAGCCCAGCTTGCTGGGTTGCTTCCTGTCCTTGAATGTTCTTTCCTTTTAACTGAGTGAGATAGACCTTTCGAGTTGATTCTTCAAGGTTCCTGGGCTACAAGACTGCTCCACTTGTTCTTTCTTTTCCCCTTGCTGTTCCAGAATTTTTCCTGGGATGCTATTTTTGGGGGTTTTAGATATCAGTATAAGAGAGTGACAATGATTTACTGCATACTCCACCATCTTGAATAGTGGAAGTCAGGTTTTAGATATGAGCTTTTAAAATTACAGTTCACTATATAATTTTAGAACTGGAAGGCTCATTAAAGATCAGCTACTCCATATCCATTAAGTTTAGATTTAAGAAACTAATGTTAAGAGTGGTTGTGATTTGTCTATGGTCACAGAGAGAAGACTGAGGGAAGGCCTATAACATGGATCTCCTGAATCTCAGACTCAGATATCTTCCCTTTTATCATTGAAGCCCAGATTAGTTCAATTCAACAAATACTAATTTTGATTTCCTATTATATTATACCTTTTTTTTTGTTTGGATTTTGAGTCTCTCTCTCTCTCTCTCTCTCTCTCTCTCTCTCTCTCTCTCTCTCTCTCTCTGTCTCTCTCTCTTCCCCTCCCTTTCTCTCTCTCCCTCCTTCTCTCTCATGTATCCCTATCCTACACATCCAACCTTATATAGTTTTCTCTACTCATAAAAGTATTATACACTCTACTCAGGTTCTGTATGCATTTTCTTTTATATTTATTTTTTGGAGGGGGAAGGCAAGGCATTTGGGGTTAAGTGACTTGCCCAGGGTAACACAGCTAGGGTTAAGTGTCTGAGCCTGGATTTAAACACAGGTCTTTCTGACTCCAGAACCAGTGCTCTATTCACTGGGTCACCTAGCTGCCCCTCTTGAGAAAATGGCACATTGATTGACTCTCTCTCTATCTAGTTCTATTTAAACGTTAACTATTTCATACTGCTACAATGCTAAAAGAAAGTTTAGCAAGCAGAAATAAATATTATATATTTATTTAATCTGTATTTTTGGCATGAAGTCAACAAGTCATCAAAGGCTATGAAGTGCCTACTATAATACTATACATAGCATTAAACAATGTAAATTCAAAGAAATGGAAAAGACAGTTCCTATTCTGAGAGACCATATACTTGAAAGGCAGAGACAACGTGCAAATAACTATGTGCAGAAAATGTGATATGTACAGGATGAAGTGAAAGAAAACTTAGAGAGAAAGCACTAGCACTATGAGGAGAGAGGGCTGTAATGTCAAGCAACATAGCACACCTGAGGGTTGCTGCACTGAATAATTTTAAGGGTCTAATCACAAGGTATAATGAACACTCTATTCAGAACTAAACCTTATTCAATAAACTAAAGCATTCACAATCCATAACAATGTAACAACTTATTACTAAGGTAGTCACATAGCCTTAAACAAGATAATATCCAATATATATGTATGTGGCAAGCAGCATATATCATTACATTTAGTATATAACATAGCATGACATATCCCCTAGTTTATACATTCTTAATCATTTTATTATATTTTTTAATTAATTAATTTATTTTTTGTTTTCAATATTCATTTCCACAAGATTTTGAGTTACACTTTTTTCTCCCAATCTTTCCCCTGAACTCCACCCCAAAAAAAGCAAGCCTACTGAACACACCTTCCCCCGATCTGATCTCTCTTATATCCTCCATATCACCCCTGCTAACCTTGTAGTAGGCAAGATGTATTTCTATACCCCAGTTCCTGTATATCTTGCTTCCCAGTAGGATGTAAGAAGCATTTTTTAAAGCATTTGTTTTTAAAACTTTGAGTCCAGATGTTTTCCCTTCTTCCCTCCTCACCCACCCCCCACTGGGAAGATAAGCAATGAAATATAGGTTGTATATGTGTAGTTACCCAAATCATTCCATAGTAGTTACATTGTAAAAGACTAACTATATTTCCCTCCATCATATCACACCCCCCACTTATTCTATTTTCTCCTTTGACCCTATCATTTTTCAAATATGTTTGCTTCTAACTACCCTCTCCCTTCTGTCATCCCCCCTCTTATCCCCTAACCCCTATTTTCCTGTAGGGTAAGATACCCAACTGAGTGGGTATAGTATTCTCTCCTTAAGCAAAATTCAATGAGAGTAATGTTGTCCCATTCCCTTTCACTTTCTGCTCTTTTCCTCCATTGTATCAATCTTCTCTTGCCTCTTTTATATGAGTTAGGGTAAATTATCTCTCCCCTTTCTCCTTCTCCCAATAAATTCCTCTCTCACCTCTTGATTTTATTTTTAGAGCTCATCCCTTTATAGTCAACCCATCCCATGCCCTCTGTCTATGTATATACGAACATATATATGCCCACACTCATATATATATTTACATACACACACACCTTCCTATACATAAATATATGTATTTATGTATATATATATATGTATATATATATATATATATATATATATATAATATGTATGTGTGTGTATCCCCTTCAACTATTGTCATACTGAGAAAAGTCCTATGAGTTACAATGATCATTTTTCCATGTAGTAATATAAATAGTTCAACTTCAATAAGTTCCTTATTATTTCTTTTTTCCTGCGTACCTTCTCATTCTTCTTGTATTTGAAAGTCAAATTTTCTGTTCAGCTCTGGCTTTTTCATCAAGAATGGTTGAAAATGGGGCTGCTAGGTGGTGCAGTGAGTAGAGCATCAGCCCTGGAGTCAGAAGGACCTGAGTTCAGATCTGACCTCAGACATTTAATGCACACACAAATAAAAACCTAGCTCTGTGACCTTGGGCAAGTTACTTAACCCCAATTGTCCTCCAAAAAAAGGCAAAAAAAAAGAATGCTTGAAAATCCTCTATTTCATTGAAAGATCACATTTTCCCCTGTAGCATTATGCTCAGTTTTGCTGGGGTAGGTGATTCTTGGTTTTAGTCCTAGCTCCTTTGACCTCCAGAATATTATATTCCATGCCCTTCAATCCCTTAATGTAGAAGCTGCTAGGTCTTGGGTTATCTTGATTGTGTTTCCACAGTATTCAAATTGTTTCTTCCTGGCTGCTTGTAATATTTTCTCCTTGATCTGGGAATTCTGGAACCTGGCTATAAAATACCTAGGAGTTCTCTGTTTGGGATCTTTTTCAGGAAGAGATCAGTGGATTCTTTTGGCCTCTATTTTGACCTCTGGTTCTAAAATATCAGGGCAATTTTCCTTGAGAATTTCTTGAAGGATGATTTCTAGGTTCTTTTTTTGATCATGGCTTTCAGTTAGTCCTATAATTTTAAAATTATTTCCCCTGGATATGTTTTCCAGGTTTTTCTAAGGATATATTTAACATTGCCTTCCAGGTTTTCATTTGTTTGGATCTGTTTTATAGTATCTTGATTTCTCATAAAGTCATTAGTTTCCATTTTCTCTAATCTATTTATTTTTTTGCTTTTTTTTTTTTTGGAGGGCAATTGGGGTTAAGTAACTTGCCCAAGGTCACACAGCTAGGTTTTTGTTTGTGTGTGTGTTAAGTGTCTGAGGCCAGATCCGAACTCAGGTCCTTCTGACTCCAGGGCCGATGCTCTACTCACTGTGCTGCCTAGCTGCCCCTCTAATCTAATTTTGAAGGAGTTATTCTCTTCAGTAAGTTTTTGAAATTCCTTTTCCATCTGGCAAATTTGACTTTTTAAGGCATTCTTCTCCTCACTGGTTTTTTGAGCCTCTTTTGCCATTTAGGTTAGTCTATTTTTTAAAGTGTTGTTTTCTTCAGTGTATTTTTGGGTCTCCATTAGGAGGCTGTTGACTCTCCTTTTGTGATTTTCTTGCATCATTCTCATTTCTCTTCCCAATTTTTCCTCTACTTCTCTTACTTGATTTTCCAAATCCTTCTTGAGCCATGTAACCAATTCATATTTTTCTTGGAGGCTTTTGATGCAGAAGATCTGACTTGGCTGTCTTCTTCCCATTCCATGCCTTTATCCTTTTTGTCCCCCCCAAAAGATTCTATGGTCTGTTTATTTTTCCTTTGCTTGCTCATATTGCCAATTAGTTGACTTTTGAGCTCTTTGCCATGGTATAACTCTGCTTCCAGAATGGAGAGAGATTTGTCCCTAATTGCTTGGGTGCATTGAATGCAGCCTGGCAGGCGAGTAGGAAGGGTCTGATGCAACAATAGCTGCCAGAGCTGTTAGGAGGGCACTCTCTCTACAGCTCTCACAAGCTCTGGCACATTGGCCACACACTACAGGACAGCCACCCCAGAACAAAATCCAGATCCAAGCAGATTAAAGCAAAAGAGATTGTCTTCTGAATGGTTGCTTGGTTCCTCTATGATCTGAGTCCAGGATCTCCTGAAGCAGCCACGTAGCAGTGCCTACACAGCTGCTGTGCCTCTGCCACTTCTTGCCCCAGGTGCAGGGGCTGGGCCCTGCTCTTCTGTTCCCCCCTGTTCTATCAGAGTTCCACACTGACCTTTTACTTTTATATTTCATGTTTATGGGTTGAGAAGTCTGGAAACCACAACAGTTGCTGGTGATACACTCTCCTTAAGTCTGCTCTGGCAGCCACTGGTTGCCACCGTCCTGGGACCAGAACTGAGCAGCTCACGTGGGACTGTGCTCAGCTCCCAGCTTGGTGCACCAGACCCTTCCTGCTGGCCTGCCAGGCTGCATTCAATGGGGGATTTCTCTCTCTCTCTCTCTCTCTCTCTCTCTCTCTCTCTCTCTCTCTCTCTCTCTCTCTCTTTCTTTCTCTCTTCTTTGTGGGTTCTAAAGTTTGTTTAGATTCATTTTTCACATGTATTTGAAGTGATTAGAGCAGGAGCTCACTCCAAGTTTGTGCTTCTACTCCACCATCACTTATACATTCTTTCTACAATTAGGGGGTCCCAGGCCAGGGTCTTCTCTAGCATAACACATCCTTATGTGGTAGCAGAAAATACCACTCACTCCTAGATAGAGCCTTCAAATAAAGTCCTCTTGTGGGTGTTTCCTTATTATACTGCTATTGCAGGCTCCCCACTCACTGCTCTCACTGCTCCTGCCTTGCTACAGAGTTTTCATCTTGACCTGGGTCCAAACTCTAATCCCCATAGTAGCAGGTCTGTGGACTGACCACTCCTGACTCTTGCCTGGATACTGATATAGGCAGCTTTGCTGCTGCTGCTGCTGCCACTGCTGTTAACCTTCTCAATGTTCCCTTCTAAATGCCTATTTTCTTCTTCACACTCTATGCCTAGTGTGCAATGCTCATCTTCTTCCTCTGGGTTCACCTTAATAGCAGGGGTGCCCTTTAACTACCAGTTACCCACTCTGGTCCTCTTTTTCTCAAGAGTTCTTAGGAGTGAACCCCAAGGCAATATCAATATTCTAGCTTATATACATGGTTTTACTAGGCTTCTTACTGGTTCAGTAGACTTGCATAACCCACGTGCTTTATCTGACTTAACTCAGTAACCAGAGAGCCCACATGTCTGAAGCTCAACACCTGACTGACCCAGTGTCCAAAGCAATGAAAGCCCTGCCTCAATACCTAATGTATTACAGCTGTGGATTACCAGGCATTAATTCTTCAGATGTTTACAATTTAGCTTGAGGCTGGGAAACTGAACTCTAAATGAAAAACAGCAAAAATCTTGCTTTGTTTGTGGTTACAGGGGCAGGAAAGCTTGAAGAATCTGGGATTGTAGTTGAGACTTAATTAATGGTAGTCAGGGAAGAGAACAAGCAGAGAGAAGGAAAGCTACCATTCCAAATGAAGGAGATAGTCACTGAATATGCACTGCATGGAGTGCCTTGTGTGAGAAACAGCTTGGAGGCTAGAGTAACTGAATAAATAGTATGCAGAGAAGGATGAAGTATAAGAAGATTGGAAATGTGGGAAGAGGTCAGCTTATCAAGATATTTATGTTTGATCCTGTAGGCAAAAGGAAGCCACTTAGGTGGACAGAATACGGGAGATCTGAACTTTAGAGATATCACTTTGATAGCTTAATTGAGGAGAGACAGGGATATTGAGAGAACCCAGACAAAGCAACAACCAGAATATTATGGAAATACTGTAGTCTTCAGGTAATAAGGCTTTGACCAAGCATTGTGGGAATGATAGATGACAGAAGAGAGCATATGTTAGATATATTGTAAAGGTTGAATGAATAGGACTTGGCAATAGATTGGATAAAGAGTGTCAAAATAGTGAGGCCTTGCAGATGAAAACTAGGTTGTGAGTCAGGGAGATTGGGAACAGGATAGAGGCATTGACAGTAATAGGAAAGTTAGAAAGAAGGGAATCTTTAAGTTTTGAACATTTTAAGTTTAAGTTGTCTACAGGAATCCAGTTAGAGATATCTTATAATACCCTCAGAGATATATTTGAAGATTGATTATTTGAAGTAAGGAGAGACGTTAAGACAAGCAAAAATAGATTTAAGATCTAAGATCACTATGTATAGTGATAATAATTAAATTCATGGGAACTCATAAGGTGAAGACAAATAGTATATGAAGGAAAAGAGGAGAGAGGTTAGAACAGCATCTTAGAGGACATCCACAATTATTTGACATGACCTCCTGAATGAAGATCCAGCAAATAAGTTTAAAAAGTACAGTGTTATAAAAATCAAGAAAGAAGAAAATATGAGGGTGATTGACATTGTCAAAGGAAGAAAAAGGACAAGAAGAATGCAGATGGAGAAATGGTTACCAGGTGTAACAATTAAAAGACCTTTGGTAAATTTCACAGAGAGCTATTTCAATTGAATTATGAGGTAAGAAGCCAGACTACAGAGAGCTATTAAGAATAGCAGAGGGCAGAGCCAAGATGGCGGAGTAGAAACAGCTAATTCAAGCCACTCTGCCCCCAGATTACCCCCAAACTATGTAAAAGGGGACTCTGAAAAACTTCTGGAGCCCCAGCACACACAGAAAAACACAGAGAAGCTAACCTCCAGCTGAGGACAGCCCAGCAGCCCTGCAGGAAGGACCAGCACAGCACTCTGGGAGCTGGCAGCGTGCAGAGCACAGAGCGCAGGTAGCCGAGCCGAGCGGAGCCCAGGTCCTCTTGAGCCTAGGTTTTAGCCCCAGGGCGGCAGGGCCAGCTGCCGGCTGGAGAGACCCCAGACCACCAGCAGCTGTGGTGACTCCAGAATTATCAACATAGACATGTCTAGGACAAAGTAAGAGATTAGTGTCCTATGGACTTTGGGATGAGTATTTGGGTAATGCGTCGGCTTCCTCCCCTGGGGGCTAGAAGCCGGTGAGGAGACAGGCCATTTTGTAGTTTTCAGAGGCAGCACCAGCTCCTGGCCTGCAAACTGTAGGGAGATCCAATGATGCGCCTTGGGGGGTAATCGCTCTTGCTTTAACCTCCCTGGATCTGGATTGTGATCTAGGGTGGAAGTTGTGGGTGGGCTTGCCAGAAACAGAATTTGCCCCCCACACTTTCGGGACGAAAATTCCTCTAGCTGGCCTTAAAGCCATAGTGTGGCAACAAGCCAGAAGGTCAAGTAATTAAGTGGCAACATGCCAAGGCAAATGAAACAGAAAAATGCAACCCTGGACTCCTATTTTGGGGGCATAGAGAGGGAAAAGGACTGTGAGGTCAGAAGTCCTGCTCCAAAAGCCCAAGGGGAAAACATGACCGGGTTGCAGGTCATAAAGGACCTTAAGAAGGACTTTAAAAATCAAATAAGAGAAGTGGAGGAAAAACTGGAAAGAGAAATGAGAAGGGTGCAGGAAAAATATGAAATGAGGGTCAACAGCCTGACTGAGGAAGACAACACCTTAAAAAATAGACTAACTCAACTGGCAAAGGAGGCCCAAAAGGGCAATGAGGAGAAGAATGCCTTAAAAAGTCGAATTTGCCAGATGGAAAAAGAATCTCAAAAGTTCACTGAGGAGATTCATTTCGTCAGAGTTAGACTGGAGCAAATGGAAGCTAATGACCTTATGAGAAATCAAGATGCTGTTAAGCAGATCCAAACAAATGAAAGATTAGAAGGCAATGTGAAATATCTTATGGGAAAAACCACTGATCTGGAAAATAGATCCAGGAGAGACAATTTAAAAATTATTGGACTACCTGAAAGCCATGATCAAGGAAAGAACCTAGAAATCACCCTTCAAGAAATCCTCAAGGAAAACTGCCCTGATGTTTTAGATCCAGAGGGCAAAATAGAGGTTGAAAGAATCCACAGATCACCTCCTGAAAAAGATCCCAAAAGAAAACTCCCAGGAATATTATAGCCAGGTTCCAGAATCCCCAGATCAAGGAGAAAATACTACAAGCAGCCAGGAAGAAACAATTTCAATATTGTGGAAACACAATCAGAATAGCCCAGGACCTGGCGGCTTCTACACTGAGGGATTGAAGGGCATGGAATACGATATTCCAGAGGGCAGAAGAACTGAGGATGAACCCAAGGGTCACCTACCCAGCAAAACTGAATATTTTGTTTCAGGGGAAAATATGGTCATTCAGTGGAATAGAGGACTTTCAAGCATTCTTGAGGAAAAAACCAGAATTCAAGAGAAAATTTGACATCCAGACACAAGAAGGAAGAGATGCCTGAGAAGGTAATCAGGGAAAAGAAATAAAAAGGAACTTATCAAACTTGAACTATTTACATTCTTATATGGAAAAGCAATAACTGTGGCTGATGATATCTTTCTCACTATGAAAACAAAGGAAGAAGGGGGTGTGGTTATATGGTATATATATATATATATATATATATATATGTGGTATATATATATATATATATATATATATATATATATATATATATGTGTGTGTGTGTATGTGAATGTGTGTGTATATGGATAGAGGCATAGGTTGAATTTGTTGGGAAGGGAGAATACTCAAGGGATGAAATTATGAGGTGAGAGAGGAAAGTGGCAAGAGGAGATGGGGAGAGACAGGGTAGGGTAAACTATCCCATGTAGAAGAAGCAAGGGGAAGTGTTTGCAAAGGAGGGGGAGAATAAGGAAGGCTAAAAAGGCAAAACCACATTCACATTGAATTTGGTTCAGGGAGAAAATGACATACATACTAAATGGGATATCTCAACCTGCAGCAGGATAGGGGGAAGGGGGATGAGAGGAGGGATGATGGATGGGAGGGCATCCTTAGGGTGAGGGGAGGTTGGAAGTACCCACTATAGAAGAGGGACAGGATCATGTAGGGAATGGACCAGGTGGGAGGTGGGATGAGTGGGAGGGAATTATAAACAGCCTTGTACAATATATCTACTATGATAATGTTTTGCATAGCTAGACATGTACAACATATACTGAATTACTTATCTCCCAAGAGGGAATGGGTGACAAGGGAGGAAGGAACTGGATCTGAAATTCAAGGTATTAACATTAAATGTTTCAAATATATATATAAATACTATTATTGATACTCTTTTGTTTGTAATAGGGAGATAAGATGTGCAGGCATTGGGACACAAAGACTCACCTTCCTCTAATGGAAAAGTCGATGGGAGTATGGGAGAAGGTATGGGAGAGAGCAGATTGGAGGAAGCGATATCTTGTGGGACTACTATTCTGGGAGGTTTGGTAGGGGAATAATGGGGGGGAAATGATTGTAATTCAAAATCTGGCGGAAATGAATGATGTAAAACAGAATTTAATAAACCATTTGTTTAAAAAAAAAAGAATAACAGAAAAGGGTTTGGAGACAAAGTGTAGGCAGTCTGGTCAAGGAGTTTAGCCATGAAAAGGAAAAGAGAGGTAGCTAGCAGTATTGGATTGATCCAATAAATGTTTTGTTTTATTTTGTTTTTTCTTCCTTAAGATGAGGAAGACATGGACATGTTTGTCGGCAGTAGGGAAACAATCTTTAGACATAGTGAACTTGATGATTAGTGAGCAAGTGGTGCTGGAGTAGATGTTTGGAAAGAGATCGCTTGTGTAAGAAGTGGGGTTTCTGTTGGCATGGTGAATGACAACTTCTTCATATGAAATGGGTGAAGGAGGAGATAGTAGTGGAAGACGTCTAAGTGATATAAAATGAAGAGGATGGGAGGAAAAGGACTTCTTGGTGAATATCCTCACTTTTTATTTTTTTTTCAGTACAATATGGAAAAAAAAGTGCTCAACTGAGAAGAGGTGAGGTAGAACCTGGGGAAGCTTGAGCAGGTTTAAAAAATGGTTGAGAAAAGTCACTCTGATGACTGAGTTAATGAAGGTAAGAGATAATTTCTTAACACTCTTCTTCAGCAATGACACATTGCTAGCCCCAAATAGGTTCTCAAAGAATTTTTTAATGATTCATTTATATCTCTGCAAAGAAATCCTCACATGAAATAGGGAAAGAACAATGAGAAAGGGGAGTTGAAAGTATCACCATTTTTTTAAATTTTCAATTGTTCATTTAACTAGCATTTAAATTTGATAATTGTAAAGAAAACCTTTATTTCCTTATTGTAGCAGTCAAATCTGGATTCTCCCAGCCCATGCTAATAGAGTATAAACTCTGTTAGGGTCTAAAAATTGGAAAGGTTTCCAATCCTTCCCTCATGATCTACCGTGTGTCTTTTGTCTAGGCACCAGTCTATTAAAGGTTAGAGGGCCTCTGTATCACTTTGGTTATAGAGAGCAGAACCTCAAAAAGGTAAAGAAAGCATAGACGGTACTGCTGTCTGCATTGCCAGAGAGAATATAAATTCTTGGATTACAAAGGTATTTCAGTCACTTAAGCTTTGATATAATAAACTTCTGAATTCAGAGAAGAATAAGTGATAGAGGAAAAAATGTGTGGTGACTGCTAGAAAAAAAGTGGTGACTGCTAGAAAAAAATTGGTGACTGATAGGAAAAAAAAAACTTCATGTGCTAAAGAGAAAGGGATATGGATGAAGGTATATCTGTATGTCAGATAGAAGAAGGAATAAAACATGTTGAGAGGATTATGAATTTATGAAATACAAAAGGAATGTGCCTACTTAGATATTAATACATATTGTAGTAAAAGATCTCTGTAATTATAAGCAGTCAAGAAAGGAGCCAAAAAATCTGTAGGTTCACCGAACTGAAAACAAAAATAACATCTTGAACAAACAGGAACATCTCAGACGTATTTTTAAGCCCTGCTTCCTGGCATGAATTATTCATTGCCATAATTATGTTTTGTATTTCTTCTGACTGGACATTTTCAAGAAAAAAAATTAAACCATTTTATTATTTTCAAGAAGAGTAGACAAAATAAAAAGTAGGCTATTAAATGCTAAAGTAAGAATGAATTTTGCTACGTTATATGAATATTATATTGGGTTTATATTAATATAATTTAACAGTAATATGACCCTGTCTTTTCTCCATTGATTTTGTAAGGGATCTATGCCTTCATTAGGTGCTTTACCTACATAGTATAAAATTTATGGTAATTCTGGCAACTCTCAACTGGGAAAGTAGGATTGAATTTAATAACTATTAGGTATTTAGGTATAAGAAAGAACAGTTGACTCTATTAGATTATATATTAAAGTCAGCCCACCACCTCTCCCTGAAGCCCTTACTACCTTCTCAACAGATGAACAGTGAAGTCATTCTACATGATCATTCTTGGAAAAGATATGACAACTGATTGCCTCTAAATTGAATCATAATCCTGGGGACTTCTGTGTCCAAAACATTCCTCGTTGTTCATCACTTCTCTCTATGTTTGCTCTCTAAACTTTTTTTTTTTTGGAGGGCAATTGGGGTTAAGTAACTTGCCCAAGGTCACACGTCTAAGTTTTTGTTTGTGTGTGTGTTAAGTGTCTGAGGCTGGATCCGAACTCAGGTCCTTCTGACTCCAGGGCCGACGCTCTACTCACTGCACCACCTAGCCACCCCCTGCTCTCTAAACTTCTTGAAGACAAGAATGTACCTGGCACATAGTAACAGTTTACTAAATTCTTATTCATTCATTCATTTAATCAGATTTCTTACTTTATTATATAGTAAGTTCTGAAGATTTTGACATTTTATTTTAAATCAGTATAAGTGATAATGAAACTAAATTTTACTTTAATTTGTATCTCTATTGGGCTATTTTGAAATAAATATTGTGTTTTATTTTCTCTTTCAAACGGACCTAACTTCTTTAATGTTTAGTAGTTGTGAGTGAATGTTTCAAGGACAGATTATCTCATTAATATAATTTCTCCCTCTAATGATATAAGATTGCACTCTACCCATGCCTATTCTGCACAGCCTTTATCTGTGCCCTCATATCCATCATTGGGTGCTCTTCCCCCTCAATTTCTGGGACCCTTCCTTATTTTTTTTATTGATACTACATGGATACAAGTAGTACATATAAACTGTCAGTAGGTTTTACTTTGGTCTTATATCACTAGTCATACATTTTTCAGGTGACATCTTTTACAAATTTCTCCTATGTTATTTCTCTTTGTAATGTTCAATAAATCCATCTGAAATTCCAATTATTTTTTTTTTTATCAATTCTCCTCCATGACAATGGCAAACACCTTGGACCAGTATATTCCTTTCTGTTTCATGTTTTGCTTGATATTCCTAATCAAAGGTTTGAAAACAATTATTTCTCTTGTTCTATCTTTTAAGAAATCTTGTTCAGGGGGAGGCCACGTGTCACAGGAAATTGAGCACAGGTCCTGGAGTCAGGAGTACCTGAGTTCAAATCCAGCCTCAGACACTTGACACAAAAACTAGCTGTGTGGCCTTGGGCAAGTCACTTAACCCCAATTGCCCTCCAAAAAGCCAAAAAGAAAAATCTTGTTCAGTTTGGATCCATAAATATCAACATGTTAAAGGGGATTCTTTAAGAAGGCATTTTGTTCAAATAAAGAAAAGTCTTTTAAAGACAATTAACATAAAATAAGCATAGCAAGAGTTTATTTTATTATAGACATCTAGTAAAATCTGTGTTAGTAATTACCCGGACTCCTGTGTAATATAATTCATAAATTTCTACTTATTCCCTTCTTGTACTTCATCAAGGAATTCCTTTCACATAAAAATCTTGTGAAAATGAGAAAATGAAATAAAAAAATTAATTAATTTATAATCTAAACCAATAATGTCCTTAGCTACTTTACCTATGTTTACTAAGCAAGTTAAGTGTTTGCTGCCTTATGTTATTCCTACATTATTTTGGTCTCCTAATTCTCATTTTCTTCTAACTCATTATATAGATGAAGAAACTGAGGAAATATTGATTAAATGATTTGCCCAGGGTCACACAGCTATTAAGTGTCCAAGGCCAGAATAGAGCTTATAAAGATGAGTCTTTCTGACTCTATTCCCAGCACTATACCCACTGTACCACCTAATTGCCCCAAAGTTCAAATAAATAAGCTAAATAAATAAATGTTTTCAAAATGATCTTTTAATGGAAACCATCTTTATTGAAACTTTCACACCTGATAATGTCTCCATATTCTGAATGGAAATATTATGAAATTGCTGTTGATACTAGAGGTAAACCTAAAACATTTATCCCCTATTGATTTTTCTTTCTTGTCCTGTATTGTCCTTTAATTTGCATAACAACAATCACAGTTTTGCTCAATTTATATTAAGGCATCAGAATGAATTATTAAGAATATTAAGGAGGAAATGTACAAAAAATGCAAGTAAATTAATTTGGAGACCAGAGAGCCACAGAAGCCAAGGAGAAACCATAGGTGTTGCAGTCGCTAAAGTACAAGGCCTGAAGTCAGAAAGATCTGAGTTCCAATATGACCTCAGACATTCACTATGCAATTCTGGGCAAATCATTTGATTACTGTTTACCAGTTTCCTCATTTGTAAAACAAGAATAAAAAATTATTAATATCAAGCTCTATGAAAACCACTGAGCTATTAAGCTGATTAAATAGCATGGTGTAGAAGAAAATGCATTGTGCCTTGAATCAGAGGACCTAGTTTTAAATCTTGAATTTGCTAGGTTAGAATTGACAGATTAGGCAAATTCTTTGGCCCTTATTTTCCTCTTCTAACAAAATGGATCAGTTGGATTAGAGGATTTCTATGGCTACAGTGAATCATATGATCTTTCACTATCTGTTACTAATGTTCTTATGATTTGATTAAATTTCTACTTAGTATGAAATTTTGATTTTAATTTTAGTGTAAATACTACTGGACAGATTACCATCTGTCTATCTATAGTGCTATTCATTTTATCTTTTAAAAGGATAAGTGCAAAAATGTGAAATCGTTGGATAATTCAGTCAAAATTAGTTATTCATATATTGCTTTATTATTGCTGCTATTTTACTGCCTATAGACACTGAAACCATATACTATTTTATTAGGCTATAGTTAGAAAATAATGACTTTTTCCATCTAGCAAATTTAACAGTATTTTTTTTCCAAATGCTTTATTAACTTCTGGTTTACATCATTCATTTCTGCCAGATTTTGAGTTATAATTCTTTCCCCATTTTCCCCCTAACCACCACCCCAAAATAGCAGTCCCACAAGATATCCCCACATCCAATCTGCTCTCTCCCATATCTTCTCCCATACCCCCTTCGAATTTTCAATTAGGGCAAGGTGACTCTCTGTGCCCCAATGCCTGCATATCATATCTCCCAATTACATAAAAATAGTATTAATAATAGTATTTATATATATTTGAAACATTTAATTTTAAAACTTTGAATTCCAGATTCATTCCCTTCATCTGTTATCACCCACTACATCTGGGAGGATAAGCAATTCAGTATATGTTGTACATGTCTAGCTATGCAAAACATTACCATAGTAGATATATTGTAAAAGACTGCTTATATTTCCCTCCCACCCATCCCACCCCCACCTGGTCCATTCCCTACTTTGATCCTTTCCCTCTTCAAAAATGGGTGCCTCCAAACCCCCTACCCCCAGCATGCCCTTCTCTCCATCATCCCACCTCTCATCCCCCTTCCCCCTACTCTCATGCAGGGTGAGATATCCCATTTAATATGTATGTCATTCTCTCCCTGAGTCAAATTCAATGAGAATATGGTTTTGCCTTTTTGCCTTCCTGTTCTTCCCCTCCCCTGCAACCACTTCCCATTGCTTCTTCTACAGGAGATAGTTTAACCCCCACTCCATCTCTCCCCATCTACTTGCCACATTCCTCTCTCACCATTTAACTTCACCCCTTAAGTATCATCTCTTCCCAGCAAATTCAACCTGTGCCCTCTATCCATGTATACCTGTAAATATATATACACAATTCACATATGTATTCATATGTCCATATACCCTTCTTCAACTATTTCCTTGCTGAGAAATGTTTCATCAGTCACAGTTATTCTTTTTCCATGTAGGAATGTAAAGAGTTCAACTTTGATAAGTTCCTTTTGATTTCTTTTCCCTGATTACCTTCTCAAGCATCTCTTACTTCTTGTGTCTGAATGTCAAATTTTCTATTCAACTCTGGTTTTTTCCTCAAGAATGCTTGAAAGTCCTCTATTCCACTGAGTGACCATATTTTCTCCTGGAACAAAATACTCACTTTTTACTGGGTAGGCTATTCTTGGTTTTAAACCCAGGTCCTTTGACCTGAGGAATATGATATTCCATGCCCTTCAATCCCTCAGTGTAGAAGCTTGCAGGTCCTGCACTATTCTGATTGTGTTTCCACAATATTGAAATTGTTTCTTCCTGGCTGCTTGTAGTATTTTCTCCTCAATCTGGGAATTCTGGAACCTGGCTATAATATTCCTGGGAGTTTTCTTTTAGGGATCTTTATCAGGAGGAGATCAGTGGATTCTTTCAAACTCTATTTTGCCCTCCAGTTCTAAAACATCAGGGCACTTTTTCTTGAGAATTCCTTGAAGGATTGTTTCTAGATTCTTTCTTTGATCATAGCTTTCAGGTAGTCTGATAATTTTTAAATGATCTCTCCTGGATCTATTTTCTAGGTTAGTGGTTTTTCCCATGGGATATTTCATAATGCCTTCTATTCTTTCAATTGACTGGATCTGTTTAACAACACCTTGATTTCTCATAAAGTCACTAGCTTCCATTTGCTTCAGTCTAATTCTGAAAGAATGAATCTCATCAAGTGAGCTTTTGAGATTCTTTTTCCATGTGGAAAATTTGGCTTTTTAAGGCATTCTTCTCCTCATTGCCTTTTTGAGCCTCTTTTGCCACTTGAGTTAGTCTATTTTTGAGGTGTTGTTTTTCTCAATCATGCTGTTCACTCTCATTTCATACTTTTCCTGCATCCTTCTCATTTCTCTCCCCCATTTTTCCTCCACTTCTCTTATTTGTTTTTTTTTAAATCCTTCTTAAAGTCCTCTATGGCCTATACCCAGCTTGTATTTTCATTTGGGGCTTTTGGTGTAGGAGTAATGACCTCCCAGACCTCCTCCTGTTCCATGCTTAGATCATCTTTGCCCCCAGAATAGGAGTCTAATGTGTTTTTCTATTTCTTTTGTTTCCTTTGCCTAGGCATTTTGCCACTTAATTACTTGACTTTTGGGCTTGTTGCCACAGTAGGACTCTGCCAACAGACAGGGGAGCTTCTGTTCCAAATGGTGGGGTCTTCTCAACTTCCAGAGGTATTAGTTGGGTGTAGTCTCTAAAGCCCCCACACACTCTGGCAAGCTTGTCATCTACCCCAAGACCTCCACCCCAGACCACAATCCAGATCCAAGAAGGTTAAAGCAGGAGCGATTACCCCCCCAGACTGATTGCCGGATCCCCCTACAGTTCGCAGGCGAAGAGCTGAAGCTGCAACTGAAACTGTAAAATGGCGGCTATGCCTCCACTCCTCATAGGCTTCTAGCCCCCAGCGGAAGAAGCTGACACGCTCCCAAATACTGGTCCCAAAGTCCATAGGGTGCTAACCTCTCACTTTGTGTTAGAAATTCTGGAGAAGCCCCATCCGTTGGTGTTATGGTGTCCCTCCAGCCAGCCGCTGGTCCAGCTACCCTCGGGCTAAAACCTCAGAGTCACGGGGTCCTGGGCTCTCCTCCCAAAATGCTGTGCTGGTTATTCCTTGCTAGGCTTCCAGGATGTCCTCAGTGGGAGGTTAGCTTCTCTTTTTCGTTCTGTGGGTTCTTTAGCTCCAGAGGTTGTTCAAAGTTCCCTTTTACATGATTTTGAAGTGGTGTTGGCTGGAGTGCTGTGGAAGTGCTATTTCTACTCAGCCATCTTGGCCCCGCCCTTTTGGCCCCACTCTATTTAACAGTATCTTTAATCTTTATAATTAAATTGGAAAACATTTTTCTTTCCCAGTAGTAGAATTTAACTCAAAAAGAAGTAGCTGAGGGCAGAGACAAGATAGCAAAGTAAAGGCAGGGACTCACCTGGTCTCTCCCCCAAACCCCTCCAATACCTTTAAATAATGACCCTTAACAAATTCTAGAGAAGCTGAACCTAAAAAATGTTGGAGTGGAATAATTCCCCAGCCCAAGACAACTTAGAAGGTTGACAGGAAAGGTCTGTTTCACCAGGGCAAGAGAAGAGCATAGTCCAGCACAGTCCAGAGCAGACTGTACTAGTGTATACCAGATCTTAGCAAACCTGGAGCAGGCCTCTTGACAACTGAATGATTGGTAGCAGTAATAGTGGTTTCCAGAACTCTCATCCCACAGATCCCAAAGATAACTTAGAAGGAAATAAGGGTGTTTAATATATAGAGCTCCAGAAAATATCTGCTGCACTTGGGTGAGAATGGAGTATAGTCTAGCATAGGCTACACCAGCAAATCTCCAGCTCAGAAAATCAGGGGCAGGACATGGAAATTTTTGAATCAATAGTGGCAGCATCTGCTTCCAGAGCTCTTAGCCCCCACTCGGAAAGGGGGTTGAACAATTGGTCAGAAGGACATCACAGGGGTCTCTTTGCTAGCACTAAGGCATGTATCTGTTGCTTTGCCCACACTCAAATCTGGGTTGCAGTCCTGGGGGTTGGTCTCAGGGCAAGGAGGAAAACTAGCGAACTAGAGCTTGCAGCCACCATGAAGGGGGTCCTTTCTTAGAGATCCAGAGTAGAAAAGAGTACTTGTGGTTATTCACAGACTAGATCACAGAAAAGTAGTAAACACCTCTCCTTAGATGATACCACATTGGAAGAACTGAAAACATACAGGTCCTAGAAGAATCTTTGAAAATAACTCCATAAAAACCATGAAGCTGGGGACAGTTTGCCCTCTGATATGAAAGCAGGGCAAATTTTAAAAAGAGATAAAAGTCAAGTAATAGGTTGGGAAAATGAGCAAAAGGCAGAAAAAAATCTGACCACTGAAAGTTAATTTGTTGACTAGAAGATATAAACACACTCTCAGAAGAAGAAAACAAAGTTAAAACTCCTACATTCAATACTCCAAGAAAAATATGAATTGGTCTCAAACCATGGGAGAACTCAAAAATGATTTTGACAATCAAGTTAGAGAAGTAGAGAAAAAAATGGGAAGAGAAATGAGAGTGATACAAGAAAATAGTGAAAAAATGAGTCAACAGCTTTGTAAAGGAGTCACAAAAATACTGAAGAAAATAATACCTTCACAAAAAGACTATGTCAGATGGTTAAAAAAAAAAAAAGTCCAAAAAGCCAATGAGGAGAAGAATGCCTTAAAAAGTAGGACTGGTCAAATTTTAAAACAGCTACAAAAATCCATTAAAGAAAAAAAAAATCCTCCTTAAAACTTAGAATCAGCCAAATGAAAAGGAAGTACAAGAGTTCACTGAAGAAAATAATTCCTTAAAAATTAGAATGCAGTAAATGAAAGCTAATGACCTTATGACAAATCAAGAAACAATAAAACAAAACCAAAAGAATGAAAAATACAAGACAATGTGAAATATCTCATTGGAAAAACAATTTACCTGGAAAATAGAGGAGAGATAATTTAAAAAATGATTATAATAGTTGAAAATTAGAGTAAAAAAAGAGTCTAGACTTCTATCTTTCAAATATTTCATTGAAAACTGTCCTGATTTCCAGAAACCCAAGGGTAAAGCAAAAATTAAAAGAATCCACTGACCACCTACTGAAAGAGATCCCAAAAGGAAAACTTCCAGGAATATTATAGCCAAATTCAAGAGTTACCTGGTCAAGGAAAAAATATTGGAAGCAGCCGGAAAGGAACAATTCAAGTATTGTAGAAACACAATCAGGATAACACAAGATTTAGTGGACTCTACTTAAGGGATACGAGGACTTGGGATATGATATGCTGGAGGTCAAAGGAGCTAGGATTAAAATAAAAAATCAACTACCCAACACAACTGAATATACTCATTCAAGTGGAAAAATGGATATTCAGTGAAATAGAGGACTTTCAAGCTTTCTTGATGAAAATGCCATAATTGAATCGAAAATTTAGCCTCAAATGCAAGACTCAAGAGAAGCATAAAAAGGTATAAAGGAAAAGGAAATCAAAAACCACTTAATAAGTTTAAACTGTTTATGTTTCTACATGCCAAGATGATACTTTTAACTTATAAGGACTTTATCATTATCTGAGCAGATTGCTTGCTTTTGTCCTTTGTTCTCAAAGAGGAACTTGAAAACAGGGAGGTGATGCCATCACATAACACTGAATTGGATTTAAATGAGGAAGGACTGTGCAAAGTCAACATTACCTCGTTTTCTTCTTTGGCTTCATCTTGGTCCTCTGGCCAAATATGGATAAGGACAACTAGAGAAAGCCCAGGAGACATTGGGGGATCTTGGCTTTTCAAGCTAAGAATTTTAACAGTTCTCAGTTTGAGTAAAGCCATGTCCATTCAGTGAATAAAGACTATCGGATATTCTGGTCAAAACAGAAACTTTTTTTTTATTTACATGCATTCTGAGACAATCAGGGGCCCAAACAATGACCAAGTAGGTCTTGGTCTGGGGCTAGACTGATTTAGTGTTAAAACTGAACTTTAAGAGAAAAACAAAACAAAACAGAAAAAAAGTTTCAGAGACTGAAATTTGCATTCTCTTTGGGCAAAACACTGGTGGGAAGGGTGCAATACCCTATGAGGAGAAAGGGGAAAAAAAAGGAAGGAAGAGGAAGAGAGAGAAAGAGAGAGAGGGAGAGAGAGAGGGAGGGAGGGGGGATGAGGGAGGAGGAAAGAAGGAAGGAAAGAAGGAAGAAAGGAAGAAAGGGAGAAAGGGAGAAAGAAATAAGACCATGATGTCTGGGAGGTGATGCCATGACATGCAAGTGAATTGCATTTAAATGAGGGAGGGCTATGCAATGTCATCAGTCTCAATTTCTCCTCATGGCCAGATATACATCTGGCCATGGCCCAAGATGCAGTGGGGGACCTTGACTTTTTCAGATTATATACAGACAGAGGGCATAGGTGTGAGTTGAACATGAAGGAATGATATCTAACAAAATTTTAAGGGGTGTGAGGAATGTACTGGGAGAAATGGAAACAGGTAGAATGGGGTAAATTATTTCACATGAAAGAAACAAGAGAAAGCTTTTATAGTAGAGTTAAATATGGTGGAGGGAGGAGAAATGAGTGAAGGAAATAAGGGTGTTTAATATATAGAGCTTCAGAAGACTGACATATGCACATATTTCCTTTGTGTCACACAAATACATAATTTAAGATAAAATAGATAAATAACAAACTTTAAGAAGCTAGGCTTTTTTTTTTTTTATGTGTTTGCTTTTAAAACCCTTAGGCCATTTTCTGACTTTTAAAACTTCAACTTCCATAAGATCACATTGGAGGAAAAGTTGAATAATGGAGAGGCAGCATGGTAGAATAAATTTCTCGATTTAAAGCAAAAAATACTTTGATAAAGATGCCACCTCAACTATTTAGTAGTTTTGTGGACAGAAGCGAGTGACTTACACTGTGTGATGCTTGACTCTCTCCTATATAAAGTGGGAATAATAAGAATGTCTATTTTACAAAATCAATATGACTATTTTATATAATTACTAGGCAAGAAGGGGATGCATTGACTAGAATGAAGGATTTGGAGCCAGAAGACTTGAGTTATATTTGTGCCTCAGTTTCCTTACCAGCAATGTGACTTAACAGAGCCATTAAACATCTTTGTGTCTCAGCTTCCTGGTCTGTAAAATATAGGTCATAAAAATCGTACCTTTACCTTACAGAGTTGTTGTAATGATCAAATAGGTTCCTATTTGTAAAGTGATTAGCAACTTATTACTTATGAGGATAAAACAAGGTAACATGTATAGTGTTTTGCAAATTTTAATACATTCTAATGATGTAACATTATTGTTGTTATCTAAACTTTAGAATAGATAAATTTCTGTGTAGGATTACTTATAATATTTTTAAAATGTTTTCAAAATGTGAATTCTGTCCTACTATTAGCCACAAGATTGCACTATTGACTTCAATGAGATGTTCTGGGGATCAGATGAGATAATATATGTAAAGTTATTGTGCAAACTTTAACAGTAAGGCAAGAATGTGAGATCAGCAATTTAGATGAAGAGGGAAACCAAGAGTGTATCTAGTCCAAAACCTTCATTTTACAGATGAAAAAACTGAGGCCAAGAAAAAGGAAGTACTTTGTCTACAAGCCCAGTTCTTTGACTTTAACTCTAGCATTGTCTCCACTGCCCTACTACTAGAGTTAATATCACAGAAGAGATTTCATATACTGTATGTGGTGTTTGTGTGTTTGTGTGTGTGTGTGTGTGTGTGTGTGTGTGTGTGTGTTTTAAGGCTCAACCTCAGAGACAGAAGGAAAAAGGTTCAAATTCTGATTTTGACACTTACTGCTTGTGTAGTTCTGGAGAAGTAGCTTAATCTCTCACTGTCCTAGGCAACTCTCTGATTATATACTAAATAGTTTTGTATTTGCACTTGTAGAGAGAGTTTCTTTACTAGAGATTCCCCCTAATAATGAAATCAAAAGTCTGACTACATTAATAATAATACTAGTGGTATTTACATGCATCTTTACAAAATTGCATTTAGGCCTTAAAACAGTATTATGAAATAGGTTTCATTATCTTCATCTCAGAAATGAGGAAATAGATATTAAAAGAGATTATATGACTTTCCCAGAGTCACACAGCTAGTAAGTGGCAAAGGCAATTCAAATACATATCTTTCTGGCTCCAATAATAGCATACTTTCCACTATACCAGTGATAAGCACAATATATTATGCAAAGAATGCATTAAATACATCTTTGCTCATCTGGATTTGTTGACTTTTGAAAATGGAAAACCTTAATTCCCCTCACCAAAATCTATATAGAAGCCAATTTGGCCTACTTATTGTTCAGCATTCACAACATTTTATTCTATAATTTTTAAATTATTCATTTATTTATTTATTTATTCATTTATTCGTTTATTTATTCATTCATTCCTGGCATTTGCATCCCTTTTACCCTTTCTGTTGAGAATATAAAACTTCTTTCAAAGTGCTATTCAAAGGGTCCTTTTTTCCTATAGAAGACAGTTCTAGAAGCTTTCATAGTATATGTTACGATGAAAATTATATTTACTCTTAAAAAATCTTATTTGTGTATTTGCTATTTTTCTCCAAGAAGGATGTACACACTTTGAGAGTATGATCTGCTTTCATTTTGCTTGTACATTGCTATCCACTAACACAATTTCTGGCACATACTAAGTGCTTGATATGTGCTTGCTAAATTGACCCATACAACTCACTTGCACTTCCTTTGCCAAATACCAGAAAAAGAGAACCAACATGGGTCTGAAAAGCAATCAATCCATCAATCCTGTCTTGAACACTTCTATGAGTCAGTCAAGAATTCTCTGAGAATTCAAAGATGAAAAATGAAATAATTTCCATTCACGAAAACTTACATTCTATAGGAGGAGAAAATGTTTGGCAGTAAGTTTATATAGAATATATACTTATGTCTTCCACATCAATACATATACATACACACTCATATGACACAAATAGAAAGTCATTTATAACATGGTAGGGAGGGAGAGTGTGAGTAGATGAGGTGTAGCAATAATTCAATAATCACAACACCCATGGTGGTTATGAATATGCTGGTATAGTTGTGAATCACAAAATGTAACAGGCTCTCTACATGGAGAATAGAACCAAAGCCTTTATTCAATACCAGAAAACCTAGTCCCAGAACCAGAAAGCCAAAGTCATTACAGTAACCACAAAGTTGGTGAAAGTTTATGCAATACAACAAACACCCACAATCCCAAGCCTTCGCAACAGAACAGGCTCCCACAAGCAGGGATCCTCCTCTCTCACTCACAGTGGCTCCTCAGTGAGATTCTTGGAAGTTCTCAGCAGAAATTCCCAGAGGAGAGGCCTCACCAGAAGAAAAGGTCTCAGCAGAAGCTCCAGTCTCCAGACAGATGCTCACTGAGAGAAATTTTCTTTCTTTCTTTCTTTCTTTCTTTCTTTCTTTCTTTCTTTCTTTCTTTCTTTCTTTCTTTCTTTCTTTCTTTCTTTCTTTCTTTCTCTCTCTC
>WOXC01012055.1:0-61828 GCA_011680675.1 Gymnobelideus leadbeateri | reverse complement strand
AGATCCAGGAGACAATTTAAAAATTATTGGACTACCTGAAAGCCATGATCAAGGAAAGAACCTAGAAATCACCCTTCAAGAAATTCTCAAGGAAAACTGCCCTGATGTTTTAGATCCAGAGGGCAAAATAGAGGTTGAAAGAATCCACCGATCACCTCCTGAAAAAGATCCCAAAAAGAAAACTCCCAGGAATATTATAGCCAGGTTCCAGATCCCCAGATCAAGGAGAAAATACTACAAGCAGCCAGGAAGAAACAATTTCAATATTGTGGAAACACAATCAGAATAGCCCAGGACCTGGCAGCTTCTACACTGAGGGATTGAAGGGCATGGAATATGATATTCCAGAGGGCAAAAGAACTGGGAATGAACCCAGGGTCACCTACCCAGCAAAACTGAGTATTTTGTTTCAGGGGAAAATATGGTCATTCAGTGGAATAGAGGACTTTCAAGCATTCTTGAGAAAAAACCAGAATTGAATAGAAAATTTGATCAGACACAAGAAGGAAGAGATGCCTGAGAAGGTAATCAGGGAAAAGAAATCAAAAGGAACTTATCAAAGTTGAACTATTTACATTCCTATATGGAAAAGCAATATCTGTGACTGATGATATCTTTCCCACTATGAAAATAATGGAAGAAGGGGGTGTGGTCATACGAATACATACGTGAATGTGTGTGTATATGGTTACAGTTATATATGGATAGAGGGCATAGGTTGATTTTGTTGGGAAGGGAGAGTACTCAAGGGATGAAATTATGAGGTGAGAGAGGAAAGTGGCAAGAGGAGATGGGGAGAGACATGGTAGGGTAAACTATCTCATGTAGGGGAAGTGGGTGCAAAGGAGGGGGAGAATAAGGAAGGCTAAAAAGGCAAAACCACATTCACATTGAATTGGGTTCAGGGAGAAAATGACATACATACTAAATGGGATATCTCAACCTGCAGCAGGATAGGGGGAAGGGGGATGAGAGGAGAGATGATGCATGGGAGGGCATCCTTGGGGTGAGGGGAGGTTGGAAGTACCCACTATAGAAGAGGGACAGGATCATGTAGGGAATGGACCAGGTGGGGGGTGGGATGAGTGGGAGGGAATTATAAGCAGCCTTGTACAATATATCTCCTATGATAATGTTTTGCATAGCTAGACATGTACAACATATACTGAATTACTTATATCCCAAGAAGGAATGGGTGACAAGGGAGGAAGGAAATGGATCTGAAATTCAAGGTCGTAACATTAAATGTTTCAAATATATATATAAATACTATTATTAATACTCTTTTGCCTATAATTGGGAGATAAGATGTGCAGGCATTGGGACACAAAGATTCATCTTCCTCTAATGGAAAAGTCGATGGGGGTATGGGAAAAGGTATGGGAGAGAGCAGACTGGAGGAGGCGATATCTTGTGGGACTGCTATTCTGGGAGGTTGGGTAGGGGAATAATGGGGGGAAAATGATTGTAACTCAAAATCTGGCGGAAATGAATGATGTAAAACAGAAGTTAATAAAGTATTTGTTTAAAAAAAAATAAAAAAAAAGAAGATAAAAAATATAAAAAAAAAAAATAAATAAAAAAATATCAATACCAAATCACAGTTACCAGAGAGGGAAGCATCAACATCTGGGTTTTCAAAGCCAGGGGGCTCTCAACAACGGCTTCCCAGAGTCTCATCTGGTCAAATCACACAACACTTCTCAAAGAGCCCCAAAGCAAAGCCTCAAATAAGGGATTATATAGTCTTCTCCTGGCTCAGACAATGTAACCACCCTCTTGACCCACTGCCCACTCACACAGCATCAAGGTGTGGTCATTCCTGAAAACCAAGCCTCCTACCACAGGCTCCATGTGACCACATTCAGCCTATTAGGGGGCAGAGTATATTTTCAAATCAAGGAAGGTTCTCAGAGTCACTTAAGTCAATCAAAGTCTCTTAAGCCAATCAAAAGGCCTATGGGCAGGGAAGATCTTCAAATCTGCATTTCCATTACACCCCTCCAGACCAGGAGCCCTCTCCCCATCCAGTTCTGAGGTTCCTTTGGTACCACTGAGGCCAGGAGGCTTTCCAGGACAGGGGGCTGCTCAGTCCATCCCTCTGTGTAGTTACAGGTGATGGGAGAGGTTGCTAAGTGTGATGAAGCCCTTGCCACAGAGGTGGCAGGGGAAGGGTCGCTCAGGCCTGTGCAGCAGCCAATGATGCTTGAGGTAGCAGTCATGCCCAAAGAACTTGCCACACACTCCAGGTGCGGGAAGGGCTTCTCTCAGGTGTGGACCAGCACATACCCCTCCAGGTCCTTCTGGGAATGGAAGAGCTCCTCACACTCCGAGGAGCTGAACACTTTCCCGGTGTTGCTGGGGCCAGTTGGCCCCCCTCCCCTGTCCCACCCCCCTCCTCCTTCCCCCCAGAAGGCCCAGCCTCGTGACTCCCGTGGTGGTGCCACCTCCAGAACTGCCACCACCCCAAAGACTGCCACACCGCACAGACGCAGGAAACTGGACCCTAGTGGGCATCCAGGGCTGCCACTTAGGCAAAGAAGATCCAACAGTCACGCTGGTACAGGGTCTAGTCAGAGGCCTCGCCCAGCTCAGCTGCCATGAGTAACAGGACCTACAGGTTGGATGGGGGGGTGGGGGTGGGGGGGCCTCCTGGGACTCCTCGGGTAACTTCTGGGATACTTCCTCCAGTATGTCCCCAGGGAACTCCTGGGGATACCTCTGGGGGTAACTCCAGAGGGAATTCCTGGGACTCCTCAGGGCGGAACTCATCCCAACACCCCATGCTCCCTCCCCCCTCCTCCCCAGGCCAGGAGCTCTGGAAATTGAGGGTGAGCTTGTGGTGCTCCAACAGGGCTGGGGCATTGAAATCACTCACTCCTGGGGCACTAGAAGGGTTTCACATCTGTGAAAGCTCAAATGGGCGACCAGCTCAGCCCCTGCCAGGAAACAGCAGCCACAGACCCCCACAGACAAACAGACAAAGGGACCTGTCTCGCTGGTCTC
The DNA here is from genome assembly GCA_011680675.1 of Gymnobelideus leadbeateri. Taxonomy (NCBI): domain Eukaryota; kingdom Metazoa; phylum Chordata; class Mammalia; order Diprotodontia; family Petauridae; genus Gymnobelideus; species Gymnobelideus leadbeateri. The sequence goes on along the minus strand of WOXC01012055.1, from coordinate 58,822 downwards.
CCAGTAGCCCCCCCAGGACCTGGGCCCAAGACTGGGGTGCTTTGGGCTGCCCCCAGAGGCCTTGCAGGGGCCCTCATCAGAACCGTCACTACCATATGGGCTTGGGATTGAGAGTCTACTAGGGGGCCTCAGGGTAGGAAGGAGGCAGGAGACCAAGCCGGATAGGCCCAAGTCAGCTGGTGTCAGTGGGTCCATCCCCAGTGCTGCCAGTTCCAGGTGACCGCCCAGGCTGGAGCTGGAGAAGCCAAGCTCACAGATCAGGCAGCAATAAGGCTTTTCACCTGTGTGGACCACCTGTTGGTGGAGGGCACCAGTGGAGTTTCAGAAGCCCTTGGGGCAGGCGGAGCAGCTGTGTGAGCTCAGGTTGAAACTGTGCTTGAAGCCCTTGCCACACGCGTGGAACTTGAAAGCCATGTGCTGTGCAAAGTGGAGCCGAAGGTCTGAGCTGTAGAGGAAGATTTTCCCGCACTCGATGCAGTGGAAGGGCACAGGGGGAGGGGGGGAGGGCACCCTAGGGGCCCGTGGCGGGGGTCAGAATGGATGCAGGGAGGGGACCGTTCACAACTGTCCTCCATGACTCGGGGTTCACACGTGACCTGCCCGGGCCATCTACCTTCCCCTGGGTGCGGACATTTGGGCTGGGGCAAACCAGAAGCTTTCAAAAGAAATGTGAGTCGGCTAAGTGGAGCAGTGAATAGAGCACCGGCCCTGGAGTCCGGCAGACCTGAGTTCAAGGCTAGCCTCAGACACTTAACACTTGCTAGCCGTGTGACCTTGGGCAAGTCACTTAACCCCAATTGCCCTGCCTTCCCCCCTCCAAAAAAAAAAAAAAAGCAAAAATAAATAAAATAAACAAAAGGAGAAATGTAAGGAATCAACAGCTATATTAAGAAAGCCCTCAATCATTAAACATAAGAGAAATGCAAATTAAAACAACTGAGGTTTCCACCTCATCCAGGTCAGACCAACAAAGAAAAAAAAATTATAAAAGTTGGAGTGTGAGGAGTGTATAAAAATGTGACGAATTGTGAATTAGGCCAAACTTCAGAAACCATTATATATACTACCTTTGACACAGTGATACTTAGATATAGTAGGTATATATCCCAAGCAAGTCAAAGACAGAGAGAAATACGTTGATATATGTAGATATCTATATATCAGTACTTTGGGTATGTATATATTTTAGTTGTATTTGTGTAATAAAGAAGGAGAAATGGAATATGTAGAAATTCATTGAGAAATGTCTGAAAGAATTTTGGTATATGAATGTAACTAAATATTATTGTGTCATAAGAAATGCTGAATATGAAGAATTCAGAAAAACCTGGAAATGATGCATTGCAAGAACAATTCAATTACATTATTACAACAATATCAAGGAAAACAACATTAAATGACTTTAGACTGATCAATGCAGGGACCAATCTGATTTGACAACCATCACTCCCATGTATCAGTAAAGAGATAGTAGACACTAGATGTAAAATGAGACAGATTTTCAGTCAGGGCCACCAGTTTGATTTGTTTTGCTTTGCCATACTTGTATGCTATAATGGAGGATTGCATGAGGGGGTGAGAGGGTGGAGATTGTCACTGGGAAATGAGAGTGATGTAAGAAATCCAATGAACATCAATGAGCCATTTTTTTTTTTTAATGACCTGCCTTGTGTATCAATCTAAGCATGGGAAGAAGGACAATTAGTACAGAGCTCTCTGTCTTGAGCACTCTAAGTATCAACATATTGTAATAAAAAGTAGCACTAGAACTAAGGTCACAAGATGTGAGCTCAAATCTTGACTTTATTTATTTTCAGTGGTTGCTGTTGCTGTTCAATCATTTTAGTCCCATCCAACCCTTCATGACCCCATTTGGGGTTTTCTTGGCAAAGATACTGGAGTGTTTGCCCTTTTCTTCTCCAGATCATCTTACAGATGAGGAAAATAAGACAAACAATGTTAAGTGATTTACCCAGTATCACAGAGCTAGTAGGTGTCTGAGGCCAGATTTGAACCCATGTCTTCCTGACTTCATGGCAGGTGCTTTATTCATTGTACTAGGTAGTGGCCGTTGAATATACATACATCTCAGTATTATCTGCCAGTTTTTTTCTCCTTTGCTCTAGACTCTGATCTTTCTCCTTGCCAAGGCAAAACTCTCTGTTTGTAACCTTGATCCCATTCTCTCTTGTCTCCTCTGGGACTTTGCCCCTTAAAATACCTTTTTTCTCTCCCCAATTCTCAACCTCTCCTTGTCCACTGATCTCTTCCTTTCTGCCTAAAATGTGCCCAGACTTTCCCATCCTCAAGAAAGAAACAACCTTACTTGATTCTTGTATTCTTTCATTTTATATTTATATACTAAATTAATCCAACATCTATCTTCACTTCCAAAGATAAATTCTCAGGGGGCAAATATTGTCTGTACCTGTGGTATCTTCCATCTCATTTCCCATTAACTTATCAACTTCTTGCAATTTTGTTTCTGACTCCATCATTTAACTGAAATTTCTTTCCCTGTGATAACCAGTGACCTCTTAATTCTCAAATTCAATGGCCTTTTCTCAGTCCTAATTCTTTTTGACATTTCTGCAGTGTTTGATACTGTTGACCTCTTCCTGCAAAGTCTGTCCTTCCTGGATTTTCATGGCATGGCTTGTTCTCCTTCTATATGCATGAACAAGCCTTTTGCAAAATCAGCCTCTATCCTTGTCCCATCCCCTGTGCTTGGATGTTTGACCCTGAGCCTCTTCTTTTCTCCATCTATGTTTTCTTTCATGATCTGATCAGGTGCCATATGTTCAACTTTCACCTCTATGTAGATAACTTGCAAATATACAGTCTTTTATACCTGGGCTATAGCTTGTTTGCAAGTTGACACATTAGTCCTTCTGATGAGCTGAGGACCTTATTCTTCCTCATGTAGGATATTCAATCTCTGGTCTCCTTGCCCCACTCACTCCATCATTTCCCCTCCCCAGAATGATCTTCTATCTTAGTCTGAGTCTTGGATACTCAAGCTCCATTCAAGACTGAGATCCAACTAACTCTTAAAAGAATCCGTTCCCGATTTCTCCAGCTGGTAATTCTCCCCTGTGGTCTTTGTTCTTATGTTGTATATATGAACTTATTAAATTATGTATGTTGTTATACTCTAGTAAAATGTCAGTTCTTTGAAAGCAGGTGATAGAGGGCTTGACTTGGAATCCGGAAGATGAGTTCAAATTCAGCCTCAGTACTCTCCAGCTGTGTGACCCTGGAGAAGTTAACTTTGGCTTGCCTCTGTTCCCTCATCTGTAAGATGAAGATAATAAAAACACTTAACTCCTAGCGTTGTTGTGAGGATCGAATGAGATAATATTTGTGAGACACTTTGCAAAAATTAAAGCTGTATACAAATTCTGTTGTTATTATCATTATTATTAATCTACTTTTTTATCTTTGCATCCACAATAATTGCTATCATACCTGGTACCCAGTAGGCAATCAGTGATGCTTACTGAATTGAACTGGACTGAATTGGATTGAATCGTGTGTCCTTGGGAAACCCACTTTCCTCCCTTTGCTAAGTTCCCTTATTTGTAATGTGGGAAGATTAAATCAATCAATCTCTGAGGTTCCTTATAGTTTTAAATTCTATGGATGCCAAAGAGATAACCATAGCCCCTTCACGATAGCAATAATTCTCCTTTCCCTGGTTGTGGAGACAGTATTGTTTCTAAGACTTGAAATGGGCCATTTCTGTGTGAGAGTACATTGACCAGGCTTTATTGGGGAGACTTATAAGTAACTTAATTGGTAGCAGTGCCAGTCAGGGCATAACAGGCCGCACTTCAGAGGGGTGGATTAACATTGTATTTAATGATGCCCACTTTTTCTGGGTTCTGTTAATCTTTGTCCTTTTCATTTCAGGAAGGGATTAACAGAAACGGAATTGGTTCTGTGGGTGAACTTCACTTAGAGGAGACACTTCCAGGGCTTGCTTCCAGGCTTGAAATAAATTCCCTCTTCCTTTAGACTTCTGACCTAGACTGTTCAACCGTCTTCTAGACTTAGCTCAGGTGTCACATCCTATGCAAATACTTTCGAAATCTCTATCCCTTCTCCTCCCTCAGTAGTGAACCCTCTGCTTTATCTTTTACCATTATTGACTGATTTACATATAGTAGGAGTTAAGTCTCCTTGTGGTGTAGAGGAGGCCTGTCCTAGAATTAGAAGGATCTGGGTTGAAAGTCCCACAGGTGACTCTTCCTGAGTAATTTAGCTCTTCAGTGCTTTGACAGCCCTCTAAGTCTATAATTTATAGTTGTTTAGTCATTTCAGCCATGTCTGATTAGTAGTAACCTCATTTGAGGTTTTCTTGACAAAGATACTGGAATGGTTTGTTAGTTCCTTCTCCAACTCATCTTACAGATGAGGAAACTGAGGTAAAGAGGATTAAGTGACTTGCTCAGGGTCACACAGCTACTAGGTTTCTGAGGCCAGATTTGAACTCAGGAAGATAAGTCTTATTTGTAATTGTACAGGGAGTTTCCACATGAGGAATTCTCTACATGGATTGAAAAAAAAAGCAGAGCTGGAACATGTTCTCTCTTCCTCCTCAAAGAAAAATTATATACCATGGAATATAATCTCTTTGAAAGTAGGGATTGGTTTGTCTTAGTCTATGCTACACCCAGCGTAACAGCTTGCTTAATAAATGCTTAACACATTTTATTTAATGAACTGAGTCACTGTCACATATAGTAAGCGCTTCATAAATGCTCTATCATTTGCCTGTCAATCATATATCAACCTCTCCATCTATCTATGTCCAGCTCGAGCATGTCATTGTATAATGTAAACAGTAACTTGAGTTTGAATCTCATTTCCATTATCTTTGGACAAATTGTTTAATCTCTTAGAAACTGCATTGTGAAAGGACACAAACACATTTAATGTTTGTTCATTTGAATGGAACCCCCATAACCACCTTGCCTCATATGTTGCTTTCATATGATCTTGTGTTTTTTATGATCTTGTGTTTTTGAAACATTGAGGTTTGTACAGAGTGGGGGAAAGGGGCACCATCTCCATTTGAGCCAGGAGAAGTAGTGATTACTGGTATGTATGTTTTAGGACAGTTAGGTGACTCAGTGGATAGTGCCAGACCCGGAGGCTAGAAGACTTGAGTTCAAATCTGGACCCAGGTGCTTTTCTGTCTGTGTAACCCTGGGCGAATCACTTAACTCTGTTTGCCTCAGTTTCTTCATCTGTTAAATGAGCTGGGGACAGAAAAATGCAAACCACTCCAAGATCTTTGCCAAGAAAACTTCCAATGGGGTCACAAAGAGTCAGAGACAACTCAACAAAAGCATGTGACGCTTTATATAAATTTGCTAACATAATATCCAGAACAATATTACAAGGCAAATGCTACAGGTATTGCTATACCCCTTTTACAGATGAAACTGAAGAGGGCAAAGTTAAACAACTGGAGCATAATCTGACAGTAAGAATGATCAAAATTTAGATTTGAACCAAGATCTGCTTTTAATGTGCATGAGTTCACTTCTACCTAATGTTACTTCTCTGGAGAATAAACTTCCCTGCAAGGCCCACATCCACATTAAGCAATTTATTTGTGATCACAGTTTTAAGAACAAACAGTAACATATGTATGGATGGGACATATTTTAGTCCCCTCCTCCTCACCCCCCCTTCTCTTTCCCCCACATACCACTCAAATGGAAAATTGCTATTGAACAGGACTAGGCCAGCTATGATCCTGGCCAGACCTCTGCTTTCCCCTAAGTACTGGCTAAGAGTTTCCAATAAGCCAGAGCATTTTGAATTTCCTGAATGCAAAATCAGAACAAGGCCTCACACCTGCCAATGTCAGCAACTTTGAATGCAACATTTGCAGGGTGTGGGTTGGTTAAATGCAGACTGACAGGCAGAATTTAAAGGCCCTCCTCCCTCCCTTCCTCTCCTTAGGCTGCCTCTGGCATAGGAGGACTGCAGCATGTGGAGATGTTTCCTGAAAGATGCTGGCAGCTTTAAACTTGGCTCTTTAGAAATCCTGTGCCACCCAACATATGAAATCTGACACTAACCACAAAGTTACAGACTTTTGTTGGAAATTTTTGGCTTTAAAGCCTTGGTTTCCAGGAACAAAAAAGGAATCTTACTTCCAAAGTTCAGGGAGGACTATGAGGATGCTGGTCATGCTAAAGAAGTAAATTTTTTTTCAATATAAAGGGGCCATGGAAATTTTATTCTCAGCACAGATGAACCACACCCCTGGGGCAGGCTCTGAGGCACATGTAGTAGAAGGGGCTCTGGGGTAAGATGAAGATGGTTCAGGTTCTAGAATGGACTCTGCCTTTAGTTTGCTATGAATGACACCATGATTATCTCTACCCCAAGTTTACTCTTTTGTATTATGAAGGGGCTGGACTTCATGGCTTTTTAAGCAAGAGGGGCAGAGGAATTGTAAATATTTAATAACTGGCTCTCTAAAAAAATACAACCCTCATTTACTTTTAATCTGCATTAGTAGCATTTTCTCCATCATTTTCTTATGTCTAGAATCAACAAAACAACAAATCAAGCTCTGATTTATAGCATTGCCATTCCAAGTGGCCTCCGGCAAACTTCTCCTAAGGATCTTTCCAGCTCTTACGTCTTTGGTTTCTATGTCTTTCTCAGACTAACCCAATCACTGATTTTCATTGGCTTGCTTTTAAAAATATAGTTTCTTTTTCATTGTGAATGTGGCATATGTCAGCAGCTTAAACATTTTAACATGAGAAAGAGAAAAAGAAGATTGTATAAGAAACTGTGATTTTTCTGTTACATACAGTTTGTTCTAAAATGAATGTGTATATTAGCCAATCAGTCAATAACATTTATTACAGACCTACTATGTTCCAGACAGTGTGCTAAGTGCTGGGAAAAGGAAGACAAAGAATAGTTCCTGTCCTTAAGTAGCTTAGAGTCTAACAGGAGTCAGATATCACACAAAAGGATGTTAACTGATAAGTGTAAGGGAAGAAACCTTACCCCACAGAGAGACATTATGAAGTCCAGAGGAGAATTTTTAAGTGGGAAATTAAGAGATGACTGGTCAGTGGGTGCCCACCTTAAATGAAGTGTCAGTCTGGGAGGAGGTCTCCAATCTCCAATCTGAGGAACAGGCCCAGGGGCAGAGGATGACATTATAGAAGTACATATTTTTATATATTACATAGATACTTCTAGCAAGGCAGTAACAAATTGTTCTTTTTGTGTTCCCTTTTGTACTTCTTTTGTTTCCTCCTGGTTAATTAAAAAGGTACTGTAATGGTACTTAAAATTTTTTTTTTAACTAATAGACATCTACAATTGCCCAAACCTACACTCTAGTGGAAAATCCTCCTTGTAACAAATAAGTATAGGCAAGCAAAATAAATCAAGATGTTGTCCATGACTAAAAATGTAGATCTTATGCTGCACCTCTTTTCAAACTGATATTTACTAGCAATACCTTGAGTGGGCATCTTGGGTGGTGCCTAATACATTCTTTCAAGCTATATATGTCTGGGTTGTTTTCAAAGACAAGCTTAGACTTTTCCTACTTTCCCTATTTCTCTTCTCAAAGAATCCCTATCCACTTATATAAACCATTATTTCTGATAACATCAGCTCAGAGGAAAAATGGATAAGAATGAGCAATGCTCACAGGGATAGGTACAAATCTGATAACAGGGATTCAATTCTTAATCATAAAATCATTCCCTCCAAGCTGTGTTCCTGATTTTCTTAATTCCAAAATCATTCCTCCATGGCTATCTCAACCTGGAATTTGCCTCAGCACCTAGGGCCTCTACCTATCATCCTCCTTCTCCTCCGTCAAGGCTCATATCCTTCTCATATCAATGAGTTCCTCCTAGAGCCTCCATTTTGTGAAGGAACCTACTCAAGTCTGCCTGCTTCTATTCATTTTCTGACTTTGTTCTGACTTTCTGGACTCTAAAGTCATGGCACTACTCCAGGTACCTTCACCCTCTCTCACCTCCTTCTTTTTAGTTTCCTTTTGTGTGTTGTCTTCCCATATTAGAATGCCAGTTTCTTGAGGACAATGACTATATTTCTTTTTGTTCATAATTGTATCGCCCAGCATTTAGCACACTGCCTGTCACTCAGTAAACATCCCATTAATATTTGCTTCCTCCTTTTCCTTCCATAGAGTGTAAGAGTTGGAAAGGACCAAAGAGATGCAAGCACCAAGCCAGGTAAGTTTGGCTTTTCATTTAAGGGTGAGGGAGGCCAAACAAGTTGTGGCATGTAATTATGATGGAATATTGTTGTGCTATAAGAATATGAAATATTATTGTGCTATAAGATGAGCATCATACTCGGAGAAGCCTGGAAAGACTTATGTAAACTGATGTAAAGTGAAATGTATTGTGTACAAAGTAATAGCAAAGTTGTAACACATCAAGTGTGAATGACTTATTCTCAGCAAAACAATGATCCAAGACAACTCTGAATATCGTATGATGAAAATGCTATCTATCCCCAGAGAAAGAACTGATGGTGTCTGAATACAGATAAAGCATAGTTTTTCTTTAATTTCTTCCTTTTTTTTTTGAGATTTTTTTCTTTCTTTTTTGGTCTGTGTTTCCTTTCACAACATGACTAATATGGAAATGTTTTGCATGACTACACATCTATGACTTATTTTGAATTGCTTGTCTTCTCAATTAGGGGAGATAGGGAGGAAGGGAGAGAATTAGGAACTCAAAATTTTAAAAATGAGTGTTAAAATTGTTCTTATGTGTAAGTGGAGAAAAATAAAATACTAAACAAATTCCAAAAGAAAGGGTGAGAAAGGGACTTTCAGTTAGCCCTAAGAGAGCTCCATGTGATCTGGAAAGACCTACAGGTATGAAATTTCCTTTCGAGATAGGAAGCCAATTTTCGACATTTTGAACACCCAAAAAGACCTTTGTTGATCTAGTACTTAGCAAGTAGTAATCTTTGATAAACTTTGTGAAGTTTTGTTTGATGAATCTCCATAAATTATTTTTGGGGACAATTGTGATTTTTATCTGTATATATGGGACTGTATATGATCTTGCCACATTGATTTTTTTTTTTGCTTTTTGGAGGGCAGTTGAGGTTAAGTAACTTGCCCAAGGTCACATGGCTAGGTTTTTGTTTCTGTGTGCGTTAAGTGTCTGAGGCCGGATCTGAACTCAGGTCCTTCTGACTCCAGGGCCGGGCTCTACTCACTGGGCCACTGCCACATTGACTTTTAAAACTATTTCTTGTATGTCAATTGAGAAACAAGTAAAAGGACCATACTTGTGATTCTCTGGGGTCCTAGCTGACATTTCAGGATTAAGGATGTGGACAGTGTCTTCAAAACACAATCTGACTCATATACCAAGGAGAGCAATTTTTTTAAAACTGGGGTACAGGTTGAGGAGAATGCAATGGGGACTGGTCACTGATCTCATTCTTTATGAGCATGTACAGAGGGTCTCTGATGCAATCCTCATGTGGAATTTAGAAAAGTACAAACTATGGATAACTGGTTATGTCTTCTCATCATGGCTCACAGGGGTTTTTCTGATTGTTTGTGGAGCCAGAACTGGGGGGCATTCAAAAGACATTAGTTTTCTAGAGTCTGGTACTTTTTTGGTGAGCCTTTCAGTTACCTAATTCGAGAAGGCAGATGATGACCTATGGGAAGAAACCTGGGGCCCTCCCCATAAAAGGCTAACATATGATCCATAAATAGAGGCCTTAATTCTTTTCCTCAATGTTTGCGATTTCATTTTAAGTGAAAGAAATTAGAATCTATACCTTTGTGAGTTAGAATGAGCCATGAGGAAGTCTAGGAGTGGAGTGTATGTTAGAATTTGTAGCCAGGCAGTCAAGGTTGGATGACCCAATCATGCCTAGTTGTAACTGAGACAGGATTACCAGCAGCAGTGCTGAATTTGGATATGACCTTGGAACTAATGTTGTGCAGAAAATTCATTAAATCTGAGCCCACATTCCCCAGGGACTGAGATGGTATAGGGGAAAGTGTGCTGTGAGATACATTTTTACTTCCATTCTTGCTATATCTTCAAAGTAAATATCTTTTAACATAAGCTAACTGATATTATATGGTACAGTAGGGGAATCACCATTCAAGAATGGGCACATGAGTTCATTCCATTAGAGAAGAGATACACCTAACCTCTCAAGTGTAGCCCTAGAAATCTGAGGATGCAATATAGCCACTCTCCCTATATTCTTGACATCTGCATTGTTATATTAATCGAATATGTTGTTTCCACCAAAAGTACTGCTGTGAATATTTTGGTCTATATTCTATAGTTGACCTCCTTAGAGCATATGCCTAACACTGAAATTTTAGGATAATGTCAAATTATCTAGAAAAAAACTAGATAATTTCTAGAAAAACTGGGCTAAGACACAGATCTAAGAATAGTGTGTTTAATATTTTTGTCTTCCCATAACTCTTCCAACAATGATTATTTCCACTTTGTTATATATATTTTTTTTTGCCAATTTACTAGTTGTTAGGTGAAACCTCAGTTATTTTAATATACATGTCTCTTCCTATTACTGATTTACAGTAATTTCATTGTAAATGAATTTGTTGGTATTTTGCAACTATTCTTTAAAGGAATACTTGTTTATATCTTTTGATCCTGAATCTGATGGAAAATTATTCTTGGTTTTAGATTTGTGTTTTCCCCTTTTGTGTCTTGTATATCAGACCATTATCAGAGATATTTGATACAAAGATTTTTTTCACAACCAACAGTTCTGTTTATCCTATCTGCGTTGATTTTGTTTGTACAAAAATCTTTCCATTTCATGTAATCAAATATATCTTTTGTGATCTCCTTTATCCCTTGTTTGGTTAAGAATTCCTCTAGTCATAGTTGGGAAATATGACTCAGTTCACTTTGCTCCGATTTAAAAAAATACTTTTTTGTTTTTGTATTTAAGTGGAGTGTTGTGGTAGGTGGTGTAAGAAACTGGCTCAAGCCAAATTTTATCAAAATGCTTTTCTGTTTTCCCAGGGTTATTGTAAAATAGGGGATATTCCCCCAACTAGTTCATGTTTCAGGGTTTACTTAAACAAACTATTGAATTTGATTGTTTCTCCTTTTTGCATTCTTAGTTTGTTCCATCCATGCACTTCTCATTTTGTTGGAAGGATCAGAAGAGATAATATTTGTAAAACACTTAGCACAGAGCCTAGCACATACATAAATCCTAGTTATTATTATTACTAAAACAAGTACAAAATAATTTGTTGGTTATTGTGCTTTGGGGTATGAAAGTGCCATTTCTTCTTTATTCCTACTTTTAAAAATATTTTCCTTGAGATTTTAGAACTTTTGTTCCTCCAAATTAACTTTTTGCCTATCTTTGTAAATTAATCCACTGGTAATTTAATTGATGCAGCACTAAGTTTGTAAATTAATTGGAGTAACATCAAAAAAAGTAGGGGTAGTAATCATGATCTCAGACAAGGTTAAAACTAAAATGATTTAATCAAAAGAAAAGAATAGGGAAACTATACTATATGTCAGTCATATTAATCAATTTTGTTTTAGATTCTTTAAAATAACCAGACAGTATAAGATTGGAATATTGCCGTGGTAGGAAACAATGATTTGGTAGACTTATAAAAATATGGAAAGTCCTGGACCTATGAAGGAAGATGTTATCTACCCTAGAGAAACTGGCATATAAATATTGTAGAGTTTTACATAGATACATATGAATGTTTATGTCTATCTAAGAGTATGATTATAGATATCTAAGTATACATATGTATATATAAGTATATGTATGCATGTGTATATGTATCTATCTATATGTGTATATATATATATAGTATGTATAGGTGTATATATGTATATATCTATATGTGTGTGTGTGTATGTATGTATCCATCCATGCTTAATTGTAGCCTTCTTGCAGAATGGAGGGTGAGTAAGGGGGGGAAAGCAAAGTAAACAGTGCCTAGCACAGAACAAAACATTTATGAACAAGCAAAGATGGGCAGTTCAGAACACAATGTGTAGTATTTGTTATGTAGGTTTTCTTGAAATGGAAATTTATTGCTGTATATTTTGAATCCTCTTACATTCTGCTGTGCACATGTCAGTGCTTTTTCTTTTTTTTTTTTGGGGGGGGGCACTTTTATTGGGGGGAAGTCACTGGCGCTCATACATCTCCCGAAGAATCTTCATGCTCTCGGAGTACCGAAGGTGGTTCCGATGGGAAGCCTCCTTCCACCTCTGCCTAATACGTTTCCAACGTTCCATATTGCGGTAGATAAGGGAGGACATGCTTGGGACTGTCTCAGGGGGTGGGTCCTCAGAGGCCTCCTGGCCCTCTGGCTGAAGTGGGGAGGGGATTCTGGGGCTGGGGGCTTCACCAGGAGGGCAGGGGGCGGTGGGGGGTGGCAGCTTGTATACATCTCGGCTCTTCCCGTTGGTGACTTCGGTCCCCTCCTCATCCTCTGGCCGAGGAGGTGGGGGGGGGGGGGCTGGGAGAACGCTCTGGCTCCCGGACAGAGGGGCAGTTCCTCATCCAGGCCTGGCAGATGGGGTAACGTGGAGTATTCTCACTGAACTGGGCCAGGTCCACACTTCGGTCAAATAGCTTGATGGTATAAGTGTTGGGCCTCTGCTGTCCCCCCTCTGCAAACCCATCTTCCATCTCCTTCCTCTTCTTCCTCCTGTGATGGGGGAACCTGGCCGATGGCCGTTTGCCAGCTGCTGTAATAGAGCAGTCCTTGCTGTGAGCATCCGAGGGCACTTTCCCAGCCTCCTCGTCCAGTTGTTCCCGGTCTACATCACTCTTCTCCAGCAAACACTGCAAAACGGCATCCAAGTAGTTCCTGGCTTTGGACATCTCCAGCTCTGACTTCTCCATTTTCACCTTCACGGGAAACATCGCTCCGGTCGGGCTCAGGTTCCGATTAGGACAGTGGGGTACCCAGCAGTGCCCCGGGGCGGGGACGGGGGCAGGGGTCAGGGGTCAGTGCGGGAGGTCCGGGGTCAGAGCTGGGGCTAGCCAGGAGACAGATCAGAGGCTACGTTTGGGAGGAGAGCCTCTCTCTCGGCCCAAGGAGTCCCACCTTCCCGACCCAGGACGTGGGGACCGGCTCCGACGGACAGCTCCTCACCTCCCTTCTTTTTTTCTTATTTTGTATTTAAGTTCATAATATGTTTCTTTTTTCTTTTCTTATTGTGTATTTAAGTTTAAATAAAAAAAATGGTTGAATACTAGGATCAAGATGGGCAACATGCAGTTTATGAGATGCTAATGCTTTGTGGTGCAAATGTCTTCATTTACATATAAACTTTTCTTATTCTGGATTGGCAAAGAGATTAGCTAACATTAATTTCTTGCAAGACTGTTTTAATGATTGAAATTCCTGCCAATTTTTCTTTGCTTTTAAACGTTTAACAGTCAAGATTACCTAACATTCAGAAAATGTATAAATCGATCAAACATATAAGAACATTGGAAAATTTAATAATTGGTACTGGAAATCATGAATCTTTAGTTGAAGATCTGATTAATTCAGATTAGTTTAAATACACTCCATTTAATAAAAATAGTAAATTTAGTGACCTTCATAGGAATATATTACTAGAAGGTATAATTCAACACCTTATGTATTCAGAAATAATGGCGCAAACATATTTAATTATACTGATTTATTAGAATCACCTATTTGGCTTTATAAAGAACTAGCTTCAACAACTACCTGGTGAAAAATGTATTATTTAAGTGAAAAAAATTAACATTTAATTTTAATTTTATTTTTTCTCAATTACATGTAGACAAATTTTTTATCATTCTTTTAAAAAAATTGAGTTCCATATTCTCTCTTTCCCCTCTCTTTGAGAAGGTAAGCAATTGATGTAGATTATACATGTTCAGTCATACAAAATATATTTCCATATTAGTTATTTTGAGAAAGAAAACACAGACCAAAAAACAAACAAGAAAAACAAAACATTTTAAAAAGTTATCCTCCAATCTCCACTGAAACTCAATCAGCTCTTCCTTTGGAGATGGATAGCATTTTTCAACCTAAGTCCTAAAGAATTGTCTTGGATCGTTGTATTTCTGGGAAATTCACCATTGAGCATAATACAATGTTGCTATTACTGTGTTCTCCTGATTTTCCTCTTTTCACTTTGCATCTGTTCATGTAAATCTTTCCACTTTTTTCTGAAATCATCCTACTTGTCAGCTCTTATAGCACAATGGTATTTCATTACAATCATATATCACAACTTGTTCATCCATTCCTCAATTGATGAACATTCTCTCAGTTTCCAATTCTTTGCCACCACAAAAGTAGTTTCTATAAATATTTTTGTGCATATAGATCCTTTCCCTTTTTATTTCATCTTTTTGGAGTACAGACATAGTTTTGCCAGGGCACAGTTTTATAACCCTTTGGGAATAGTTTCTAACCCTTTGGGAATAGTTCCAAATTGCTCTCCAGAATGGTTTGATCAGTTCACAACTCTACCAACAGTACATTAATGTCCTTATTTTTTCCAAATCCCCTCCAACATTTGTCATTTTCCTTTTCAGTCATATTATATTAACTGATCTGATAGGTATGTGGTGGTACCTCAGAGTTGTATTAATTTGCATTTCGCTAATCAATAGTGATTTAGAGCATTTTTTTGTTTCATATGGCTATAGATAGCTTTGACTTCTTAAAACTGCCTGTTCATATTCTTTGACTACTTATCAATAGGGGAATGACTCATAGTCTTTTAAATTTGACTTGTTTCTCTATATAGAGCTTCTTAAATATTTTCCACCTGGTCACCCCATGCTTCCTGTGAATTGTGACCCCTTATGGAGTCGTGACCCACAATTTAATGAATTTGAAAAATTAGGTCTTTGTCAGAGATATTTGCTATAATTTCCCCCCCCCCCCCAATTAATTGTTTTCTTTCTAATCTTGACTGGATTGTTGTGTGTGTGTGTGTGTACTCATGCACATGTGAAAACTTTTTAATTTTGTGTAATCAAAATTATTCACTTTATGTTCTGTAATGTTCTCTACCTCTTGTTTTATCATGAATTCTTCCCTCATCCAAAAAAATCCGACAAGTATAAATGAAAATTTGAAACATGAAATTGATGTAAAAAATTTGGGACTTTTTGTACATAATAATGTAGAATGAGACAATGTTTCAATCCTACATAAATACAAAAAGTTCAAAAGAGAATTAGCACCATTTCCATCAATAGACCTAAAGCAGAAAGTGGTTTCAGTGATGAATATAATTTGTCTGAAGGTGAGAAATAGTTTAACAATAGATCATATATTAGATTTAATGTCAATAAATTTGTTGGGAAAGGTTAATGGAGTGAAATGCAAACCTATTTACTGAATTGTGGTTGAATTGCAACTATAGGTTGGCTAGGTATGTGAGAGCTTAGCAAAAATCAATAACGGCATTCTTTGAAAATCAATTGGTTATGTGGAATTTATAAGAGATGTTATTGGATATTTTATTATTATTTTTAAATTGTTACACATCTTTTAGATCAGTAAAATTTATAACCTCATTTATATATACATACATATGTATATATAAACACAATTCTGCATTTTTATAAAACATAATATATAAATAATATTTCAGACTGTGCAATTGCCAGAATTATCTAAATTTATCACAACTCTCTCTCTCTCTCTCTCTCTCTCTCTCTCTCTCTGTCTTTCTCTCTCTCCAGGATCATCCCCACTCTTATCAATACCTTTTTGCTCTTTTCCCTGGGTAAATTTTCTTCCTTCCTTCTAAGGTTTTTTTTTTGTATTTAAAAAATTTTTTTGGTTCAAGCTTCTGAATATCAGGTTTAATAAATACTGATCCTATTCTGTCCTCTGATGTATATATAAATCATATACATATGTATTTATGTATGTATATGCATACATTTTCCCCTAGAGACCTGGTTTTTAAATAGCTTCTAGAATATCTCTGGGTATACTCCAACAATAGTGATTATCTCTTCAATTATCTTCAGAATATATATACATATATATGTATATATACAAATATATGTATATATTTATAATATATGTATATATACATGTATAAAATATACATATATGTATAAATATATATTTATAATTCTATTTGCATAAGCCTTGATTATCTCTTGGTAGATCATATATTTATTCATGCAATTACTTTTATTTATTTAATTACTTTAATGCATTTTGTTTTTATTTAATTTATATATTTATTTAATTTCATTCTGTTATTAGTTGGAACGTAATGCTATTTTTAGTTATTTTCTCCTGCCTTTTAAAATTAAAATATGGAAATGCTGTTTATTTTATTTTATTTTTTTTTGCCTTTTGGAGGGCAATTGGGGTTAAGTAACTTGCCCAAGGTCACACGGCTAGGTTTTGTTTTTTTTTTGTTTGTGTATGCATTAAGTGTCTGAGGCTGGATCCGAACTCAGGTCCTTCTGACTCCAGGGCCGACTCTCTACTCACTGTGCCACCTAGCCACCCCATGCTGTTTATTTTTAATGATTTTATTTTGTGTCCTACTACTTTACCGAAACATTTTCTTCCCTATTTCTCTGCTGAAATATTATCAAGTCAGAAATTAGGGATGATCAGTATCTTTTTCTTGCCTTATTTATCATCAATATCTTATTTCTGACCTACAACACTCTGTAGTTGGAAGGGGTGGCATCCTTCTTTTGACCATACAGTTATGGGTAGTTTCTATTATTTCATTTACAACAAATAATGTTAATAATGTTAGCATTTGGTGATATATATATATATATATATATATATATATATATATATACTTTAAAATCATATAACAGCATGTTTAATCTATATCTATGTTTTAGAGGCTTTAGGATAAATAAAGTATTTTGTAAAAGGAATTTAATATATGCATAGAAATAACCATGTAGTTTGGTTTTTAATATCATTTTAAAATTGTTTTATGTTTTTAATATGATTCTTTTTTAATAATTACCTTCCTATTAATGAAATGCCTTTGTATCCTTTATATAGATCTTACTTGGTCAGGGAGCAAAAATATTTGGATACAACATTGTTATTATTTTTTTAAGTTTATGCGTTAATTTTTTATTGATGTCCATTAATGGCCTATAGTTCTTGTTCCTTGCTATGTCACTTTTTGGGGTGTAGGTAGTAGGACCATATTTGTCTCACATAAGGAATTTGGCAGAATGTTTTCTTTCTCAATTTTAAAGAATAATTTTTGAAGCTTAAGTACTAATTGTTATTTAACCCTTTGGTGTGGAATTCACATGTAAATATGTCTTGGCCAAGGTTTCTTTTTCTTCCTTTAAAAGTTCCTTTATAGTTTGTTCAGTCTTATTTTCTCAGATTTTCTTATTTAATAGATAAATGTGAATATTTTGCATTTTAGGTTATTAATTTCCTTAATATTCTTGATTTACGGTGGAATCAGGATGGTGGAATAGTAGGAAAAACTGTAGCAAGATCCTTCCCACAAAACTCTTCCAAACAGAGCTATAAAACATACCAGAATGAATATTGATTAGAAAATCAAAGAAAAGGTTATAGTGTATCATTTGTCTAGCCTAGGTTGACAAAGGAAAAGAAAAAGAAATGTCTGTGAACACTGGGGAGAAAGGAACCTGTGCCTAGGTCTGGCATTATAGAAGTGAAGAGCAATTTCAGATATTGGACTATTTATGGCTAGAGAAGCAAGTGTAGAAGGAAGAGGAAGTGATGGCTTTGACCTGAGAAGCACACTGGGGTCTCAGTTCCAATTTCTACCCCAATATGAAACCTGCTGAGGAATAACCAGGACATGAATACCAGACCAAATGGTACAATTCCATCACTCAAAACCAGTATAACTTCCCAGCAGGCTTATTGGTGCTGAGTTCGGAATTGAGTGAGTCTACCATTATTAACACTCAAACCCAAATCTGGAACTTGAAGAACTCAGAGTTAGGGAGGCAGTGGTCAGAGCTGTTCTGGATCAGATCATTTTGGGAACACAAATACTTTATAGGTTTCCATTTTGAGCTATCTCTGAAATACTGGAATAACATTCAATACACCAAGAAAACAGCAACAAGTATAGTCCAGAGTCTGAATTCCAGACCTTCCCTGCACAATTATGCAGAACCCAGCTCTAACATCAAGTCCAACATTAGGAAGCAAGATGGAGAATGAGTAGACAAAAAAAGAATCTCACCATTAAAAGCTGACAGAACACTTAAAGTACAAACCCAGAAGAACAAAGTGACTCTAAAACATCTACATGTAAAAGAAAAAGTATAGGTTGGGCTTAAATTGAGATGGTTGCTGTGAGAGATAAAGCAAAAAATTTAAAAAGAATAAAAAATTGTAAATGGAATGAAAGCATTAGAGCAAATGGAAAAGAAATGAAAATTATGGGAGAAAAGAGGATCAGAAAGGGAATAGTTTTGCAAAAGAGCTTTTTTTGTTACCCAAGCAACAAATTCCTTGAAAATTAAAATGGATCAAATAGAAGGCAATGTTTACATGAGACAATAAAAATATTAAAATGAAGTCAAAAGTCTGAAATATTGATGAAATTCTAAGGTATCTTACAGAAAACAACAGACATGGAAAACAAATCAAAGAGAAAAAAATTAAGAATCATTCAGCTACCTGAAATCTATGATAAAACAAAAGACCCTAAACATCATATTTCAAGAAATCTTTAAAGAAAAATGTTAATTTCTTAGAACCAGAGGGAAAGGAGAAATAGTAAGAATTAATCCTTTAAAAATTCCAAAATGAAAATTTCTATAAATATTATAGCTAGAATCTAAATTCTAGGCACAAACAAAAACTACAAACAGTTGGAAGGAATTCTAGTACTAATGAGCCAAAGTTGGGATTTCACATGATATAACAGCCATCACAATGAAGAAGCAGAGAGCTTGGAAGATGATATTTCAGAAGACAAGGGATATAGGTTTAAAGCCAAGTATTACTTACACAGAAAAAGTAAGCAGAATCCCACAGGGGCAGAAATGGATATTTAATGAAATAGAGAACTTCCAGACATTTCTGATTAAAAGACCAGAGCTGATTAGAAACAGAGAAACCTAAAAAAGTAAGCATGAATGAACAATCATAAAGAACTAAGCAAAATTAAATTGCTTCCATTAAAATATGAAGAAGTGATACATGTGTCCTCTCTGAACCTATTATTTTCAGGGACCATATGGGGAGTCTTAGCTGATAGAAGACCTGGCAGTGGTTTTATTGTATTTTGATATTCTTTTTGTAGGTTAGTTTTTTGAAGGTTCTGAGAGATTATTTTTATTTATTTTTTTAAAAGTTAAATTATTTGTTTTTAGTTTTCAATATTCACTTCCATCAGTTTTAAATTTTCTCCCTCTCCCTTCTTCCTCCCTCCCCAAGATTGCTTGCAATTTGATATGGGCTCTATATATACATTCATATTAAATACATTTTCACATTAGTTACATTGCAAAGAAGAATTATAATGAATGGGAAAAACCACGAGAAAGATAAAAATAATAAAACAAAAAAGAAAATAATCTGCTTCATTCTGCGTTTGAACTCCATGGATGTGGCTGGCATTTTCCATCATGTATCCTTTGGACTTGTTTTAGGTCCTTGCATTGCTGAGAAAGGCTAAATCTATTAAAATCAGTTGAAAGATTATCTTTAACAATGATACAAAGCAAACAGTGTTGAAAGTACAGAAACGTTGCATGCAATTTACTTTTACCTTAAAGCCTGGAAGCCATGGCTGTTTTTTTTTCCTTTTCATTAAGATAACAACTCTTCCCACCCCTGTCCCCCACCACTGAAGTGAAAGTCACACAGTTTTCAGTTGATTTCAGTTGTTTTCAATTGATATCATAGTGTGGGTTTATATCCCAACCTTAAGTGGGTGGGCTGTTAATTCAAGAGAGACCTCTGTGACTGCAACCCAAATTTCTCTTGCTCAACTTTTTTTTTTTCTTTTTGGAGGGCAATTGGGGTTAAGTGACTTGCCCAAGGTCACACAGCTAGTTTTTGTGTTAAGTGTCTGAGGCTGGATTTGATCTCAGGGCCTCCTGACTCCAGGGCCAGTGCTCTACTTACTGTGCTACCTAGCCTCCCCTAAACTCTTTTTTTGCCTTTCCAATTTAAGTGGTATGTTAGAACTGTTGGAAAGATATCTGACTTTTGGTTCATGCTGGACCACAAGATGCACCAAAAATCTTAGGGGAAACAAGGGGAAAGTGAGAGTGCCTCTGTGACTTCATTGGTATAAGAAATCCCCTCAACCAATGCAGACCAGGATCTCCTCTGCAATGTCATGGCTTTTGATATTGCCTAGAGCACTAAGAGGATAAGCGACTTACTTGTACATGGTCACATGGCTAGCAGTGTGTCTGAGTTATGGCTCAAACCCTGGCTCCAAAGGTTGGATCTCTATTCACTATATCATTCTCCTTGTCATGAAGAAAAAATTCCTTTGAGATCATACTTCATTTATCTTATCTTTAATTTTTGTGCAGGTGAACATATTTTCCTAAGTAGTATGTGTCCAGAAACCTTGGGAATACGCTGGGTGGAACTTAAACATCCTAGAATGAGCTTTGATAGCTAGAGATCACCTTGCAGGGTATACCTGGAATATGGTAGCTGCTATATAAATGTGTATTCCATTCTCATTTCCTTCCTTTTGTTCATACTAAATCAGCAGTACTGTGATCAGTTCTGGACTCCTCAGTTTAGGAAAGACATTGATAACCTATGACTTCCTCTTTGGTGTTTATGAGTTGAAAAGTCTGGAAACCACCACAGCTGCCAGTGATTCGATCCCTTGAGGTCTGCTCTGGCAGGTCTATGCTGATGGTCTATGCCAGTGTGGCCCATGCGGGACTGTGCTCTGCTCCCAGCCTAGTGTGATAGACCCTTCCTGTCAGTTTGTTAGGCAGTCCTCAGCTGGAGACTATTTCATTTTGTCATTTTGTGGGTTCTGTAGATCAAAAATTGAGGTAACAGGATGAGCTCAAGTAAGTTCCTGCTTTTACTCTGCAATATTGGCATGGTCCCTGTATTTTGATAATCTTTTCTTTTTCCTTTTTGGAGGGCAATTGGGGTTAAGTGATTAATTTTTGTGTTAAGTGTCTGAGGTCAGATTTGAACTCATAATCTCCTGATTCCAGGGCCAGTACTCTATTTACTGTGCCACTTAGCCACCCCTGTATTTTGATAATCTTAAAAGAAGAATAGGAAAAGAAAGGAAGAAGAATATACTTTAGGGGAAGGTAGAAGAAAGTTAGGAAAAATAATCTTGCACATTTGGGGTGCATAAGTAGAATTCTATACAAACAAGGAGAGGGAGAGTGACTGACACTTGAACATCAATCATCTGAATATTTCAAAAACAGAATATATATGGGAAATAGGAGTGAAAGGAAGGGCATAATTCTAAGAAAAACAAATTCTGACTAAAGATGTACCAAAATGTTTATAGTGCTTTCTGAGGTGACAAAAATGGTAATCTGAGAAGGTGACAATCACTTAGGAAATGTCTGAATAAGTTATGACATATTAATGTGATAAAATACTATTGTGTTATAAGAAATTATGAAGGAGATGATTTCAGAGAAACCTAGAAAGAATTTTATGAACTACTATAGAATATAGTGAAAAGAATCAGGAGGAAAATATATACACACTAAATGACTTAGGAACTCTGATTAATGTAATGGTAGAAGCATGATTCCAGAGGACTAATGATGAACCAAGGTATTTACCTCCTGATAAAGAGGTGAAAGACTTAGAATGAAGAATGATATATTTGTGGGTGTATAATAGAATATATTATAGATCTGTATATATGTATACAAACCCTTATGTATTTATAGACAAAATATACATTCTGTAATCTAATTTTTGGATATAGCAAATGCAGCAATTTGTTTCATTTTAGTATTTATTTATAATGGGTTTTGTTTTTCTTTAGTTCTCAATGGGCGGGGTGGAGGGGGAGAAGATTTTTGCTGAATTAGATAAATACAATTTAATTTTTTAAAAGAGAAGACAGTAAATTCTTGGTATTGATGGTACATAATTATTCATTGTTCTTATATGTATTATTATTTTATATTTTTTCTTATATTGTCTTGTATTTCATTTTATTTTGAAGTACCTCATCTCAAACTGTACTGATACTGGTAAAATAAAATAGAGAAGTCAATGGAATAGACTACATGTTGTTTGCCATGGGTTTTTGGAGAGAATCGATGTCGTCACAGGGTGATATCTTGACTTATGCATGAATTGAAATTAA
The DNA here is from genome assembly GCA_011680675.1 of Gymnobelideus leadbeateri. Taxonomy (NCBI): domain Eukaryota; kingdom Metazoa; phylum Chordata; class Mammalia; order Diprotodontia; family Petauridae; genus Gymnobelideus; species Gymnobelideus leadbeateri. The sequence continues at coordinate 36,443 of WOXC01012055.1, read as the reverse complement.
GTGAGTTAGAATTGCGAAAACTCATAAGCTTCACTCCCTCCTTCAGAGTCATCAAAGTCCAAGGGCAGGACAAAAGTCGAGATGAGTTGCAGTGGCCAAAGATTCAGTGAGTGACCTTGGCATCTTCAATGCTTGGTCAAGCTTTCAGAATTCTAAGACCCTAAGAAAGGTATCTCTGGGTAAAAGGATACCTATACATTGATTGGTGCATTTTTCTCTCTAAGGACCTGCTTTAGCCACCTTCATGGCTGTTGGAACAAATTGTTTTCATCTGCTCATTCTGTCAAGGAAAATCTTCTTATGTTTGGGGTAGACTTCCCTGTAAGTCACTGACAGGTTTGAAACCTGTCAGTTATCTTCAACTTCATTTAGCTCATCTGCCAAGCAAGACTATATACCAGAGTATGGTTACTGCACATATTACAGCTCTTTGGAACTACAGGTGAGAGTTGGGTGAAGGTGGACACCAAAGATAGATGAGTAAAAGCACTCACACCAGAGGCATTAGTCCTCTCTAATTTGGAACTATGCCACAAAATTCACCAATCAATGCATATGCATCCTTTAACCTAGGGATACTTCTCTTAGGACCATACCCCCAAAAATATCAAAGGAAGAGAAAAAATGGTCCATATATACAGGACTATTTACATCAGCTCTTTTCTTACTAGCAAAGGCCTGGAGAATGATAGAGTACCCATCAATTGAGAAATAACTTTTTTAGTGGCACCCTTTCATTTCTTATTCTAGAGTAAGTAGTGTGATATAATTCTCTTTTTTTAATTTAATTTTATGTTTATTTTTAGTTTACATCATTCATTTCCACAAGATTTTCAGTTAAAATTCTTCTCTCAGTTTTTCCCCTACCCATGACCCCAAAACATTGATCCCACTGAATATCCACTCCCCCAATCTGCTATCTCCTATATCTTCCCCCATTCCCCCTCCAACTTTCCAGTAGGGCATGGTGGATCTCTATGCCCCAGTTGCATGTAATTTCCAGTTCTTTCCCAGTTGCATGTAAAATAATAATAACAACAACAATAATAAAGATAATGATAATAGTGATAATATTTTTTAAACATTTGATTTTAAAACTTTGAATTCCAGATTCTTTCTCTTCCTTCTTTGTCACCCACCCTTACTGGGAAGATAAGCAATTCAATATACATGTGTAGCTATGCAAAACATTTCCATAGTGGATATATTGTGAAAGACTGACTATATTTCCAGCCATCCTATCCCACCCCTACTAGTTCTATTCTCTACTATGAACCTGTCCCTTTTCAAAAGTGTGTGCTTCCAATCCCCCGCCCCCAGCTTGCCCTCCCTTCCATCATCCGCCCTCTCATCCCTTCCCCCTACTCTCCTGTAGGGTGAGATACCCTATTTAGTGTGTATGTCATTCCCTCCCTAAGCCACATTCAATGAGAATAAGGTTGATTCATTCCCTTTTACCTTCTTGTTCTTCCCTTCCATTGTAACAGTTCCTCTTCTATACAAGATAATTTACCCCATTCTATCTTTCCCCATCTCCTTTCATTATATTTCTCTCTCACCTCTTAAATTCACCTTTTAAAGATCAATGCATTTCTATTCCCTTCAACTATTTTCATAATGAGAAAAGTTTTCTAAGTTACAATTATAATTTTTCCATGAGGAATGTAAATAATTCAACTTTGGTAAGTTCCTTATGATTTCTTTTTCCCTGTTTAACTTCTCATGCTTCTCTTGCTTCTAGTATTTGAATGTCAAATTTTCTATTCAACTCTGGTTATTTTATCATGAATGCTTGAAAGTCCTCTATTCCATTGAATGAATGTATTTTCCCCTAAAACATGATATTCAGTTTTGCTGGGTAGGTGATTCTTGGTTTTAATCTCAGCTCCTTTGACCTCTGGAATATCATATTCCAAGCCTTTTGATCCCTGAGTGTAGGAGCTGCCAGATTCTGTGTTATCCTGATTGTGTTTCCACAATATTCAAATTGTTTCTTCCTAACTCTTTGTAATATTTTCTCCTTGATCTGGGAAGTCTGGAACCTGGCTATAATATTTCTAGGAGTCTTCTTTTAGGGATCTTTTTCAGGTGGTGATTGGTGGATTATTTCAACCTCTATTTTACAGTCTGGTTCTAAAACATCAGGGCAATTTTCCTTGAGAATTTCTTGAAGGATGATTTCTAGGTTCTTTCTTTGATCATAGCTTTCAGGTAGTTCAAGAATTTTAAAATTATCTCTCTTGGATTGATTTTCTAGGTCAGTTGTTTTTCCAATGAGATATTTCACATTGCCTTCCATTTTTTCATTTGTTTGAATCTGTTTGAATTTGTTTGAATCTGTTTGAAATCTTGATTTCTCGTAAAGTCACTAGCTTTACTCCAGTCTAATTCTGAACGAATGATTTTTTTCAGTGATCTTTTGAGATTCTTTTCCCATCAGGCTAATTCAGCTTTTTAAGGCATTCTTCTCCTCATAGGCTTTTTGAACCTCTTTTGCCATTTGAGTCAGTCTATTTTTAAGGCATTATTTTATTTTTTTCTTATTTTTAAAATTTTTTTCTTATTTTTCATTTTTTCTTATTTTTCTTATTTTCTTTCAGTTTGTTGACTCTCATTTCATAATTTTCTTCAATCCTTCTCATTTCTCTTTCCAATTTTTCCTCCACTTTTATTTGATTTTCAAAATCCTTGTTAAGGTCTTCTATGACCTGTAACCAGCTTGTATTTTTCTTGGTAGCTTTTGGTGCAGGAGTTCTTACTTTGTTGTCCTCCTCCTTTTCCATGCTTTTATCCTTTTTGTCCCCAAAATAGGAGTGTAAAGTTGGATTGCTTTGCTTGCTTTGCTTCGTTTGCTTGCTCATGTTGCCACTCAATTAATTGTTTTTTTTAATGTTTTGCCATAGTAGATCTCTGTTACCAGAGAGGGAGCTTTGTCCCAATAGCTGGAGTTTTCTCAGCTGCTAGAGGCATTAGTTGGCTTCTCTCTCTGAAGCCCCCACAAGCTCTGGCAAATTGGTCACGCACCCAGGACCTCCACCCTAAACAGTGATCCAGATCCAAGCCGTTAAAGCAAGAGCAATTACCCCTCAGACTGGTTGCTTGGTCCCCCTACAATCTGCTGGCCAGGAGCTCTGAAGCAGCCACTTAGTGGTGGCTACACAGCTTCCATGCTTCAGCAGCTTCTCCCTCTAGGGGGCAAAGGCCGGATCGCATTCCCAGACTTCCAGTTCCTAACATCCACACTGAACTGACCTCTCACTTTGTCCTTAGGTTGATAATTCTGGAAACCTCCACAGTTGCTGGTGATCTGAAGTCCCTCCAGCCTTGGCTGGTTTTGGCTGTCCTGAGGCTAAAACCTCTGACTCATACAGGGCTGGACTTGGCTCCCAGAAGGATGTTCTGGTTCCTTCCTGCTGGCCTGCCAGACTGTCTTCAGCAGGAAGTTACCTTCTCTCAGTCATTTTGTGGGTTCCAAGGTTGTTTAGAGCCATTTTTACATGAATTGGAGGAGGTGGAAGCAGGAGTCATGAGGAAGTCCTGTTTCTACTCAGCCATCTTGTTATAATTCTCTAATTCTAGTCGCTCACCTCCATTACTTGTATGTTACTTTTATACAATCCTTGATTTTTCTCAATTAATCAAGGAAATTATCATCCTTCCCATTTCAGCTCTGGATAGTGTGGGTATACATCTCCAGATTCTCTCTTTTTCTTAACTCACTTCTCTTATACTGTGTTCTTCCTTTTTTAATAGGGATTGATTTATTTTTAAAGAGTATGGAAGTATTTCAAGGAATACTAATGTGCCTTGACCATAGTTCTTCTCATTCTTTCAACTTCTCTTACATCTATAGGGTCTTGGGAGAAGTTTTCCTCTTGATGATACCTATTTTTTCTTCTTTCATCAATTAGTCCAATATCCTTTAAAAAATATTTCACTGATTAGCCTTTTCTTGAACATTGTACTCATTTATCTTTCGTGTGTTTCACTTATTTAAAATGTTTGCAACTCAAACGTTTTGTTCACCTCTTTGTTTACAGAAATACTTTTACTATTTTTATTCTGGTAAAAATCCATCTTTTCTTCTCTTGGATTATTAGGGTCAGCTCTGCAGAATATGGTGAGTTATAATAGGACTTCTTTTCCTTTGGGACTTTCCCCTCCTTCATTTACTCCCCCCTTTTCCATTCTCTTTGGTCATTTTATAGCTTAGTAGTTATCCTCAGTATTTAAAAGTGATTTTCCTATAAAGCTAAATTCCTTTCTTCTGGATGGTTGTAAATTTATTTTTTCATATTGAAATTGTGAAACTTAAATATATGCCTTAGAATTACAAGTCCTTTAAAAAAATCCCTGGCAGTGGTCTGTAATTTAAATAGTCAATATTTTCTTATCTATATGTGAATGTTCTGGAAAGTTGTCTTGTATTATTTCTTGCAGTTTGATATTTATGTTTTTTTTATCTTTCCTGAGAGGCTTATGATCTTCAAGTAGTTGCTATAAGGTAGGACACTTTGGCTTTTTAAAATTCACATATTCTTTTCATGTTATGTGTTGTATCACGTTTTAATCTAAATTCTGTTATTTGTCTTCTTTAGTTCTATATTGAAAGCTACATAAAATATCTCTTTAAAAAAGTTTTTTCAATCTCTTGTTATTATTCCATATTATTTGGAGAGTCCATAGAATGTTCTTTTTCATCAGTAGTTTCTGTTTTATTTCCCTTCATTGTATTAATCCTTATTCAATGTGTTAGAGACTCTCTTTGAATTTTTATTAATTAGGTTCATTGTTTATCTCTGGGAGAGTAAGTACATGCTAAATATTTTTCTCTTGATTTTTTTTGTTTTTGAGCTTTTTTCATATATTCCTAGTAGTTTGCTTTTGACTTTTGCTTTTAGATCACTGAAGAGGAAAAGTATAAATTTTCTGAAGAGATTACTATGAGTGCCCAGGGAACACACCAAATAATTTAAATCCAGAAAATAAATGCCCATAAGATGAAAGCAAGTCCAGTAAAGCCAGGGGTAAATATTAAGAGTATGGCATAATGTTGTAAAAATAGATTTTTAGTGAGGTGAAACCAGTGAGGGCTCTAAGAACAACCACAGCAACAATGGATTTTTCTTTGGGGCTCTCTCTCCACAATAGGATAAAAAGTAGAATCAAAGAAAAATATGTAACTTTTGCCTTGGGTGGATGGAACAATGCTAATGGACACCAAAGAGAAGATTGTTCAGTGCTTATTTTGTTTCTGTTTCCTCTGTTAAGTTGTGTTTTCCCAGTGAGCTTTTCACTAGAAATGACACAAGAAAAATAACTAACATGGAGGTGATAACCAAGTTAAGTAAGGATATACTTAAAGAACACCTAGTTCCCATCAATGAAATCAATTTACCTGGTCAAGATAAACTATATCCTCTGGTACTGACTGAAGCAACTACTTAGAGATGCGCTTACAGAATCACTGTCAATAATATTTTAATGATCACAAAACATAGGAGTTTGGAGGATACATGTTGTCCTAATTTTTTTAAAGGAGAGTAAAAAACAAAAGTGAGCAGAGACTGCACATTATAGGTCAGTGAAATTTATTTGGAATACTGGGAAAATTCTAGAATAAATCATTAATAAGATAGTTGGAAAACTTCTGGGAAAGGAAACAACAATTACAAAGATGCTAAATGGCTTCATCAACAACAGGTCAAGTCAGACTAATATCAATTTCTTTTTTGAACAGTTACTAAATTGTTAGATGTGGAAGATGTTTAGCAAGGCTTTTGGTAAGTTATCTCATATTCTTCTTGTGGAATATGAAGTGCAAGGGAATAGATGATAACATCCAGATTTAGGAAAATTTGGTTAGGTGGTTGAAGTCAAATAGAAGTTGTTAATGGTTAAAAGTCAGTGTGGCAGAAGTCTCAAATGTAGTACCACATAGATCAATGTTTGGCCCTGTTTTGTTTAATATTTTTAACAGTGACTTGGATAAAGATTTAGATGACATATTTATCAGATTTACAGATGGCACAAAGTTGGGAAGGATAGCTAACACACAGGATTCATGAAATTGTTTACAGTCTAGAACATTGGGTTGAATCTAATAAAATAACATAAAATTAAATTGGTATGAATATAAAACCTTACGTGTCAGTTCAACAAATCAATTTCACAAGTTCAATATGATGGAGACTTGATTAGGTAATAGTTTGTTTAAAAAGATCTGGGTGTTTTAGTCAACTGCCAGTGTAATATGAGTTCTCAGTGTGATGTGGCAGTTTCCCCCATTCTCCCTCCCCCCCAAAAACAAACTAATTGAATTTTGGACTGCATTAAGAGACAGCCAACTTCCAGGGATAATGCAGTAATAGTCTCCCTGTATTTTTCCCTTGTCAGATGATGTCTGGAGCATCTGTTCAGTTCTGGGCACCATAGTTTAAGAAGTACTTTGATCAATTGAAAAATGTCCAGAGGAGTAAAAACAGGATGGTGGAGGACTTGGATCTCAGGTCATATTATGATGGCTAGTTGACGAAATAAGAGTTGATTAGCCTGAAGAAAAGTGGGCTTGGGTTGGGCATGGCCATCCCAAGTATATTGAAGTATTTAAAAGGCTATCAGGTGGAATATCTATCATACTACCATTTGACTTCAGAAAGCAAAATCAAGAGCAATGAGGGGAAATTGAAAAGAAACATAACTTGATGTCTAGAAAAGTTCCCTCTCAGGACTGACCTGCATCCCTAAGTGGTGGGTTTCCTCACCTTTGTCAGTTTTTGAGCCAGATGACCACTTATTGGATATGTTATAATTCATATTCCTTCAGTCATTGGTTATGCTAGATTGCCCATGAGATCCCTTCTAACATTTAAAATTTATGATTATTGTGATTCTGTGATTCCCTTTCATCACTTCAAAAACCCTGAAGCAAGATACACTTAGTCGATTCTTACTGGGAGATGGCTCCTTGCCTAGAGTAAACTTACAAGAGAGAGGACTGACCCCAGTTGAGTTTCTAGTACTCCTTTCCCTTGGAAACAGAAGATGGATAGGCCTTCCTTCTGTCCAACTTTGTCCTGTTCTACCTTTCCTCTTCCTCCTCTTGTTGGGCTCTTTCCTTCACTTAATTGTATTAAAATAAAAACATTTCCCCCTTTGTGAAGACAAAGGAGTTCTAGAATGAATTACTCCCATAGGAAACATACATAGCTGTACCTTAAAGTAATAACCTGTGACACTGATATTGAAAGTTCTGTCTGTGCCTGTCATGTGGCTTGCCTAAATGATAGTGACACTGAGTGGGGGCTCTAAGAATTTTTTTTCATGAATCTTTTTGCTTATATGGTATTTCTGCCTCCCTATCTTGTGGACTTGGCTTTAGTTGCTCTGTACCTTGCACATAATTCCTTTTCTTGAGGATTTTAATTTAAAGATATTTGTAAAAAAAAAAACAACAAAAAAGCAAAAAACAACTATCCTGTTATCTTAGCAATCATGACACTTTTCACTGTTATAGTATAAGTTAGGTGTGATGTGGAAAAGGGAAGCCTTATTTTTTTATTTTAGTTTTTACAAAGGGACATTTGCTTAAAAACAATAGCAAGAATAGAAGTGCAAACATTTCCCTTTAGCTTCTTGGGATTATGTTCCCCCGTATATTACCTTGGCCTTTAGGAAGAATCAACTCAGATTTAACAGAGTTTCTATAAATCATTGGTCCTATCAAGTTCATATCAAAATGCAGCAAACTGCTGGATGATACCCTTGTCTAATGTACTTCTGGTCTGTATCCTAAACAGCTACTTAACACTTTGGGGGGCCTTCAAAGCTGGCCCAGGTAGCTGCAAAAACACAGACTCAACTCTTAGACCTGTTGTTGACTCACTTTCCTTACCTTTCAAAACCGTAAGGTTGTAGGCACCAGTTGTCTTCACCTAAAACAAATGAACAAAAACATAGTCAAAGAACTGAGGCCTGTCTTCACTAGCCATGTGTCAGCTTTGGATAGGGAGTGTCCAAAGCCTTTCTCTTTATATCATTATTTTTTTTTCCATTTGGATCACCAGGCAAGGATTAATGTGAAGAAGACAGCCAAGTTTGCTGTTCTAGAAATGCTGAGGATTTTCCAGTAGCTTTTGGGTGAGGGGTAGGGGTGGGATAGGAGAGTCCAACTTTAGGCTAATACGATATATCCAGAAATCTAGATAGGAACCTAGGAAATAATTGTAGGGTTTTAATGCTTAAGTCTTTACCAATCATGAATGTTTTCCCATTGTAAAAAGCTTTAATCTTAGGATAATAATAGAAATCCTGGAGACTCTTTAAATCTAGGGATGTCTGAATAAAGTTGAAAGTAGAATTTCATAGACTGTATATCAGCTTTGCTATGGGTCCTTTGTACTTTTTGGTCAGGCAAATTAAAACACAATTTGATGGTTTGTTAGCTTGGGTGCTTACATTCGATTTGAAGGCCATTTGCCTTTTCTGTAGAGACCAGACTCAAAACAATTTATGATCATCCATGGATGGTAACAAAATGAATCAAATTCTTATGTTGCAATGTGAAAATAAAAATCTTTCATGGGGGTTTGTTAGCCAAAAAGAGATTATGTGTGAAACTGCCAAGATTGTACTTAATCCATGTAAATAATCTCAAATAATGGGTCATATTTTATAAACATCATGAACTAATGTCAGTGTATATCTCCACATTATCATATAGGGATGGGACCATCACTTTCAGTGGACAATTTAATGTGAAAAAATCCAACAAAAAAACTTTCTAAAAGTTGTCATGAAGGGCTAAAATAGAAGTTTTTGAGACCTTATTTCCTACAGATCTTCAAGATTAGATCATTAACACCTTGCCCCATCTTGGCTGGGAAGGTCTTGTAATTATAAACAAAGACTGAGTAATAGCCAAGTTGGCCTTCCTTTAATTCTCTTAAATGAGAAATGTTCACATTGGTTGCTCAAGGTAATACAATGCAATTTATAGCTCCGATTTGTTCTGTGATAAATGGTATTTTATATTTCAACCAAAAACTTAGTAAATAGGCTAATTCACAATGAACACCATGACTACTTATGATTACTCTGCAATTAAGTCATGTCACTAAGACACTGTGAAATAAGAGGGCTGCCATGTCTGGCTTTATTTTAGTTTTTTTTTTTATTTCATTTTAGTTTTTTGTGAGATGACATTTGTATTTTGTACCATCTGAAAGCATTTTTTAGGATAGCAGCAGTTATAAAAAGTTTTGTCTTAGGATTTTAAGGCTTTTAATTAACGAGGGGCCCTGGCTCCATCTTGCAGGATGTCAAAGAAACGGTCATTTTCTCTGAATGATTAAGATGGTTAGATGATAATTCTTTTAATGACTCCTGGGAATCCTTGTTTTATCTCCAAAACTGATGTTTTAGGGATACTTGGAAGTGAGTAACATTGAGATTTCCTAAGTTACTTTGGTTCATGGAAAAGTCATGGTATGTAAGACTTTAATAGTATTTTATTTTTCCCCCAATTACATGTAAAGACAATTTTTAGCATTCATTTTAACAAGATTTTGAGTTCCAAATTTTCTTCCTTCTTTTTCTATTATTGCACAATGGTATTCCATTATATTCACATACCACATGTTGTTCAGTCATTCCATAATTGATGGATATCCCCTCAATTTTTGACACAAATAGGGCTGCTATAAATATTTTTTGCACATGTAGGTCCTCTCCCTTTTTTAAGATCTCTTTGGGGTACAGACCTAGTAGTGGTATTGCTAGATGAAGGGATATGCATAATTCAGTTGTTCTTTGGGCCTAGCTCCAAATTGCTCTCCAGAAAGGTTGGATCAGTTCACAACTCTACCAACAGTGCATTAGTGTCCTAATTTTCCCACATCCTCTCTAATATTTATCATTTTCCTTTTTTTCATGTCATTTCCTTTTTGTCTGAGGTAGTGCCTCAGAGTTGTTTAATTTTCATTTGTCTAATCAAAAGCATTTTAGAGCACTTCTTCATATACCTATAGGTAGCTTTGATTTCTTCATCTGAAAACTGTCTGTTTATATCCTTTGACCATTTATCAATTAGAGAATGACTTTTATTCTTAATAATTCAATTCTCTATGTATTTGGAAAATGAGGCATTTATCAGAGATACTTTCTGCAAAAATTGCTTCCCAGCTTTCTGCTTTCCTTCTAATGTTGGTTGCATTGGTTTTGTTTGTGCAAAAGTCTTTTAATTTAATATAACAAAATTATTTATTTTATATTTCATAATGGTCTCCATCTCTTGTTTGGTCATGAACCTTCTGAAACTCACATAACTTCTTTAAGAATTTGGATGCTGTGATGGAGCCAAGATTGAGGAATAAAAGTAGGAACTTACTTGAGCTCATCCTCCAGTTACCTCCAACACCTGTAAAAAATGACTATAAACAAATTTTGGAGACACAGAATCCACAAAATGACAGAGTGACACGAATCTCCTACTGTAGGCAGCCTGGCAGACTGACAATATGGGTTTATCTGTATGGCCTGGGAGTGGAACATGGTCTTACCTGAGCTATGGCAGCACAGGCCAATAGAGCACACCTCAGGGGACTGAATCACTGCCAGCTGTGGTGGTTTTTAGACTTCTCAACCCATAAATGCCAAAGAAAAAGTAAAACGTCTGTGGGGAAACTCTGTTGGACTTGGGTGAGAGAGGAACATGGTCCAGCCACTGCCCCTGAGGCAATGGAGGTGGTGATGGCTGTGGGAGTGTTTCCTTCCTGAGCTCCAGGCCCACAGATGGTAGGGGGACCAAGCAGCTGATTAGAGGGCAATTGCAAGAATCTCTTTGCTGGCACTGAGACAGGATTCTCTTGCCTTGCCCTGCTTGGATCTGGGTTGCAGTCTTGGGTGGCAGTCCTGGGATGAGTAGTGCTGATGTGGCAGAGCTTGCAGCTCTGACAACAGCAGCACAAAACCCCAGAAATTTGGGACACAGCACTCTCCACTCTTGAAACAGAGTACTACCATGTCAAAAACCTCAAAGACCAGGTAATTGTCTGGAGAAATGAGCAAACAGAAGAAGAGAAATAAGACTATAGATTAAAACATAGAACCAGAAAAAAGACAACAAAATCAAAAGTCCTGCACCAAAAGCCTCCAAAAAAAATGAACTGGTTGTAGGCCATGGAGGTGCTTGGGAAGGATTTTGAAAATCAAGTAAGAGAAGTAGAGGAATAATTGGGGAGAAATCAGAGTGATGCAAAAAAATCCTGAAAATGAGTCAACAGCTTGCTAAAAGAGACTTAAAAAATACTGAAGAAAGTAACACCTTAAAAAATAGACTAACTCAAATTATAAAAGAGGTCCAAAACATCAATGAGGAGAATGCCTTAAAAATCAGAATTGGCCAAATGGAAAAGAAGATCCAAAAGCTCACTGAAGAAGATAATTCCTTCAAAATTAGATTGGAGCAAATGGAAGCTAATGACTTTATGAGAAATTGAGATATTATAAAACAGATCCAAATGAATGAAAAAATAGGAGGCAATGTGAAATATCTCATTGGAAAAACCACTGACCTGGAAAATAGATCCAGGAAAGATAATTTATTATTGGACTACCTGAAAGCCATGATCAGAAAGAGTCTAGATATCATCTTTCAAGAAATTACTGAGGAAAACTGCCATGATAGCCTAGAGGGTAAAAGAAATTGAAAGAATTCACTGATTGCCTCTTGAAGAAACATCCTAAAAAATAAACTCCTAGGAATATTAAAGCCAAATTCCAGAGTTCCCAGGTCAAGGAGAAACTATTACAAGCAGTCAGGAAGAAACAATTTGAATATTGTGGAAACACAATCAAGATAACACAACTTATAAGAGCTTGGAATATGATACTCCAGAGATCAAAGGAGCTAGGATTAAAACCAAGAATCACCTACGCAGAAAAACTAAGTATAATACTTCAGGGAAAAATATAGATAGAGGACTTTCAAGCATTCTTGATCAAAAATCCAGAGCTGTGGCCAAGATGGCGGAGTAGAAACAGCATTTCCAATGTGCTCTGCCCCACACAAATTTCAAACAATGTGAAAGGGAGCTCCGAACAACTTCTGGAGCCACAGCACCCACAGAACGGCACAGAGAAGCTAACCTCCTGCTGAGGACAGCCCAGCAGCCCTGCAGGGAGCGGCCAGTGCAGCGCTCTGAGAGCAGGCAGCACAGCTCGCCAGGAACAGACAGCGCAGCACACAGAGCCGAGCCCAGGTCCGTGGTTTTAGCCCCAGGGCGTCCAGGCCTTCAGCCGGTTGGTGGAACCCCAGAACACCAGCAATTGTGGTGATTCCAGAATTATCAGCACAGATATGCCTAGGACAAAGTGAGAGGTTAGTGCCCTATGGACTTTGGGACCACTATTTGGGGAACACGTGGCTTCCTCCCCTGGGGGCAAAAAGCTGCTGAAGAAACAGCTGCACAGAAGCCATTTTGCAGCATCAGCAGTGGCTCTAGCTCCTGGTCTACGAACTGTAGGAAGATCCAGCAATCAGTCTGGGGGTTAATCGCTTTTGCTTTTAAACTGCCTGGATCTGGATTGTGGTCTGGGGGGGAAGTTTGGGGTGGTTATCCAACTTGCCAGAGTGGGTGGAGGCTTTACAGAGGCCACCCAACTGGCAGAAGTTGTGAAGACCCCACGTTTGGGCGGAAGCTCCCCTGTCTGGTGGCAGAGTCCTACTGTGGCAACAAGCCCAAAAATCAAGTAATTAAGTTGCAATATGCCTAGGCAAACGAAACAAAATAAACAGAAAAGTTCAACATTGGACTCCTATTTTAGGGGCAAAGAGGCTCAAAGCATGGAGGAGGACTGTGAGGTCAGAACTCCTGCACCAAAAGCCCCAAATGAAAATACAAGCTGGCTACAGGCCATAGAGGACCTTAAGGAGCAGATAAGAGAAATGGGGGAAAATTTGGGAAGAGAAATGAAAAAGATGCAAGAAAAGTATGAAATGACAGTCAACAGCCTGACTGAGGAAAATAACACCTTAAAAAATAGACTAACTCAAATGGCAAAAGAGGCTCAGAAAGGCAATGAGGAGAAGAATGCCTTAAAAAGCCAAATTTGCCAGATGGAAAAAGAATCTTAAAAGCTCACTGAGGAGATTCATTCCTTCAGAGTTAGACTGGAGCAAATGGAAGCTAGTGACTTTATGAGAACTCAAGATACTATTAAACAGATCCAAACAAATGAAAGAATAGAAGGCAATGTGAAATATCTCATGGGAAAAACCACTGACCTGGAAAATAGATCCAGGAGAGACAATTTAAAAATCATTGGACTACCTGAAAGCCATGACCAAAGAAAGAACCTAGAAATCACCCTTCAAGAAATTCTCAAGGAAAACTGCCCTGATGTTTTAGATCCAGAGGGCAAAATAGAGGTTGAAAGAATCCACCAATTACCTCCTGAAAAAGATCCCAAAAAGAAAACTCCCAGAAATATTATAGCCAGGTTCCAGAATCCCCAGATCAAGGAGAAAATACTACAAGCGGCCAGGAAGAAACAATTTCAATATTGTGGAAACACAATCAGAATAGCCCAGGACTTGGCAGCTTCTACACTGAGGGATCAAAGGGCATGGAATATGATATTCCAGAGGGCAAAAGAGCTGGGAATGAACCTAAGGGTCACCTACCCAGCAAAACTGAGTATTTTGTTTCAGGGGAAAATATGGTCATTCAGTGGAATAGAGGACTTTCAAGCATTCTTGATGAAAAAACCAGAGTTGAATAGAAAATTTGACATTCAGACACAAGAAGCAAGAGATGCTTGAGAAGGCAATCAAGGAAAAGAAATCAAAAGGAACTTATCAAATTTGGACTATTCACAGTCCTACATGGAAAAACAATAACTGTGTTTGATGAAACCTTTCTCATTATGAAAATAATTGAAGAAGGGTACATGGCATATGTTCACAGGTATACATGGGTAGAGGGCACAGGTTGAATTTGATGGCAAGGGATGATTATTTTATTTTTGGAGGGCAATTGGGGTTGGGTGACTTGCCCAGGTTCACGAGGCTGGGTTTTTGTTTGTGGGTTGGGCGTCTGGGGCCGGATCTGAGCTCGGGTCCTTCTGGCTCCAGGGCTGGCTCTCTGCTCGCTGCGCCACCTAGCCACCCCAAGGAAGGGATGATTCTTAAGGGGTGAAGTCAAGAGGCGAGAGAGGAAAGTGGCAAGAGGAGATGGAGAGAGAGAGACAGGGTAGGGCAAACTATCTCATGTAGAAGAGGCAAGGGGAAGTAGTTGCAGGGGAGGGGAAGAACAGGAAGGCAAAAAGGCAAAAGCATATTCTCATTGAAGTTGGCTCAAGGAGAGAATCACATGCATACTAAATGGAATATCTTACCCTCACTCACTCTCCTGAGTAGGGGAAAGGGAGATGAGAGGGGGGATGATGAAGGGGAGGGCATTCTGGGGAGAGGGGAGGTGAGAAGTACCCACTATCAAAGAGGGACAGGATCAAAATAGGGAATGGACCAGGTGGGAGGTGAGACAGGTGGGAGGGAAATATAAGCAGTCTTTTACAATATATCTACTATGGTAATGTTTTGCATAGATATACATGTACAACACATACTGAATTGCTTATCTTCTCAGAGGGAGTGGGTGACAAGGGAGAAAGGGAATGGACCTGAAAATTGAAGTTTTAAAATTAAATGTTTCATAGGATGTCCAGGCAGTGGGGCTCAGAGATTTACCTTGCCCTAATGGCAAAGTCGAAGGGGGTATGGGAGAAGATATGGGAGAGAGCAGATTGGATGAGGGGATATCTAGTGGGACTGCTATTCGGGGGTGGTGGGTAGGGAAAAAATGGGGGAAAAATGTAACTCATAATCTGGTGGAAATGAATGATGTAAACCAGAAGTTAATAAAGCATTTGTTTAATTTAAAAAAAAATCCAGAGCTGAACAGAAAATTTAACTTTCAAATACAAGAAACAAGAGAAGTATGAAAAGTTAAATAGGAAAGAGAAATCATAAGGAACTTATTAAAGTTGAACTGTTTACATGGAAAAAATAATATTTGTAACTCATAAGACTTTTCTTAGTATTAGGATAGTTGAAGGGAATATATACACACACACACACATACATATATATATATATAGACACAGAAACACATATATGTATGTATGTGTATATATATACATATATGTATGTATAAGTGGGTGTATGTTTATGTGTGTATATATATGTGTGTGTGTATGTATGTATGTATACATAAGGAGAGTATACAAGGTTAGTTGAATATGAAGGGATATCTAAAAAAATAAAATTAAGAGGCAAGAGAAGAATATATTGGGAGAAATAGAAAGGGAGAGACAGAATTGGGTAAATTATCTCACATAAAAGAGGCAAGAGAAAGCTGTTACAAGGGAGTGGAAGAGGAGGGAATTGAAAGGGAATGAGTCCACCTTACTCTCACTGGATTTGGCTTAAGGAGGGAATAATATACACATTCAATTGGGTATCTTAACCCTATAGGAAAGTAGGGGTGAAAGGGGATAAAAGAAGTGATGATAGAAGGGAGGGCAGATTGGGGGAGAGGTTAGTCAGAAGCAAACATTTTTGAAAAGGAACAGGGTCAAAGGAGAAAATAAAATAAATGGGCAGTGGGATAGGAGGGAAATACAGTTAGTCTTTACAATATGACTGCTATGGAAATGTTTTGCATAATTTTACATTTATAACTTATATTGAATTGCTTTTCTTCCCAGTGGGGGTGGGTAAGAAGGGAATAAGGGAGAGAATCTGGAGCTCAAAATTTTAAAAACAAATGTTAAAAAATTATTTTTATGTACAATCAGGAAATAAGATATATAGGCAGTGGAGTATAGACATCCACCTTTCCATACAAGAAAGTAAGGGGTAGGGGAAAAGGGAGGGATATGGGAGATATAAGAGAGGGTAGACTGGGGAAAGGAGTAATCAAAATGCTTACAATCTTGGGGTGGGAAGTAGGGGAGAGATGGGGGCAAATTTGTAACTCAAATCTTGTGTAAATGAATGTTGAAAACTAAAACAATTCTGGAAAAAAAGAACTTGGATGCTATACCACTTGACATATATGTATATCTATATCTATACACATATATATTTAGTATTGATATTACTTCATTGACTATGGTACCTTTAAGCAAGATGTGGTTTCTTTCATTTTTTTCTTTTAATTAGTTCTAATTTTGCTTTTATTTTATTTGTGATAAGCATTGCTGCCCTGCTTTTTTTTTTTTTTTTTGTACTTCAGCTTAAGCATAATAGATTCTGCTTAGTACCTTACCTTTACTCTGTGTGTGCCTCTCTGGTTCAAGTGTGTTTCTTGTAAACAACATATTGTAGGATTCTGGTTTTTGATCTTCTCTGCTATCTGCTTCCGTGTTATGGAAAATTTCATTCCATTCCTATTCAGTTATGATTAATATGTATTTACCTCCACCCTATTTTTTCTCCTGTTTGTCCTCTCTCTCCTTTCATCCTTTCCCTCCTCAACAGTCTTTCACTTCTGTCTACCACACTCCCCTATCTGCCCTCCCTTCACTTAATCTCTTCCTTTCCTGCTTCTGTGTTGAGTAAGATAGATTTTTCTATTCAACTGATTGTGTATATTATTAACTCCTTGAGCTAATACTGATGAATAGATTTTAAACAATGCCAATTGCCATCCTGCATATTCTACTCTCTATTGTAATAGTTTTTTCTTGGCTTTACATGTGAAATATTTTTACCCCATTCTACCTCTCCCTTTCTTCAGCACTGTGTATTCCTCTTTCTCGTCTTTTAGTTACTTTTTGTCATTCCTTCTAATTCACCTTATACTCATACCCTCTGTTTATATATATTCATTCTAGCTATATTATTAATGGTATGATTTTTAAGAATTACGAGTATCATCTTCCCATGTACCGTGTTCAGTTCCATTGAATCCCATGTTTCCTTTTCCCTTTTTTTGCATTTTATTTTAGATTCAAACACCCACACACAAATTCAGAATTTAGAAAAGGAAAAAAAAAACATACAAAGTAAGAAAACATATCATATGCATAACAAAACATAGGAGAGGATTCAAAATATGTAACAATAAATTTTCATTTCAAGAAAGCCTGTATGATAAATACTACAATTCTGTTGAGAGCTATACTTCTTTTTGTTGCTTCCTTCTAAGTTTTCTTTAGTTCTCTGCTGTGTACTTTTTACTTCGTTCTTTTTCCCCTTCCTCTCCCCTGCCCCCAGAAGGCTACAATTAAATGTGGATATATCTACATATAACAAGCACATATACACACATATATAGAATATACTTTCCCCAACTAATTCTAGTTCTGATCTTTGTTTTTATGTTAGTGCATATCTCTTATTTCCTATTCCTCCTGACTCTTCTACTTCTACCTGTTACTTTGCCTTCCTGTTACTTAGCCCGCTCCTATTAAAATGCCTCCCCTATTCTCACATTCCCATAAATCAATTCCCTTACCCTCCCCTCTAGAAATCCCTCCCTTAACCTCCCATTCCCATTGATCTAACCACCCTTCTATACCCCCTTTAACCTACTCTCTCACCATCCCCTCTAGAGATCTTTCCCTTTTCCTCTCCCCTCTTTCTATCCCCTTACCCTGTTATTTATTCTGAATTTAGAAGACATTTATACGCACACTCACACACACAAACACATACACACTTATGTATGTATTCTGATTAGTGGATTCCTTTAATGCCTATTTTGCCCTCAGGTTACAGGCTATAAGGGCAGTTTTCCTTGATAATTTCTTGAAAGATGCTGTTCAGGTGCTCCTTTTGATTATTGCTTTCAGGTAGTCTAAATGATTCTGACTTTGTCTCTCCTTGATCTATTTTCCAGTTCAGTTGTTTTTCCATTGAGGTATTTTACTGTATTTTCTTCTATTTTTCATTCTTTTTAATTTGTTTGAGTCTGGATATCTCATAGAGTCATTAGCTTCCATTTGCCCAATTCTAACTTTTTTAAAATTTTTTTTTTAGTTTACATCATTCATTTCCACAAGATTTTGAGTTATACATTTTCTCCCCATTTTCTCCTACCCACCACCCCAAAATAGCTATCTCACTGAATATCCCCTCCCCCAATCTGCTCTCTCACATATCTTCCCCCATGCCCCCTCTGAATTTCCTTTAGGGCACAGTGGATCTCTATGCCCCACTGCCTGTATATCTTATTTCCCAGTTACATGTGAAATAATAATATACATATATTCTAAAAATTTGACTTTAAAACTTTGAATCCCAGATTCTTTCCCTACCTCACTCCTCACCCACCCTTCCTGGGAAGATAAAAAATTAAATATATGTTTTACATATGTAGCTATGCAAAATATTTCCATAGTTGATATATTGTGAAAGACTGACTATACTTCCATCCATCTTATCCCACCCCCACTAGTTCTGTTCTCTACTTTGAACCTGTCCCTTTTCAAAAGTGTGTGCTTCCAACTCCTCCCCCCGCCAGCTTGCCCTTCCTTCCATCATCCCTCCTCTCATCCCTTCCCCCTACTCTCCTGTAGGGTGAGATACCCTATGTAGTGTGTATCTCATTCCCTCCCTAAGCCACATTCAATGAGTGTAAGGTTGACTCATTCCCTTTTACCTTCTTGTTCTTCCCCTCCATTGTAATAGTTTTCCCTTTCCTCTTCTATATGAGATAATTTACCCCATTCTGTCTCTCTCCATCTCCTCTCATTATATTACTCTCTCACCTCTTAATTTCACCTTTTGAGTATCATCCCTTCCTATTCAATTGGTCCTGTGCTCTCTGTCTATGTATACCTGTACACATATATATGCACACTCACATATGTATTCATATGCTCATATACCCTCCTATATAGACATATTTATGTATGTATGTGTGTGTGTATTTCCATTCCCTTCAACTATTCTTATACTGAGAAAAGTTTCATAAGTTACAATTACCATTTTTCCATGTAGGAATGTAAATAGTTCAACTTTGATAACTTCCTTATGATTTCTTTTCCCTGTTTACCTTCTCATGCTTCTTGTATCTGAATGTCAAATTTTCTATTCAACTCTGGTTTTTTCATCGAGAATTCTTGAAAATGGGGTGGCTAGGTGGCGCAGTGAGTAAAGTGTTGGCCCTGGAGTCAGAAGGACCTGAGTTCAGATCCGGCCTCAGACACTTAATGCACACACAAACAAAAACCTAGCCATGTGACCTTGGGCAAGTTACTTAACCCCAATTGCCCTCCAAAAAACCAAAAATAAACAAACAAAAAAAAAAGAATTCTTGAAAGTCCTGTATTCCACTGAATGACCATATTTTCCCCTGAAACATGATACTCAGTTTTGCTGGGTAGGTGATTCTTGGTTTTAATCCCAGCTCCTTTGACCTCTGGAATATCATATTCCAAGCCCTTTGATCCCTCAGTTTAGGAGCTGCCAGATCCTGTGTTATCCTGATTGTATTTCCACAATATTGAAATTGTTTCTTCCTGACTCTTTGTAATATTTTCTCCTTGATCTAGGAACTCCAGAACCTGGCTATGATATTCCTTGGAGTCTTCTTTTGGGGATCTTTTTCAGGAGGTGATTGTTGGATTCTTTCAACCTCTATTTTGCCCCCTGGTTCTAAAATGTCAGAGCAGTTTTCCTTGAGAATTTCTTGAAGGATGATATCTAGGTTCTTTTTTGATCATGGCTTTCAGGAAGTCAAAGAATTTTTTTAAATTATGCCTCCTGGATCTATTTTCCAAGTCAGTGGATTTTCTAGAGAGATATTTCACAGTGCCTTTTATTTTTTCATTTGTTTGTATCTATTTAATATTATCTGTATTTCTCATAAAGTCATTAGCTTCCATTTGCTCCAATCTAATTCTGAAGGAATGATTCTCTTCAGTGAGCTTTTGAGATTCTTTTTCCATCTAGCAAATTCAGTTTTTTAAGGCATTCTTCTCCTCATTGCCTTTTTGAGCCTCTTTTGCCATTTGAGTTAGTCTGTTTTTAAGGTGTTATTTTCTTCAATCAGATTATTAACTCTCATTTCATAATTTTCTTGCATCATTCTTATTTCTCTTCCCAATTTTTCTTCCACTTCTCTTATTTGGTTTTCAAAATCCTTCTTAAGCTCCTCTATGGCCTATAAGCAGCTTATTCTTTTGATGGAAGCTTTTGTTGCAGGAGTTCTGACTTTGTTGTCTTCCTCTTGTTCAGGCCCCAGTCCTTTTTGTCCCCAAAAAAGGAATCCAAAGTCGGACTGCTGTGCTTGCCTTGCTTCCTTTGCTTGCTCACATTGCCACTCAATTACTTGACTTTTGAGCTTTTGCCAAAGTAGAACTCTGCTACCAGAGGGGCAAGCTTTGTCCCAATTGCTGGGATTTTCTCAGCTGCTAGAGCTATTAAGTGGCTGCCTTCTCTGAAGCCTCCACACAGTCTGGCACACTGGTCATGCACCCCAGGACCTCCATCCCAAACATTGATCCAGATCCAGGCAGGTTAAAACAAGAGAAATTACCCCTCAGACTGGACCCTTGGTCCCCCTACAGTCTCTAGGCCTGGATCTCTGAAGCAGCCATGTGGCAGTGGCTGGATGGCCAGGTGCCTCATCAAAGGACCACACTCCCAAACCTCCCAGGTCCCAAAGTCCACACTGCACTGACCTCTCACTTTGTCTTTAGCATCTATGGATTGCTAATTCTGCAAGCTGTCACAGATGCTGGTGATCTGAAGTCCCTCCAGCCAGTGGCTGGTTGTGGCCACCCTGAGGCTCAAACCTCTGGCTCATGTGGGGCTGGGCTTGGCTCCCAGAGTGCTGTGCTGGCCCCTTCCTGCTGGTCTGCTGGACTGTCTTCAGTGGGACATTAGCTTTTCTGTGTCATTTTGTGGGTTTTGTAGCTCCAAAGTTTGCTTAGATTCATTTTTACATGAATTGGAGGAGGTGGGAACATGAGCCTTGTGGAAGTTCTCTTTTTATTCTGCCATCTTGACTCTGCCCCCCGCCAATTCTAACTTTTAAAGAATTATTTTCCTCAACTTTTGTACTTCCTTGTCCTTTTGACCAATTTTGATTTTTTATACAGTTCTTTTCTTCAGTGGCTTTTTGTATCTCCTTTTCCATTTGAGTCAATTCTACTTTTTAAGCTGTAGTTTTCTTTTTCTGAGCTGTTGAGTCTTTTTTCATCATTTTTTTGTGACACTCTTATTTCTTTTCCCAATTTTTCTTCTACCTTTCTTACATGATTTTTAGCTCCTTTTTGAGCTCTTCCATGAGTTTTTTCTGGGCATAAGACCACTTCCCATTTTGCTTTGGGGTTTTACTTATAGGTGCTTTAACATTGTTGCCCTCTTCTGAGTTTGTGTCTTGATCTTCCCTGTCACCATATTGACTTTCTGTGGTAAAATGCTTTTTTTTTTTCATTTTTTGACCCTTTTCCTTTTTTTTTTTTTAAATTAATTTGAGCTTTGCAACCATAGTTCAAGGGGAAATGTGTCAGGTTTCTTGTGCCAGGGGCTACAGCCCTGGCTGTTTACCTGATGCTGCAATGGTATTGCCCTGAGTTCCACAGGGACTCTCATATCTGGTGCTATGCTGAGGGAGTGAGGTGCAGGGTGACTGGCCTTACTGGAGGAAGTAGGGGTCTGCCTGCTTACCTGGTGCTGAGCCAGTGTTCTAGTGCTGGTATATGACATTCTGAGGCAGGTAGGGGTGTTTCTCCATATCTTGGAGGCTACACTGAAGTACATGGTTATCTGGCTACCGTAGGTTGTGTGTTTGCCCAGGGTTATGCTGAAATATATGGAGGTCTGGCTTTTGAAGGTTGCCTATTTGCCCAGGGCTATGCTCCAGCATGTGGCAGTTCTTGGAGCTAGAATCCGCCTGTCCCTCTGGTTTTGCTGGGGCAGGTGGGGTATCCTGGTGTTGGGGTTTGCCTGCTCTACCACATTAGGGTTCAGGATCTCCCACTTGTTTGCTGAGGTGGCTATGCGAGAGTTAAAAAAAGTTCTTTAGAGTTCATCTAATATCATTTTATAGATAAGGATATCAGATCTAGAGAGGAAAATGACTAATCTTAGATAAAAAAGCTATCTAGTAGGAGAGCTGGGACCAGAATTTGGCTCACTTACTACCTGTCTAGATTTTTTCCATTGTAACATAATGCCCTAAAGAGTCATATATATGGAGGGAAAAGGGAATTTAAACATCAGTCAACCCATCCCTTTAATTTTACAGATGAGGGAACTATGGCCCAGAGAAGTTAAGAGCCTTGCTCAGGCTCACAAAGTTATCGAATGTTTGCGGAAAAAATTGAAACCAGGTCTGCCTGATCCCATTTTCAATATAGAGAGCATCAGACTTGACTTGTAGCTACTACTGGCTCATTTGTACCATTTATAAACCTCTCCATTGTCTCCAGACCTAGAAACAGGCAATTTATATGTCTTAGATGAAGTTTGAAAACTAGACCATCTGAGGGTCCAAGATGTATGTTGATGGTTTTGAATGCTTAATACTTCAGTCATAAAATAAATGCATATATACCACAAAGGGTAAAATTTCCTATCATTAAAAATGTCTGAGTTTAAAAATTACATTAAAATGTTTTTAGTTTCCCTTGCCCCCATTTTTTTCATTCCATACCATTAGTTACTTTGATTTTTCTAATTGCAGCTCAGCCCTCTTCCTCTCCTAGGTCTTGACTTAAGTGGCTAAGCAGAAGAATACATTTTATTTTTCTAGAAAACCATGTAAATCCCAGAAAGTGTTTCCTGCTCCCAAATATGTAAGACAGGCAGGAATTTGGAAGAAAGAATTGAGTTGATTCAGATGAAATACATATCTTGAAATATTTCCACCTATGTTATTATGTTTCAATGCCTTTCTATTTTCTGTTCATTTCCACTAGAGACAAAAAGAATCTCAGTTAAAAAAAACAAAAACAAAAACAAAAAACAAAACTGGGGAGCCTCAGACTGAGACAAGCTAACCTTCTTGGTGGTATGTTGGAAAAGTAGAACCTAAAATGACGATGAGTAGATATTGTCTGGAAAACAGAAATTAGGACTTCCTAACCCTAAGTCAGGTAAAAGATGCAGGCAGAGAAACTGTTCTCAGTGAATGTGAAGTAGAGGTTAAAGAATAGATTTTAAAACTCTTAGCATTACTTAGCTGACTTGTTATTCTGTATACCAAGAGGTTCATCTCATACAAGAGGACTATGCTTTTAGAAAGGAAAAACAAACAAAAAAAACATGAAACTGTGATAATAGAAGTTTTAAGTACTCACAGGGTACAAAAAACAGTTAAGATTTTACTAGTTGAATGACTAGCTTGTAGAGGAATGCATCTCTAAAGCCTCTGATATTTTAGGATAAAAATGACAGAACCTTATTTTCCTCTGTTATGGGAATGGGAATCTAAGATCTTCCCTGCCCCTAGGCCCTTTGATTGGCTTAAGTGACTCTGAGAACCTTCCTTGATTAGAAAATATACTCTGCACCCTAAATACGCTGAATGTGGTCACATGGAGCCTGTGGTGGGAAGCTTGTTTTTCAGGAATGTCCAGGCCTTGTTGCTTTGTGATTGGGCAGTGGGTCAAGAGGATTGTGACATTCTCTGAGCCAGGAGAAGGCTATAAATACCCTCATGTGAGGTTTTGTTTTGGGTCTCACTTTGAGAAGAGTTGTGTGATTTGGCCAGAGGAGACTCTGGGCAGCTATTAAACCCCTTCCCCACCCCGGCTTTGAAACCCCAGATATTGGTGCTTCCCTGTCTGGTAACTGACTAGGTATGGATGTAATGGTCAGATAATTGGAAGCCTGTCTGTGGATCTGTTTCTCTGTCTGCTTGTAACTTCTTCTTGCAATTTGTTTGTATTCTCTGAACTTTGGGGTATTGACCTTTTCCCCCTGAATTAGGTAAATAACATATGTTTTTTTTAAAGCAAGATTGTTAACCCATTTTGAGTTGTTTTACTCTAGAAAAGCAGATCTAGCTACCTGTGTTGGCAGCCACCCTGGGTATGTTAGGGTGCTTGCTGCTGCATCCTCTTTTGGGAAAGGAGAAGAAATTAGTTGAGAACACACAGCTATGTAAGTAATTGAAAGCAGGAAGATGCATTAAAACTTCATGCCCACTTTATCCATGCCTAGGAATACAATAAATGACCATGAGATCAGTGGATCACTTGCAATGACCCCAGGGGAGAGAGAGAGAGAGAGAGAGAGAGAGAGAGAGAGAGAGAGAGAGAGAGAGAGAGAGAGAGAGAGTCCCTACAAAGAAAAGAAAACATATCTTGCCCACATGCACAAAATAGACTATATGACTGGAAGAAACTGTAGGATATTGATGTTACCAGTGGGAAACAGGCTAGAAAGAACAATATGTAGTATTTCTAGGTCTGTCTTATAAGTTCTATAGTCAGGACATTCAAGTTAGAAGGGGAATACATTGTCTGTCCAAGGATCTCCCTTGGTCACATGGGTGCCCCTCTAAAATGGTGAACTTTATCCTAATCATGAGTTTTCTATGTATTTTCCCCTACTTGCATGCTCCTGATATGCATCTTATTCTTCCTTTTGATGATGTCTGTCCTCAGTTTTTGTGGGTAATGCTCTATTGCTACTTTTCCTTCTATGATATTTCTTCAAAGGCCTCTGGTTCAAAAAAGGATGAATCTACACGCTTGTGGTTCATCTCTCTTTTCCCTTTCTGGAATTTTTCTTGTCCCTTTGTGGAGAATTTGGAAGAGGAGGGTGAAAGATTCTTAGAGTCTCAGATCTGGTAAAGACTGCATCATCAGTAACTTCTTCAGTTACATCACAATGCAAAAGAAAACATGGAGAGAAGACTGGTGTTCTCTGGCTGATCAAAATAAAAGATTGCAAGGAAGGAGAATTTCCCAGACTTTTTTCTATTACAAATGAACTATTGCGTTATTAGGGATAAAAACTGAAAATCAGTAAAATGATCTTCTCAGCAGGAAGACTATACCAATGCCTGACTTCCAGAGTCTGATTGGTCAGTAAAATATTGGTACAACCACTTGGGTATTTGCCCTTGTTTCAGCTGACCAGTGATTATTCCATGAGAGAACTCGAAAAGAGGGGGAGGGTGTGGAGAGTTGGGGGAAGGACCAGGTTTAAGGAGAGGGGATCAAGGAGACTGGAAATCTCAGGGTGAAGTTTTTCCCCCCTCTTTTCTCCTCCAAATCATAAATTAACATCAGTGGACCTTGTTAAGTGCAGCCTCACAAATTAATATGAAATATAGTGCTTTTTCATAAGCTTTGAGAACCAGATTTAAAAGCATATTGGTGTTTGTGCACAGCAGGCTGTAATGATCCATTATCCTGCAGGCTGAGGAGCTAGCAGCAACACATAAATAAGAAGCAATTGGCCCATCTGCTTTGATTTCTGCAGCGTCCCCAGAGAATGTGAGTAGGAGCTGACACTCCTCCCCATCTGCCCTTACATTATCAATTACAGTTAAATTATGCCGCATGCTGCAGGGCTGGCAGATATGGATTGTAGATTGTGGCACCTGAAAAATATAGAAGAAAATACATATGTTGCAAGCCAGCTGTTTATTTACAAGTTCTTGACATATTTCCTCACTTTCTCTGCTGCTGCCTTTTTTAAGCTTCCTAGAGATGTGGCAGTTCTGTGTGAACTTGAGAAGAAATTAGGTGTAACAGCATAGCACCACATGTATAATATTTCAGTTTCCTTTTTTACAGTTGAAATGCTCACAGAGCAAAAAGAAAAAAAAACCACATCAGGTCGAACAGATTTTAAATTATGAAAAAAAATAAGTTGTGAAAACATCTGGGGTGGTTGCTACAGCTTGTTATGTTTATAAAACATGTCAGAACAGGAGGGGCGGTATGCACTGTACATTTTTTTGGCAGCTTAGAAATCATGTGTAAAACTGTAACTTTTATGAAATGTTAAGTGTTTATGAAAGCTCAGGGAATGGTAGAGGCAGAAGCTGAGGACTTGGGCTTCCCTGGGATAGAAGCAAGCACTTTCCTGAAGCATCTTACTACAGCCCCTAGGAATGCTATTTTCTTGTGACCAGGGACTCATTTCATTCCAAAGTTCATTGGATTCTGGAACTACGATATGGATGGTTGCCAATTGTGTTGAATTGTGTTTTGGTTTGGCCATACCAGTGTTCTTATTGTATTGCTTGAGCCTAATACCTAAACTTTTGCTTCCCCCTGAAAGAGAAACTACAAAAGCTCATATATCAGGGTTTTCCAATTTGTAGATTTCCAAGGTGGGAAGTTAAGAAAGTTCATGTGGTATCTTCAGTAATCCCCAAGTATTTTTAATAGGTGAAAGCAAACCAACAACAACAACAAAACAGGGTTTTGATTTGTTTATTTTTAGCTACAGGAAGCAAAGATGCTTGCAAGATAAAGCTGAGTCTCCCAGTTGGGAATCCAAAGACTTAGACTTTGATCTTGATGCTCTTTATTGTAGGTTTTTATTATTTGACAGCTGCTTGGGTGGAAGATATGGATATCGATAGAGTGGTTTTGTTGAAATCGCAATATTTCTCTTTCAAAGTTTTCTTCTGATATGGAGGTAAGCTTCAGTTCTCAAAAGCCATGGCAGGAAAAATATAGACCTTTGAATCTCCCACCAGACTGAAAAGGTTTCAAGTATGAATCCAGCAATGTACTCAGTGATGGATTAACCATCACTCAAGGGTAGGTTAGCTAAATTTATAAAGGCTTATCACCATAGGCTTGGCTACTGGAGTGACTGTGATCACTCATGAAGACCATCTTCTGAGTTGTGGAGGGGTTAAAAGCTTCATCCTGAGAAGGCTTGAGATCATTGATGAAAATCATAGATGTTGAAATAGTGGTATTGAGTTACAAGTAAATATATTTACTTGAAGGGAGATCATAATACTACATTACATGATTATAGAACTATAGATTTAGAATTGTACCGATCCTTAGGGACTGTTGAGTCAACCACAATCATTTTATAGATGAGGAAACAGAGATCCAAGAGGTTAAATGACTTGCCCAGTGTCACATAGCTAGCAAGTGTTTGAGTCAGGATTTAAACCCAGGTTCTCTGCCTCCCCGATTGTACCATGCTCCTCCACCTTTGTAGAATCATCTTTTGTAGGGAAATTGAAATGACATAGGCCTGGGGGTAGAAAAATGTTGCCAGAACTAAGAATCATTTTATCTGTTGTGTGTGATTTGGGACCCTATTTTGATACTGTATAATAAATAGAAACTTCTTTTATAATAGTTCTGGGGAAGTGATTTCCTTTCCTTTTTCTTTTCCTCTCCTCCCCCCACCCCAACAGCAATGCACACTTCAGAAGTAGAGATTTTTCACAGCTGTATTGACTACCAAGCAAGAACTGACTTAATTGCAGTAAAAATAAAGTGCTCCAGTATCTGACTAAAGGAAAAGCTGTCACTCAGGGCCTGGAATTCACAGGAGAGGGAATTCATATGTTATATACCCCATAGTCTTTGAAGCCCTATTCAATTCCACTTTATGGTCTTATTTAGGAGAAGTTAGAGTAGGAAAGAAGGAACATTGTGCTTTGTATTTAGGGGAAAATAATGCATTTGAGAAAGAAAGAGGGTCAAATTTCTGGAGCTTGAAGGTTTGAGAAAGTCATCCAACTATTATTTTCAAACATTTTTATCTTCCAGAGAAAGAAATTATACATTATCATTGATGTATATGTATATATGTGTGTGTACCAGACCTGTAATTTCATAGAGTAGGAAACTCATTATGAATTTCAATTTGATCAATGAAGATCAAAATCTTCCCTGTAATTTACAGTCTTGGACAGTTGCCTAGGATCCTGAGAGGTTAAGTGATGCCTTGCATCTGAGGCAGTACTTGAACTCAAGTCTTCCTGACTCTGAGGCCAGCTATCTAAAGAATATGCTTTGCAAGCACCTTGGTTGAAATGAGTTTGGTTTATTTAAATTGGTTCCCCAGGAACGCAATGTCACATTGAAGCAATACTTTCCCCCCGCCCCAGCCTAGTAAGTGTTATTTCTCCTGCTAAATTGTTCAAAATTTGTGAGTTCAGGAATCCCCAAGTCCTCTGCCCTGCTTTCTGCCTCAGGCTTAAAAAGCAAAGTAATATCATACAACATCTTGCCTCAAAACCATTCACAGCATTGGTTTCCCTGAAAGTAATTTTGGGGGGTTCGGGGGACAAGGCAGTCAGAGTTAAGCCACTTTCCTGGGGTCAAATGACTTTGGCCAGATTTGAAGTGAGGTTCTCCTGACTCCAGGGCAAGTGCTCTATCCACTGCACCACCTATAAAGTATTGATTTGCTCGCACACCCTTTCCCCTTTGGGGTTGTCAGGTACTGTGATCACCTTACTTCATCTTGTAAGTTACTTCTTATAGTAGAGAGAACAGTGGCCTTGAAATCAGAATACCTGTGTTCAAGTACTGGCTCAGACTATTACTAGCTATGTGGCTAAAGGCAAATCATTTAACCTCTTGAAGCTTTATCAGTAAAACAGGAACAATTCTAATTGAAAGGCTTACTTTATGGGTTTAACATGGCCAAAGTGATTTGTAAACTTAGCGATATCTATATCTATATGTGTATATATATATATATATATATATATATATATATGTATGTGTGTGTTTAATGTGTGGATAAAACCTGTGATTATTGGCATTAAAATGATAATGATTTTTAAAAGGGTCTTTAATTTTCAATACCATAGCAGTTATAAGCCACTTATACTGTCATAGTCAGGAGATGTCATATCAAGTTTCAGGAATATGTCCAGTTAAAGGTTTTTTGTTGTTCCCCCCTGCCCCAGAAAAGAATATTGTTAATGAGGTGATTTATAGGTCTATATTATATAAATATATATGCACATATATTTGCTTTTCTATCTTCCTTTTTCTTTCCCACCACTTTTCCCCTCAACTGAACTTACATTTTCCCCCCGAGATTATTGGAATAAATGGAATAAAAATGGTTAGAATCATAAATAACATTGAAGAGGAGTAACCAGTAGAAGTTTCTTTTTTTCCCTTTAGAAAGGGGTTGTTTTTTCTCCACTATAATTTATTATTGTTCTGTAGAAACACAAATAATATTTCTCTAATTAACAGTCATAGGCAACTATCTTATAAATCACCATCACAATCTTTTTAGAGATGATTTATACTCTAGCAGTATAAATTAAACAACAGAATCACATCAGAGAGAGAGACAGAGACGGAGACAGAGACACACAGGGACACACAGAGACACACACAGACAGAGAGAGAGAGAAAGAGAGAGACAGAGAGAGAGAGAGACAGAGAGTGAGAGACAGCGAGAGAAAGAGAGAAGGAGGGTGGGTAAGGGAGAGAAGGCTTCTTGGTTTAGGGGATTATAAGTGGGAGACTTCTTGCTTCATGTTTGATTGTTTTCATCTGACTCAATGAATTGAGATAGTGTGATGCATTGGGAAGCACACTGGACTCCGCTAAAGAGACCCATGTTCTAGCCCTGGTTAGATCCTTTGGGCTTCTCTTCTAGCAATGGATTTCTCACCCCTGGAGGTCTTCAAGTGGAGACTGGATAACCACTTGTCAGGCATGTTGTAAAGGATGTTACTGTTCAAGTATAGGTAGATGAATTTGAGGTCTCCTCTAAGTGTAAAATTCTGTAATTGTGTCAACCCTTTGGTTCTCAAATAGGCTGTAATAGCCTTTCTGGATTGAATGTGCTAGAATTCTGTGGCTGTATAAGTGTAAAATGTCAGTTGAGTGGAACAAGATATTTGAGTAACTTGTTTTGTGGAGTACCCAGGAGAAGGCCTGAAGCTTTTCAGGGCATGTTTGAATGAAAAAAAAAAAAACAGTCTTACCATTTTTCACATAGTAAGACTGTTACTGATAAAATGCATGGAGCATTGCTTTCCGCTTTGCAAGTTGGATCTCCTAATTCCATTGAAATTAGTCATAGTTAGCTCACTTTAAATGGTGGTATTTACTAAGGTTAAATCTGACACACAGTCTACTGGTATGTATAGAACCCCAGCATAAAGTGGCCTCAAACTAAGAGAACACTCTTTTGTGGCAAAGGACTATCTCATGGTTTCTGATTATGTACGTCGCTTCCCTGCCCAATAAGGTACAATTGAGGTTTTCCTTGGGTTTTGTGTAACTTTTATGCTGTGGTCTTTGTAGATTCCTGTTACTGTTTTTCCTTAGTATATCTTGTTTCTCCTTGGTTCTTGATATAGACAATGCCACTAGCCATTCCTGCCCCATGGATGCTTCTCAGATGCCAATAGAAATGTCCCAAAGCTGCCAATGTTCTGGAATTTAGAAGGCCCTCTTCCAGTCAAGGTGGAGGGGAAGAGATCAAGCTCCTGACTGAGGCCAAGGCCATGGCTAGGGGTCTTCTCCATCCCACCTCTCCCACCTAAGAAATTCCTTCCCAGGGACTTGACCAGAGTGGCTCTTTCCTCTCAGTTTCCAGGCAATGGAATGCTACTCAGATCTGGAAAGAGCTTCTTGCTATGTTATATAAAACCCATAGGGTGTGACTAAATCTTCTCAACCAATACAAAGACAATTCCTGTACAATGTCACTCCATTTTATACAATGACTTTCATGCACTTCTAAATTAATCACAGACTTTTAAAAAAAAATCCAGTATAAATATTGATTAAGGCAGCGAGGTGATACAGTGGATAGAGAAGACCCGCACAACATATGGCCCACAGTCACTTTCAGCCTGCCAAAGGATTCAGGTGGCCTCCAGTTTGTCACATAACCTGCAGCAACCAATCATCATCAGTCTTTCTCTAGTTACTTTTACTTGGAAAGTAAGCCACTAAAAACCTATCTGTGGCCCAAAGAAGTTTAGCCTATTTTGATTTTGGCCCCTACCTACTGTCAATTTGTGCAGGTCTGGGATAGTGTTGGGTCTGGAGTCAGGAGACTCAACTCCCTGAGTTCAAATCTGGCCTCAGACACTTACTAGCTGTGTGACCCTGGCCAAGTCATTTAACCTTGTCTGCCTCAGTTTCCTCATCTGTAAAATGAGCTGGAGAAGGAAATGACAAACCATTCCACTGCCTTTACCAAGAAAACCCCAAATGGAGTAACGAAGAGTCAGATCCAACTGAAAAATTACTGAAAAACAACAAAATAAGTATTGAAACATTCAATAGAGTTCACTTCTAATTTTAAGGTGATGAGGGCTAAGAGGGATGGGGTGATTAATTGATCAATCAATCAACTTCTACCCTTATAGATCTACTATATGTGTGGCAGGAAATGTGATTTAATAATAATTAACATTTATGGTAAGTGCTTTACAATTATGTTTTCATTTGATTCTCACAAAAACTCTGGTAGGGAGGTGGTATCTCCCTTTTTATGGATTAGAAAACTGAGGCATTCAGAGGTGAAATAACTGGCCTGGCGTTACACAGTTAGTAAGTGTCTGCAGTTTGTCTGCAGTCAGATTTGAACTCACATCTTCCTGACTCTAGGCCCAGCACTCTATCCACTGTGCCACCTAGCTGCCTATCACTTAAAGAACACTGCAATCAAGGTCAGTGGCCTGGACCTGATACTTCTGTGCTTTCAGACGTATCATTTTTGCTCTAGGTATAGGTTGTTTCATTTGTAAAATGAAGAGCCTGGCTGGTTTATTGCTATGGCCTCTTCTAGCTCCATTATCTGTCTCTGTCCTGTTTATAAAGCGTTTCTATTGTTTTCCCTCAGTAAATGAGCTGTTAGTATTCTTTCATACAATCCTTCATTGAAACTATAGTACATATTTTCTTTTCCTTTTTCTTTTTTTTTCTTTTTTCTTTTTGGAGAGGGGAAGGCAGGATAATTGGGGTTAAGTGACTTGCCCAAGGTCACATGGCTAGTAAGTGTTAAGTGTCTGAGGCCAGATTTGAACTCAGGTTTTCCCGACTCCAGGGCCAATGCTCTATTCACTGCACCACCTAGCTGCCCCAACAGTACATATTTTCAAAGTAGCATTTGGGAGGTAAGAGCTTGGACTTTAGCTGTGAAACTAGGAAAACCAATTGGTCCTCTGTAAAATCATCTTTATGGTTGATATTGGGGAAATTCTTTTGTATATGTATGTATACATGTATAATATGTATAATACATATTTACACACATTTCTATATCATGCAAATATATTTTATTTAATGTTTAATTAATGTTTAATGTTTATTTTAATGTTTAGTAAGGAGATATATGTGTATATATGCATATGTGTATATATACATATGTATATACATATATACACATGTATGTGTCTGTGTATACATACATATATCTATATCTATCCTTATTAAATACTAGTAATAAATAGGTAGAAAATTTTAGGCAAACTTTCTTTCTATTTTCTCATTCTAAGTTAAAGATAGAACATTCTCCATCCAATTTTAACTCTACCTGAAAATTCAAGATGACTTAATTCATTAATATGGAACGAGCAGGCAGATGACTATTTACTTAGTGTCCCATCCTGGATCCTGAATGATACACATCAGTAAACCTGAATTTCTGGTGTTTAAAAAGTAGTTCCAAGTATTAAAGGGACAATACCCCTTTTATTCTTGCTTTTATAACCAGACTTTAGACAAATTATAGAAGAAAACAAACTTTCTCCATTTTCTTACATGACAATTAGCTTTACAGGGAAACCACTATTGAAAGATAATCGTGAAATAGCAAGTGAGAAGCAGCAGAATGTAGAGATGGAGAGCTGGTCTGAGTCAAGATAACCTGGGTTCTGGTCCCTCCCTCTGACACATAATTGTGTGATCTCCAGAAAGCCACTTAAAATCTCGGTGCCCTCTGTATCCTTCTAGGATGAAACAAGTTGTAGAGGATGTGTTTACCCATATTATTAAAGGGACTCTGCTTGTTCAGGTGCTTCGCATAACAATGAAATCCCAAGTCCTGTCCTCATCCTTGCCCTGATTATGAACCAGCATAGAACAGTTGATAGCTGGTCAGTCAGAAGGCCTGGATCAAGTCCTACTTCTTGTCCATGTTGGCTGTGTGGTCCTGGGAAATGCATTTAATTTCTCAGTGTTCTCTGCAACTAAGACTTTATGTTCCCTATTCCAATAAAATCACAGGTCTCAACTGAAGGAAAAAAAGATCAAATGATGGAGGCAAATTGTGTGGCAAAATTGATGTAATGTTAGATCCACTTTAGGGCACTATCTAGTCTAGTGTAAAGGCTAGGATAAGGGGTCTAAAAAGACTTAACATAATTTACTCTTGGTCATTTCCTTAGATGATGACTGACTATGTGGCATTTACTCCTCCTAGTTCCCATAATTCATCCCTATGGTCATTGATGAAGATCTCAATGACCTTCCTCCCTTTCCTTGATTAGAAATGACACCTCTACCCCACAATCCCACCAAGCATATACTTTGGAAAGGGGCTGAAATTATGGAACTCTGTGCTCTATTCACGTGTTACTACTATCACCTGGCAACTGGTATAGCGCTCTGTCACTGACATCTCCATACTCACTAAGAATCCTTGTTACCTATAATGGTCATCTTCCACACTGACTAGAGAAATAATGTCTTTTAGGGCTTTTTGCTATGTCAGGTCATGACCAGGTTGCAGTCCAACTCAGATACCTGGAAAAGGTCAGAACAACTCAAGTTTAAAATGCAGTCAAGAGGAGGGGCCAGGGGCAGGGCAACACAGACTTCTTTTTCTACCATGGCTATGTTTGGCACCTTAATAAGTCAGGTAGGAAGGAAAAAAAAGACACCTTGCTCAAATTGCCCTCTTTTCCTTCTTCATTGTGAGCAGGAATCCATGAAGCCAACCTATAATTTTGCTGTTCCTGTCTGATTCAACCTGAGTCCAGAGCTATTAAAAAGTACTTCAGGAGCCTTGAGATAACATGGCTGCCAGACCTGGGCTTCAATAATCATGTCCTTTGTATCACTGTTCCTCAGAGCTCTGAATTCCACCCTGTGTCAGCAGTCTTTCTCTTAAGAACCTATTGATCTGAAAATAAATGAAATAATTTTTTTCATGGTATGAAAGTAAATTTGGCCCTGGCACTTAACTTGATGGGGAGGAGGGAGTACTCTCCCTCATCCAGTCCTCCCCAGCCCCCTATATCCTTACCCAGTCTAATTAACATGGAGACTACCTCCTTTGATGAGTTCATAAGTGTTTCACAGACAGGCGGGATGTAGCAACTTTGCAAGACACTATTTAAAGACCTTCGACATCTGAGAAAGCCACAAAATCCAATAATCCTCCTTTCAGAACTCCAGGGTGTCCTCTGAGATCAATCTCATATCTAAACATCACATAAAGAGAGTGCATTGCATTATAGACTGGTTTCTATTGAACACCATCTAAGCAACAGCATTAGATAGTCTTGAAAAAAAGAGCAAGCCAGGACCAGAGGGAATGGACAAGGTTGTCAAATTCTGGAAATTTTTCCCCCTGATTAAAGCTGCTCTCTCAAAATTGTTACATTATTAACAAAAGTCAGCTTATCCCCAATTCATCTTTCTGACAGTTTCTGACGGATAAAATGCTGGGAATAAAGTCAAGGAGCTTTCATGTTTGTCCATGGGCATGAACAAGGCTGGTATTAATCCTTCTCTCTATTCGGACAGTATTAACCTTGCCTGGGGTTTTTCAACTGCATCCGTGGGAGTTGGAGACAGAGAATACATTCCCATGGGATATTTGCATGGTCCTATGAGCAGTTGGACTGGTGCCCCTGAGAGCAAAATTGAACTTACCTTTGGCGGTAATAGGATACAGGTGTTTGAAATGGAGACAAACTACAATGTTCCTGAAATATGAAATTTAACAGACACTTATTAGATACCTACTGCATACAGATTACTCTTCTTAGAACCAGGAGAGATAAGAAGTTTAGAGAAGACCTGATAGTGGCCTTCTTGGAATTTATAGTCTCCATTTGAGCAATAACTGACATTCATATAGATATCTGAAGTTTGCAAAGTAAACTTTAAAATATACAAAGTATTTTACATTATACAAAGTGTTTGTTTCATCTGAGCTTCATGAGAATATCCTGAAATAGAAATTGCAGTGATTATTAGTCCCATTTTATAGATGGAGAAATAAATTTCAGGGAGGTTGTAGTTTGCTTTTGGTGACATATCTAGCAAATGTCATGGCCCAGGTCTTCCAATCCATTGGGTCACACTGATCCCTTTTCTTCCAATTTTGTTATGACAATAAGAAAGTCTAAATTCTTTTGGTCTCAAGAAGTTTTAGAGAATTGCATGGGAAATTGGGTTAAGCAATAGAACCTTAAACATAAGATGTTATTTGCTCCAGTTTCCAACCTAAATCCCTTTCTTTGCTTTTTCCCCCCCTGTCTAGTCTATGTAGAATGTGTTTGTCTAGGAGTAAACTGTTGGATCCTACCTTGCCATTTAATAGTCCTGGTATATTGGATTCTCTATATACATTTGTTGTTGTTAAATCATTTTTCACTTGTATGCAGCTTTTTATTACCCCATTTGGCTTTTTTTTTGGAAAAGATACTGGAGGGTTTGCTATCTCCTTTTCCAGATCATTTTACACATATGGAAACTTGAAGTAAACAGGGTTAAGTGACTTGCTCAGTGTCACATAGCTTGTAAGTGTCTAAGAACAGACTTGAACTCAGAAAGATGAGTGTTCCTGACTTCAGGTCTGACACTTTATTTTCTGTGCCACCTAGCTGCCCTTATGTATCTCTAAGATACATATTTCCATTCAAAGGGATCGGAGTGAAAGCATAGTTATTGCCATTCCACAGATTAAGAAACTGAAGACTAGAGAAGTAAAATATAGTTCATAAGTT
Source organism: Gymnobelideus leadbeateri (assembly GCA_011680675.1). Lineage (NCBI taxonomy): Eukaryota > Metazoa > Chordata > Mammalia > Diprotodontia > Petauridae > Gymnobelideus > Gymnobelideus leadbeateri. The sequence continues at coordinate 534 of WOXC01012055.1, read as the reverse complement.
TACAGAGGAGGAGGAGCTCTATTCTCAGAGTGTCTTGTTAGTAATGAAGAGTATGGTAGGTGTAATAGCAAACAAAGAAGTACTTAGCACCTTGTTTCAGCTACTTAAGTATTTAGCACCTTGTTTGAGCCCCCTTGTGATTTGAAGGTGGGTGAAACTTGCTGATACAACAGGAAGGGTAGGACAGGAAGGAGAACCACCATATACATAATACATAATACATATACATATATACATACACATACACATATACATATACATATACACATATATGCATATATACACATACATACATACATACATATATATATATATATATATGTATATATATACATGGAGGAGCACAAGCTGGGACAGAACAGAACTGAGGAGAGCCCTTGTGGTGGCTGGCATTCTGTTTGTCTGTGTTGTTTGTGTTTGTGATACTTTTTACAAAATGCCTGGGACCTTCCTGAAAGCCCAGAAAGGATTATCTTGTTGTCTGTTTACAGAAGTACTGGGACTATGCTGATAATTTGTGTTGACCTCTCAGAC
>WOXC01012054.1:0-177494 GCA_011680675.1 Gymnobelideus leadbeateri | reverse complement strand
AGCCAGCTGAGTCAGGATCTGAATTCAGATCATTCAGACTTCCAGGGCCACACAGCCTACCGAGCCCCCAAGGCTACGGAAAAGACAACCGAGACAAAGTAGTTTGTCAAGATGGTGAAGAAACACGGAAATCTGAATGGCCCAACAGGTCGGCATGCTGGGCAGCTGGCACTGTGATAACTTATAATTATTTAGATATGAAATAGAGGCAAGATAATTTGGGGGAGAGGCATCCACAGCTGGGGGCATCAAGAAACTGAATCCTGAGAGACAGGAGGGGGCAGTGCATTTGAGACATGGAGGACAGTCAGGCAAAGGCACAGAGGCTGGAGATACACCATTGCTGAGAACAGGCTGTGTAAGGAAGCATTTTATAGAAATCAAAGCTGTCCACAAGATGACTGGTGTGTGTGTGTGAGGGAGAGAGAGAGAGACACCCACACACACACACACACACACACACACACACACACAGAGAGACAGAAACAGACAGAAACAGACAGACAGACAGATCTCAGTCAACAGAAGACTTCTAGAGAAGACCCTGGGGTCAATTCTACTGAGAGCTCAAGTCATTGGCTGGGGGCGGGGGGAGGGGGGCAGACCCACAGGACGTGTTCAAGTCCCCCAGAGGAGATTATTGCTATGTCAGGGAAGGGCATAGACAAGCAGTCCTCAAAGTCCCCTTCCCTCCTCTTCCTCTCTCTCTCTCTCTCTCTCTCTCTCTCTCTCTCTCTCTCTCTCTCTCTCTCTCTCTCTTCTTTCTCCCCCACTCTGTCTCTCTCTCTGTCTCTTCCCCTACCCCAGGCCTGGAATGCTTCTCCTCCTTATCTCCCCTTCCCAGTTTCCTAGCTTCCTTCAGATCCCAGATACCATCCCACCTTCCACAGAAAGCCTTTACCAACCCCTTTCAGTCTAGTGCCTTCCCTCCGGCGCTTGCTTCCCGTTTATCCTGTACAGCTTGCCCACATTTGTTTCTGTGGGTCTCCCCCTTTCCAGTGTGCACTCCTCCAGGGCAGGGAGCCTGCCAGCTTTCTTTGGACACCCAGAGCTTGGCATACAGGAGGAGCTCAGTAAGTGCCTACTGTCTCCTGTGTGACCATATGCATTTTCCTTCTTCACTTAACAACACGTTTCTGAGAAGGGGTTTGAGGGCTCACCACAATGACTGTCAGGAGACTGTGTGTGTGTGTGTGTGTGTGTGTGTGTGTGTGTGTGTGGTGTGTGTGTTTGTGTATGTGTGTATATCTGGGGGGGTTATGTGTGTGTGAGTATGGGGGGGTAATGTGTGTGGTGTGTCTGTGTGTGTGGTGTGGGTGTGTGGGTGTGTGTGTGTGAGTATGTGGGGGTATATGTGTGAGTGTGTGTGTATTTCGGGGGTATGTGTGTATGAGTATGTGTGTGAGTGTGTGTGCATGTACATATGTGTGTGTGAATGTGTATATGTGGGGGGGTATGTGTGTGTATGTGGGGAGTATGTGTGTGAGTGTGTGTACGTGTGTGAGTGTGTGTATGTGCAGGTGTGTGTGTACGTATATGTGTGTATTTGGGGGTATGTGTGTGAGTGTGTGTCTATGTACATGTGTGTGAGTGTGTGTGTACATGGGTGTGTGAGTGTGTATGTGGAGGGGTATGTGTGTGAGTGTGTGTCTATGTACATGTGTGTGAGTGTGTGTGTACATGGGTGTGTGAGTGTGTATGTGGAGGGGTATGTGTGTGTGAGTGTGTGTGAGTGTGTATGTATGTGGGTGTGGGTGTGTATGTGGGGGGGTATGCGTGTGACTGAGTGTGTATGTGTGTGTGAGTATATGGGGGTATGTGTGTGTCAGTGCATGTGTATGTACATACGTGGGGGGTTATGTGTTTGTGAATATGTGTGTGAGTGTGTGTGTATGTGCATGTGTGTGTGAGTGTGTGTATATGAGGGGTATGTGTGTGTGAGTGTGTGTATGTACATGTGTGTGAGGGTGTGTGTATGTGGGGGGTATGTGTGTGAGTGTATGTGTGAGTGTGTGTATGTGGGGGGGTGAGTGTGTGTCTTACATGTGTGTGTGAGTGTGGGCATATGGGGAGGTATGTGTGTATGTGTGTGTGTGTCACGGGGCACACTCACGAGCTGGTCTGAGGTGAGGCGCAGCGTCTTCTTGTAGCTCACGCTGGACATCAGAGTGTGGAGGCTGGCACTGGACTGCTTGGCCGACATGGCATCCTCGTCGCTGGAGGACGACTCGTCCTTCATCCTAGGGGAGCACAGATGCCGTGAGCCAGGCTTCTGGACGTGGATAGAGGAAGCACCAGCCCCGGCTCAGTGAGGGAGCCCGGGGGCCTCTGCTAAGTGGGGCCCCCCCGGTGGTCATTCACAATACGGCCGGCACTCCTCAGTGAACTCCCAGGGATGGGGCCAGAGGCTGGGGGGCCGGGGGCCGGGCAGGACCCCCTCTCCCATCCATGTCTCCATGGACAGGCTCCCCCACTGCTCTGTGAGCTGGGAGGTTTCTGTGCTGCCTAACAAGCCCGTCAGCATGACTGGGCTCTGACGGGAGGGACACTGACACTAAAGAACAGAAAGCCTTGCAGACTCCCAGACCCTCAGAGCCATCAGAACCAGCTTCCCACCAGGGCAGGAAAGGTCGTTCTGGTCCTGAGCAACAACCTGCCTGGCAGAAGCACAGAACTATGGAAGCTCTGAGCTAGAAGCAGGCCCTGAGGCCACGGGGGCCACTCCATGCCGGGACAGCAGACACAGAGAGTCAGGAAAACCTGGGTTCAGATTCTGCCCTGGTCAGTCAGCAGCAGCAGCTGGCATTTCTGTAGCCTGGGAAGGCTTCCAGAGCACTGAATGGGCCCTATTCTGGTTACACCCAGAGAGGTGGGTACTTATTAACCCTATTTTACAGATAAGGAAACTGAGGCAATCGGGGAGTCACAAAGGTTTCCAGAGGCATTTGCACTGAATCCAGTAAGAAGAACATGAATGGAGACAGATGTAAACTGTCACACCGAGATTAAATGAGCCAACTTCCCAAGTACGAGACAGGGAGAAATGAAGGGGCAGAAATTTGTCTGAACAGCCTGCTAGCTTAATGAACCTCAAGCCCAACATGGGGGAGCAATCAGCAAACATTCATATATCTTTCCTTAAGATTTGCAAAGTGCTTCACTGAGTTCTTACAGCCCTGAGAGGTGGGTGCGGTTATCCCTTTATCAATTGTTTTAACAGTTTACAAGTGAGAGAAACTGAGGCTGGGAGAAGGGATCAGGCCACATTCACATGGCCAGGAAATGGACAAAGCAGGGTGTGAAGGCGGCAGGTCCTCCCTGGCAAACCCTGATACAGCAGAGTAACAGAGCAACGGGACCCCGGGGGCATCTGGGGGGACCCAGCCCTGCACAAGCCCCCACCCCAGCGTCCCCCCCAGTGAGGGGCCCAGGGACAGGGAGCACCCCGCCTCCCCAGGCTGCTGGCCCCACAGCTGAGAAGCTCCTTGGGACCAAAATACTCAAAGAGGCTGTGTTTCCACACACCCCACTCTGCCCAGATGTGCCGTCCCCTGCCCGCTGCTCTTGGTGCTGACCATGGAGACCAAGTTCAGCTCCAGAGGACAGCTCTCAAATCTGGCCTGCAAGCCCCCCGTGGGTCTTCTCTAGGATAGCCCTAGACACAACCAGGTCTCTGTGTGTGTATATATGTGTCTCTGTGTGCATGTGTGTCTGTGTGCCTGTGTGTGTTTCTGTGTGTGCCTGTACCGCTGTGCGTGTGTCTGTGTTTGTCTGTGTATGGTGTGTGTGTCTGTCTGTACGTGTGTATGTATATCTGTGTGTCAGTGTGTGTGTCTGTCTGTACATCTATGTGGGTGTGCATCTGTATGTGTGTCTATGTGTTTACGTGTGTCTGTATGTATGTCTGTGTCTGTGTCTGTGTGTCCTCTCCCCATCAGAACGGGAGCTCCTTGCACCTGCCTTGCCTTTCCATCTGAACCCTCAGTACTCAGCTGCTAGGGGCTCCCCCATCCCCCATTCTTTTCCTTTCCTCTGCACTGACAGATGTCCCAGGACAACATCACCACCTCGAGGGCAGGGACCCTGTCTTGGTCTCCCAGTGCTGAGCAGAGCGAGTGGCACCTCAGATCGCTGAATGGATGAACCCCAAGGACGACCCTCCAAGCCTGCTTGTCCAGGAGCCAAGCTCCAACACGAGGGGCTGCCTGTCCCCACGAAGAACCAGCCAGAGGCCTCGGCTTCAGCCACATCCGGCAGGAAGATGCCGATGCTGTGGGGAAGCAGTTGGCAGCAGGACGAGCGTGGGGCTGGCGGCAGCAGACGGATGGGTGCCTCTTTCCCGGGACGCCAGAGCAAGCTGTCTGTCCGGCCATCTGCTCCTCCTGGATTCCTCTTTCTTCAGGAGAGGCCGTGTGATGCCATGTCTGAGAGAAGCCAGCGAGGGAAAACACAGACACGGGGGCTGACGAGCGGTGCCATGCGGCTGGCCGTCGGGCTGAGGCAGGAGCCACATGGCCAGGCAGGCACAAAGAGCCCTGCGCTTGACCGCCATGACGGCTCCTGGGCGGGGGGGGGGGGGAGTCTGAGGAGCCAGGTTCGAATCCTGGCCACATCCACGTTCTTCAGCCCCCACTCAAGGCCTTGGCATCTTCATGTCTGCGAGGAGGGAGGCCGTCCCCTGTCTAAATCAGACCAGCTCGGCCACTCCTCCTCTCGGACCCTCCACCTCCCAGCCTGTAAAGTGAAAGGGCTGAACTGGATGACGTCTGAGGCCACTACAAAACCAGGATCCCACGTTTTGTAGGATCCTGGCAGCTGAGTCCCTGCCCTCGCTCCATGAAGGAACCACTCAGTATACAAACTTGCAGCTTTCCCAACATCCAGGCATGGCTCATGGTGTTCTGCACACAAGAGGTGATTAATATATGTTTACTTGACTGAACTGCATCATTGCCCACAGAGGAGTAGGACTAGAAGCCCTCAGAGGTGCCTTCCAGCCATAAGATCCCGTAAAGATGGATCGATAGGCATTCATTAAGCACCACCTGTATACAAAGCAGACAGCTGCACTCGGGAGGGACCCTGCCGTGTGTAAGTCTCTGAGCTCAGACTCTGCCTGACAGCAGCTCAGTCTGAGCTTGCCACAGTGCACTTTTAATGGCATTTTAATTCATCTGGACGGTGATGAGCTGTTTCCTCAATTAGAGGACTTCAGGGGGTATTCTGTGAGTCAAGCCAGGCACTCAGGGAAAGCCTCCAACACCTCTTCTAATCTGCTCCATGAACCTGTCATTTCGGAAGCCAGGAGCAGCAGCTTTTAAATGCCCCCCTCCCCCTGCCCTTTTAATGAACAAACCGCTAACTTAGCTCATCTTCAGAGGAGAGAGAAGTAGCTGACCCCAAACACAGACGGAACAGCGCTTCTAAGAATGGCGGGATCTCCGAGCTTGGGGGAGTGCTGGCTCCACCTGTCCAGGACCACATATCCTGGCATTCTGCACCAGCAGCCCCTGCTGCTGCCCATCCTCACCACTCCTGCCAGGTTCTCCCGACACCAAGCCAGACCTGGGCTCTGTGGCCAAGCAGGACAAGGTCACACCTCTTCCCGACAGCAAGCGTGATACACCCAACACTCACGGATGAACCGTGATGGCCAGAGATGCCAATACTGCCTGGCAGGGTCCATGGGGGAGCAAACTCAGTTCTCGGGCTTCTCTGTCTCCCTTCCCCTCCCTCACAGACTCAGCCGCCAAGTTCGGGGGATTCCACCCCCTGCAGAGGGGACAGGGCTGGGTCTGGAGGCAGAAAGAGCTGTGTGCGAATCTCCCCACGTGGCCTCTCCAGATCTCAGCTCCTCCTCTGTAAAGTGGGGACCATGGGCAGCACCCGCCTCTCAAGGTCATGCTGAAGATCCGCTGGCCCACCAGAAATCTGGCCAGCATCACCTGTCATCTCCCACTGCCGGACCTTTGCACAGACTAGAAAGTCCTCCTTTCCTGTGTCTTGTGACCCCAGCTCTTTGCAAGGCCCAACACAAAGGCCATATCCTGAGGCCTTTATGGGTCTGTGTCCCCATCGTTACTGCCCCCCCCACAAAAACAACTTTGCATTTGTCATGTGTGTGTATACCTATGCACACATTTTATACACATGTGTGTGTTTGTGTATGCGTGTATTGTATTTCTTTATCAGGACACTGTCTCCCCACCAAGTGCACCTACGCTCACTGGCACATGGGAGAGTAAAACATGCTTGTGGATTGGCTGGTTGATTCCTGCCCTTTACATCCCCAGGCCTCGGCATACAGCAGGTGCGCAATAAAGGCTTACTGGATTTAATAAGGATGAGGTTGTGGGTATAAAGGGCACATGATCATGCACTATTTCCGTGACTGGTCCCCTCACTACCCCCACTATCCCTGTCCCGCTACAGGTGCACCCAACTCGATTACTCTGAGAGCTCCCTAAGAGGCCTCACCTCTCTACTACAAGGCTTCCTCCTCCCTCCCAGCCCTCCCAGGACGATCTTTAGAGAGATCTGCTTGCAGTCCTCAAAGGGCTCACCTTACTCGGCATTCAAGGCCCTCCACCATTGGGCACCATCTTCTCCCTACTGCCCTTCATACACTCCAGCCAGACTGGATGACTCCCACCTCTACCTTTAATCATTCTATTCCTTGCCCTGGCAATGGCCCCCCCAACCCTCCTTATTGATTAAACCCCTGCCATTCTTTTTGTTTTCCTTTTTGGAGGGGGGAGGGTAGGGCAATTGGGGTGACTTGCCCAGGGTCACATGGCCAGTTTTTGTGTTAAGTGTCTGAGGGTGGATTTGAACTCAGGTCCTCCTGACTCCAGGGCCAGTGCTCTATTCACTGTGCCACCTAGCTGCCCCTGCCATTCTTTATATCACAACTCAATGCACCACCACCCCCAAGAAGCCTTCTGTGATTCCCCCTTGGCCCTTACATAGAACTTTGTTTTACAGATTTCAGATGTGTCTTACAGCTAAGTGGCACCGTGGATAGAATGCCAGGGTCTGAAGTCAGGAAGATCTGCGTTCCAATCTGGCCTCTAACACTAGCTGTATGACCCTGGGCAAGTCATTTAACCTTTGTCTCTCAGTTTTCTATCTGTAAAATGGGGGTACTAACAGCACCCGCCTTCCAAAGTTATTCTGTCAAACACTCAGAACAGTGCCTGGCATGTGGTGACCGTGCCCCTCCCTTCATTAGTCTAGGAGCCCCCTGAGGCGAGGACCCGATCTCAGCCTGTGTCATCAGCCCTCTGCCAGCCTGGCCCGGGGCTAAGCACAGGGCTCTAAGTAGGAGGTGTTAAGCAGGTATGTGCAGTGAATGGCTAAGTGACTAAGGGATCCTCCCCCTACTACTGAGACAGAGAGGCTAAGCTTATCACACCCACTTCACAGTGAAAGGAAAGGATGCCCCAAAAGGAGACAAAGTGCTTGAAATCACACGACTAAGTGGTAAACACTAAGTGGGAAACAGACCACAGCGTGACCTTCCCTGGACGGACAGAGGAACAACTGGTCCCTGATCATGGGGGCGAAGGCAGGTGCCCAGACAAGGGCCGCCATCGGTGACACCTAAGCTGCACCAAGCCATACCTGCTCCCGATACTCAGCTTGGATGGTGGCTCCCCGATGATGAGACCCTTCCCGGACAAGCATTGCTCTGGCTTGCTCTCCTAGAAGAGGGTGAAGAAACAAGAGTCAGAGGGCCCAGCCCCAATGGGAGCTTGGCTCTACAAGAGAAGACACCACGGTGTGTGAGGAAACCTATCCCGGCCACAAGAAAACTGCCCCCGGGTCCTTCTGAGAAGAGAGGGGCATGCGGGAGAAATCAAGGGGGGTTCAAACAAAAGATACCAATGAAAATTCATCTTTTTAAAAAGCATATCCGCCAATCCCGCCCCCACCACCACCAAGAAAGTATCGCAGGAATGGCCAGAGAATCCTGGGGTCACAGACCCAAAGCTAGACAGGAGCTCCAAGGTCACTGGGTCCAGTCCCCTCATCTTACAGGTAAGGAAACTGAGGCCTCCCCAAAAGGGACTAAATAACTTGTCCAAAGCAGCTGGGTACCACAGTGGACAGAGCACTGGGCCTGGAGTCAGTAAGGCCTGCATTCAAATCCGGCCTCAGACACTTGCTGTGTGACCCTGGGCAAGTCACTTTGCCTCTGTTTGCCTCAGTTTCCTCATCTCTAAAATGTAGATAATAACAGCAGCTACCTCCCCAGGGCTTTTATGAGGATCCAATGAGATCATGGTCTCTCTGCCCAGACTAAGTGCTTTAGCACTGAGCACGGGGCCTGGTACAGGCGGACAGTGTTATATAAACATTGGCCAGCACCCTTATTATCGTTTAGTGTAAGAATCCAATGAAAAGGCAGCAGTTAGCTCAGTACCTAACACACAGGTGATCAATAAATCTCTCCTCCCTTCCTTCCTTTGAACAGGTCATAGGAAGTGGCCCCCATACACACACCATTAAAGGTAGCAGCCCTTCGGCACCTTTGTCCTTGCATCGGTCCTGCCCTTTCTCTCTGTAAATCCTCAAGGGAGGATCCTGGAGGGCTCCTCTGCCAGAGACCTGACATAGCGAGTGTACACTGGGGCAGGGCCCAGGTGGGCCGTCCACTCCTGGTCAGGCACACCACAGGATCAGCCCTCTCTCTGAGCCGACTGAGCCCTCACACACACCACAGACAGTCCCTCTCACACTCAAGCCAACGCCCTGTACCCAGAAATGAGACACCAATAGGTGGGGCCCGCATGTCCTCACCCCCCACTCCCTTGGGACCCCAAGGCTTGACTGAAGCTGCTTTCCCCAGGTGACCAGCAATGCCCTCACAGCTCATGCCAAGTCCCTCCTCTGGGTCCCCACCCTCCACAGTCTCCCTGGTTGTGACCGTGCTTGGTTAGGCCCTGTCCTTGGACACCGTCTCCCTTCAACTCCCACAGGCTGCTCCTCCCAGTTCTCCACCGTAGGATTTCCGTCCATCTCTTTGGCTTGAAGCACTGGCATCCCCCAAAGCCCTCGGATTTTTTCCCCTACACCCCTCTCTTCTCTCTGCCCAGACTTCCATCCACGCCATCTCTGAGACGGGTCCTTTCCTCACCTCTCCCAGTCTCCTCCCTACTTTAAGCCTGCATCACGTCAGCTCCTGCCTGGATAATTTATCAGCCTCCCAAGCTGTCGGCAGCTCCTCTCTCTGTCCCCTCCTCCCCACCTGTCCCTCTGCTCCCCACTCGTCAGAGGCTTCCTACTGTCTCTCCTGGCCAATCCACCTCCCCCCAACCTCAACCTCTCCGGGCGTACTCCTCCCCATCATGTTCTCACCCTGGGCTTTGGAAGGGGCTGCCCAGCAGGCAGAGAACCCCCTGTCATATTCACTTCTTAGTTGTTTGGGGGTTTGGCTCTGGCATTCCCTCCCTAAGCCAACTTTTCCTGACCCCCCTCCTTTGTAGGGCTCTCTCCTCCCTGACACTACCTTCATTTACTTAGATACACATACATGTTGGATTCCCCACCAATAGAACATAATCTGTGGGGGTCAGAAGCAGCATTGGCTTCCCATGGACCAGCATGGTGCCTCATATATGCTAAGTGCTTAATAAATGCTGTCAAGTAAGTGGAACGTATGAGTATTGAGCTCCCTGTCTCTAGAGGTCTTCAATAAGAGACTTTTTGGTGACTTGCCTAAAATACTCTAAGTGGGGCTGGACCAGAGGACTGTACCAAAGTGCCTTTCACTGGGAGGACAGAAATATATCCTGCAAACTTTGGACTATAAAGAAATAGAAAGTATTCAGTTAGTCAATCGATAAACATTTATTAAGCGCCTACTCTATATACACCAGGCACCATGCTAAGGGGCAAAAGACAGCCCCTGCCCTCAAGGAGCTCCCAGTCTAATGGGGGAGAAGCCAGTGCTCCTGTCTCTCTTAAAAAGACCTTCACAGACTCCAGCTGCTCTGGATACTCCCAGGCTATGTCAGAGCACTGGAGAAAGATTGTCCCGTCTTTATGGGGGGTGGACAGAGACAGACAGAGAAAGACAGAGTGACAGTGAGCTTAGCATGGTGCCTGGAACACAGTAGGTGCTTAATAAATGCTTATTAACTGACTGACTAGAGAGAGACAGATGGGAAAGCCCATCAGGTGGGCTCAGAAACAAAAGAATGACCACATACAGGGAAAAATCATTAATGAGGGGCTATCAGCTGAGGAGAACACCACACAGATCTGTCCCCTTCCCTGTGTTGTGGAACATTTTGGATAAAGGACCCTGCTACAAATCCTGTTTCATATGCCTACAAGTCATCTGACCCTAGAAAAGACAATTCATCTCTCTGGGCCTCAGTTTCCCAATCTGTAAAATAAGGGACTAGACTTGAAGACACCTAAATCCCTTCTAAGGAGGGTTATTTTTGATCAGACACAGTCGGCTGAAGGTGACAGCCTGGGCACAGAGGTCCAAACGCCCCTCGCTTGGGAGCCCGCTGCACATCGTCCAGGCTCGCTTACCTCTTTGACCGTGTTCCGTCCCCTCCACGAGAACCACCACCGTCCTCCCTTCCGGGGCATCTTGTCCCTCACAATGGACTCCACCGTGGCCTGTTGCAAATGGACGGAACATAAATAACAGAACCAAAAGGGAAAGACAGAGCATTCCATGCAAACAGAAAGACCGTACGGGCGACACAATGGAAGCCAAAAGAAGAGGGACATACAGGCTGGGGGCCGTAGAGCTTAGAAAAGCAAAGCTTAATGGTGTCCAGAATTATATGGAGGTAGCTTAAGCATGAATACTTAAGAAAATGTTAAAAAAAAAAAGAAAAAAAGAAAAAACCAAGGGAGGAGGGAAAAAGACCAATAAAGAAAATATTAGAAACCACTAGCAATTAGTAAGCAAGGCAGCTTGTGAACGGTTAGATGTTTTCAGGCTAAAGCACCTGCTTGCAACAACTGGGTGGGAGAGCCAGTAAAAGCATCATTAGCCCAGGTTACAGAGGGGAAAACCATGAAGGGAAACCAAGTAAGGACCCTGCTCAGTGTGAGGGCAGAGCAGAGACCAGAATCCCCACGCTCGACCCGAAATGGAGGAGGATCTTGGGATTGCAAACATCTCAAAAAGACCTTTGACAGAATGGGGTCCAGAGGAATCCAGCCAGAGATACGGGAGGGAAACTGTTTCAAATGACATTATTGGACACGCAGGGATAATATTTGTTCCCTTCCTAACAAAATTGCTCATTCTAATTTTGAACCTGAAACAGGGAGACACTCAACTTTTTTGTTTGTTTGTTTTTTCTGTTTTTTGGTTTTTGGTCTTTTTAGAGGGGGGAAAGCAGGGCAATTTGGGTTAAGTGACTTGCCCAAGGTCACACAGCTAGAATCAAATGTCTGAGACTGGATTTGACCCCAGGTCCTCCTGAGTCCAGGGCCAGTGCTCTATTCACTGCACCACCCAGCTGCCCCCAAGGCACTCAACTTTAATGTTATACATTATACTCAACTCCGTTTAATTAAGCTAGAAAGATTTAGTGGGGCCCTGTTATGCCTGATGTTATGGTCCTGGAGAAAGAAAAAGAAGGAAGCCCAGTCCTGCCCTTCAGGAGCTTACAGTCCAGCAGGCAAAGGGGTCAGACTTACATGAGGAGCCACAAATGACCGGGATCATGCAGAAGAAACATGAAATGTCAAAGAGAGAAGGCAGAGAGACTTCGGGAGAGAACTCCAGCTGAGAGGAATGGGGACGAGGCGGCATCTGCATCTGACTCAGCCGGGAAGGCACATCAGGCATGAGAGATAGGCCGGGCAAAAGTGTGGAGGGGGGAAGGCAGAATGGCAAAGGGTCCCAAAGCATTATCGATGACTGGAAGCAACATGAGCCAAGGCTGAAAAGGCAATCTGGCAGACTGTGAAAGGCCTCGAGTGCCAAGCTAGCGGGGGAGCATTTTATTCAAGCAACAGAAAGCCAAGGAATAAAGAGGAAAAGTCTTGTCTTGTTTATCCTGATGGAAATGAATGTTTACTATGTGATTAAATATTCATCCATGGCTTCCTTATTCCTTCCTAACAACCAAAACTCCTTACATAAACACCTGAAGGACACCCCCCCCCTCAGAAAGTGTTCTTTAATTCTCTGGGGGTTACAGAGACCAAGGCAAGGAAGAAATGCTAGTCAAGGTAAGTGAAGAGAGAGACAGGAGAGAGACAGAAACAAAGAGAGAGACAGAGAGAAAGAGACAGACAGAGAGACAGAAAGAGACAGAGAGGAGAGACAGAGAGAGACAGAAAGAGAGACAGAGAGAAAGAGACAGAGAGAAAAAGAGACAGAGAGAGACAGAGAGACAGGAGAGAGACAGAAAGAGAGACAAGAAAGAGACAGAGAGAGACAGGAGAGAGACAGAGAAGCAGAAAGAGAGACAGAGAGACAGAAAGAAAGAGACAGAGAGAGAGAAAGAGACAGAGACAGAGAGACAGACAGAGACAGAGAGAAAGAGATAGAGAGAGAGACAGAAAGAGATAGAGAGAGACAGAGAGACAGGAGAGACAGAGAGAGACAGAAAGAGACAGAGAGAGAGACAGAAAGAAAGAGACAGAGACAGAGAGAAAAAGAGACAGAGACAGAGAGAGACAGAGAGAAAGAGACAGAGAGAAGCAGAAAGAGAGAGAGACAGAAAGAAAGAGAGAAAGAGACAGAGACAGAGAGAGACAGACAGAGAGAAAGAGACAGAGACAGACAGAGAGAGAGACAGAAAGAGAGAGAGAGACAGAGAGCGACAAAAAGAGACAGAGAGAGAGACAGAGAGACAGAAAGAGACAGAGAGAAAGAGACAGAGACAGACAGAGAGAAAGAGACAGAAAGAGACAGAGACAGAGAGAGACAGAGAGAAAAAGAGACAGAGACAGAGAGACAGAAAGAGACAGAGACAGAGAGAAAGAGACAGAGAGAAGCAGAGAGACAGAGAGACAAGAAAGAGACAGAGAGAGACAGAGAGACAGAGACAGAAAAAGACAGAGAGACAGGAGAGACAGAGAGACAGAAAGAAAAAGAGACAGAAACAGAGAGACAGAGAGACAGGAGAGAGACAAAGAGAAGCAGAGAGACAAGAGACAAAGAGAGACAGAGAGACAGAGACAGAGAGAGACAGACAAAGAGAAAGAGACAGAGACAGAGAGAGACAGAGACAGAGAGAAAGAGAGAGACAGAAAGAGACAGAGAGAGAGAGAAAGAGATAGAGAGACAGAAAGAGACAGAGAGAGACAGAAAGAGACAGAGAGAAAGAGACAGAGAGACAGGAGAGAGACAGAGAGAGACAGAGACAGAGAGAGAGGAGGAGGGAGGGGAGGAGAGGCCAACAGAGGGAGGCAGAGATGGAGACAGATATTGCTCCAACAAGATTTGGGGGGCCTCCCTCCACTGCTCCCAGCTCTCTCCAGATGACTATGCGCCTCCTCTGGCTGTATGCCACACACACTTATACACGTACACTTTGTCTCCATCCTTGAGGGCAGGGGCAGTTTTCCTCTTTGCCTTTGTCTCTCCAATGGGCCCTCTGCCCAGTACACAGCAGGTGCTTAATACATGCTTGCTGGATTAAAGGGGAGGCTCAGCTCACTGGCTAGGCCCTATAGTAGGTCTTCCCAGCCTCCTTGGCTGTTTGTACCCCCTCCCTCCTCAGGTCAGAATGCATATATTTACCCAATTAATCAGCTGATCTGCATTTATTAAGCGCCTACTAGGTGCCAGCCACAGGGCTGAGCTCTTAGAATATTAAGGAGACAGTGCCTTGCATTCTAATGCAAACACAAGGTGGCTTTGGGGAGGGGGCCCTGGCAGCTGGGAGTGAGGGGCAGCCGAGGGGGCTTCGTATCAGAGGCCAAGCTCGAGCTGGGCTCTCTGGGGTGAAGGTAAGGAGGGAGGGCCAGAGCAAAGGCATGACGGCCGCAGACTGACTGCCATGCATGAGGAAGGAAGGGAAGGGCAAAGGACTGGAAGGAGAAAACGTCCCCTGAGTCTGGAGAGAGAAGTCAGGGTCAAGCAAGAGTCTCTGCTGAATCATTTACAGGGCAAGCCCTGCTCCCCCCAAACACAAGCTCTCTGAGGGCAGGGACCACTCTCCCTCTGGTCCTGCTTGGCGCAGGAGCCACCAAATCATGGGGTGAACGGATCGCCAAGCAGTGCTCCTGCACCCAGGGGCAGCAGGGAGGAGAGCCCGTGGGCTTTGGGGACAACAAATCCCAAGCTTGTCTCCCAGCTGGGCAGAGCCTGCCCGGCGGCCACCGTGCCACCCCAGCCCTCCTTCTTCATGTCAAAGCTCACCTTGGGCAACGGTTTCTGGAAGGCCTGCATGGCCAGGAGGAGGGGGGCTGCTGTGGTCCAGTTGTAGTATCTGAGACAGAAAACAGGCCACAGTGAGACCCCTGCATGGCAGGGACCCAGCACCCACCTCCCCTGCCCATGTGAGGAGCCCATTCACCCCCATCCCCTGTGCTAGCACCCTCCCTTTGAGGATGCCCCTCATTTAACTGGGAGAGGGGGAGGGGAGGAGAGGGAGGGGATCTATGCAGAGAGTCTTTCTTCCTATTGTCAGTGTTGGTCAATATTGTGTCTGGTACATAGTAGGTGCTTAATCAATCCTTCCTTCCTGGCACACAGTAGGTGCTCAATAAATGCCTGCTGTTTAGCTGTGGCACTGAGGGGCCAGGCCCCAGCCCCAAGCTAGGGCCCAGGTAGAGGAGTTATAAGGGCAAGTGCTGAAGCCCCTCCAGCCCTGTCCATGTGACCTTGGACATGACCGAGGCCACTTAGAGGTGGAAGGAAGGGGGGGGGGGGGCAGTAGGGATATCCCATGATGTCTGAACAGGAGACAGAAGCAGCAAAAATGTAAACTGAGGTTTGATACCTGAAGAAACTTCCTTCTTACCCCGTGCAGCTACCCCAGAGAGAAAGGAGCCAGGCGGGGATGGGGCCCTCGCCCAGCTCCAGACCCCAGGCACCTCTCTCGGGCCACTTGTCAGAGATCACTGGGGGCACTTCCCCTGTAGACCCTGCACTCAGCCCAGGCTAAGGAGGCATGGCCCCCATCAGTGTGGGCCCCTCAGACGTTCCAGAGTGGGGCCCCCACTGCACAAGGCATGCCTGTGTTTGAGGCCATCAGGAAGAGGGCAGAGGGCACCTACTATGTGCCGTTCTCGGGGCTGGGATGACAGACCAAGATGGGAACGCTCCCTGCCCTTGAGGATCCAGAGGCCAACACTCCTACTGTGTGACCCTGGGGAGGTCTGAGGTGCCGTCCAGGCCAGACCTCCTGAAGCCCAGTCATCCTCCAAGCAGGGGATCCAGCCCTGTCACTTTGGGACAGCTGAGAAGTCTCCTCCTGATCCCCCTCGGAGCCTCTGGCATCTCCCTGGGCCACAGAAGGGCTGCAATCTGCACCGACAGAAGGCTGACCCACCCTGAGAACCCTGCCCAGCGGAGGAAAGGGGCTACTGGCACAAAACCGAGCAGTGTGGAGGGAGCTCTGAGGCCTCTGCCACAGGCAGCTGCTGCCTCCTCCAGCCTTGGGTCTCAGGGAAGCGTCTGAAACAATCACGTGCCAGAGGTGTGATTGGAACCCGGGTCTGCCTGGCTCCAAGGCCAGCTCCTACGTCCTGGGCCACCTGACCATGCAGGCAGACACGCCTTCGTGAGCGCCCGGTGGGCTGGGACTAGGGGCAGGGGCAGCCGGGGACTCACTTGCTGCCAATCTTCACTACCAGGTTGGGGTCGTCAATGATGGCCGGGTTATCCACAAACTGCTGATAGGACACTTCTTGTTCCAGAAACTCGTCTGCAGCGGTCACCATAGGGGGTGGGGAAGAAGGGAAGGGCAGTTAGTCACTCCGATACCCCCTCTAAGTGTTGACCGTTCCCCCACTGCAAAGTGTGGGGCTTTGGGGAAAGAGGCCCAGGTTCAAGTCCTGGACTCTGGCTGGCTCGCTATGCGGACACTGACCAGCCATGTGACCTCTGTGAAATGGGGACAATCACAGCACACACCCTTCCCAGTGGCCACAAGGATCAAAGGAGATCCTCATCAGGACACGCCTCGCCCGCCGCCCGCCCGGGTGTCCTCCAGCACCACAGAGAAGGGAGTCACTATCTGGGGCACAGCCAGGGCATGGGACAGTCACTGGATGGAGAGCCCGCTCCTCAGGGTCCAGGGCCAGTCCCCAGCACCCTAGACTTGGCGGCCCCAAAGACACAGTTCAGTCCAAATTCCTCCCTTTAGAGAGGTGGAAACTGAGGCACAGAGCTCCAGAATGACTGGGTCTTGGTCACCCAGAGACGAAGCAGTAGCACCAGTCAGGACACAGGCAGGCTGGGAGATGGCCATGGTCCCCCCAGGCTGAGCTCAAAGCCAACATGGCCATGTGCACACAAGCACAGGGGTGGTCCAGCCACCCCCTTCTCAGTTTTGGTCAGTCTCTCTGTCTCGGTCTGTCTGCCTGTCTGTCACACACACACACTCTCACACACTCTCTCACAAAACTATCAGGGTCCTCAAGACCAAGACGCTCTTCCAGCACTCCTGAGATGGGGTCCCCTTGTCCTGACCTGAAGACCCAATTCGGGGGTGGGGGGTGAGCCCCCATCAGTCACTTTTCCAGGGGCCCCTGTGCCCAGTCTGGATGAGGCCAAGCCCCCTCCACACCGTGCCCTGGCAGCCAGGCTCGGGGCCCTCCCCCACGCCGGGGTTGGCCTCCCACCCGCGGACATCTGATTCAGCAAAGCTGCAAAGGCAGGCAGGCCAGCCCGCCAAGCGGGTGCCAGAGGCGGCAGCAGCCTCAGCAGCAGCAACAGCAGCGGCCGCGGCCTCGCCAGCAGCCACCAGAGGCCGCCCTCGGCTCATGGACCATCCTGAGCCGCCCCGCCAGCCTCACCTGTCGTGAGCTCCCTGCTCTCCGTCAGCCCCCCGCAGAGCGAGATGGCGATGGAGGGCAGCTCTCGGGGGCCGTCCGACGTGCTCTCCACGCCACTGTCCACGCCCGAGCTGCCCACCGACTGAGGGGACTGGCTGGCCGAGCGGGGTGCAGCTTCACTGCAGCTTCTGGCCGCCCCGCTGCCGTCACCACTGAGGGGCACAGGAGGGCAGAGAGAGCAGCCGTCAGCATCCCGGGCCCAGGGCTCCGGAGGGCAGCGGGCACTCCCAGCCCCCTGACCCTGTAGCCCCCAGACCCTGGCCCAGCCCGCTGCCCCCACTGCCTCAGTCTCCCAGTCTTAACAATGGAGACCCATGATCCAGACAGACTGGGGATCTCGAATTCTTCCCTAGGGGCTTTTCCAGGACAATGGGGATCTGACTGGGAGTCAGGGGACCTGGGCTCAAATCCTGGCTTTGATTGGCAGCACTGCCTCCGCCAGAGGGCCGTGGGCATGCCCCTCTGGGCCACACCTTCCTCAGCTTTAGGATGGGGGCCTGAGGTCCCTCCCAGACCCAGGTCACCTGCACACTGCCCACAGCAGTTCAGCAAAGAGGGGCGGGTGCCAGGGATTCAGGGAGCCACCCGGGCTGGGAGGGGCCTCAGTCCCTATGCCAGCCCCCCACCCCGCCCTCGGCCCTGCACAGACCCGGAGCTGGCGCCCGCGTCCCCACGGGCCTTACTTTTTGGGGAAATAAAGGGCAGCGACCTCAGGGTCCATGTCCGGAAGGTCATCCAGGTAGACACCATCGGCTCCCAAGTGTCTGCTCCGCTTGTCTGCAAGCACAAGGGAAGGCCAAAGGCCCCGGGGCTGTCCAATGCTCCTCAGCCACAGCCCCTGCCCTCCTGCCGTGGGGTTCTCTCTGACCGAGGAAGCCTGGGACACCGCCCTCCCCCCTGCCCACTGGCCTCCCCAGGCACAGCCTGTCCACACACCTGCTTGAATGCTGCCTTCCCCGTGTTTCTGCCTTTGTAACCCCAGCACTTAGCTTAGGCACACAGTAGGGGCTCACAGTAGGGGCTCATGGTAAGTGCCTGCTACTAAGACCCATAGAACCTGAGGGCCACAAACATCCGAGTCAGGAGGGACCTTGGGAGCATCCATGAGACATGGAATGTTCAGTGGGGACAGAATTTGACCCCAATGTCCTGGGGTAACCTCTTTCAGGTCGTTGGTCCAGTGTTGACACCTGCTCTGCAGTCAGAGGCCCTGTGCTACAACCTGTGGGATGCTAGACCATGTCATAGGCAGCTGGGAGGGCCATGAGAGGTCAAGGGGTTCAGCAATTTGCCCAAGGTCACACAGGCAACCTCTAAGAGAGAATTCAAACCCAGGTCCTCCTGAGCCCAAAGCCAGAGCTCCATCCTCTATACCAGGGTCAGCAAACTGCAGCCTGGTTCTGCAGGGCAACCTAACAATAGCTGTTCTATTTTTAAATACAACAAAAAGTTATTTAAAACTAAACCCATCATGAGCTCATGGTCCCATGTGCACTTGGGGCTACGCTGGCCTTCCAAATGCCTTAGCTTTTCTGAACCTCAGTTCCTTCTCTGTAAAATGGGGGTTGGGGGGACTCAGCTTCTGAGGTCCCTCTAGGTCTCTGTCCCCAGTGCAGCCCCTCTGGGCCTCAGTTTCTCCATCTGTAAAGGGAGAACATTCAGTCTGCCCGGCATTCAATGACCAGCTCTCCAAGGCTTGGCTGGCACATCACAGGCCCTGGCAGGGTCCAGGCCACGCTAAAAAGGGGGCTGCCGCCAGAAGCCTCAGATCTGGCACTAGACTCAGCCATGGTGAGTGTGGAGGGCAGGGGGGGGGCCAGCTGGTGGGCCCTGGGCACCAGCATGGACACTGCACTGTGCCCGGTGGAGGGAGCTCCCCCATCATGTGCTTTTAGGGGTTAGGGCTGGGGCCAACTGTGAGCAGGCTATGCCCCCCCAGTGGAAGGGAAGCTCCCCGAGGCCAGGGCAGTTCGGGGTGCTGCCTTACACAAAGCTCTTAAGATTTAGAGGCAGAAGGAATGTCTGAGCCCATCTCAGTCACCTGGGCAGCCTGCGAGCATGGCAGCCAGAAAGCCCCAGTACCAACCATGCCTCCCTAGGGCTCTGACCCTGGACAAGTCAAGTGATTTCTCTCCTTTTCCCATAACCATTCCTAGAGTCGTCACAAGGATCACAGGGGTCAGAGTATATAAAGTGCTTTGTAAGCCTTAGCGTGCTGGACATTATTACTGGCCACAGTGACCTAGGCAGGGATCTGAGTGGACACAGCTGGGACAAGACCAGTCCCAACAAGACCATGGCTCTGGAGTGGAGGACCCAGGCTCAAATCCACCCCCTTGGCTAAAGACATGAGTGACCGTGGGCACATCATGTCCCCTCCCTGGGCCTCAGTGTCCTCAGCTGTCCAATGAGGGGGTTAGCCTGGATGACCTCTGAGGCCCTTTCTAGAACTGGATCTACAAATGCCTTTGAAATCCTTGCCCTTTGCGGCTCTCAGGGCCAGGACTTTGCCCCCCAGGGAGCAGCACTAAGGGATCGCAGGGCACCACCAGCAGTGGGTCTGGACCAGAACCATCCCCAAAGGACAAAGGGCCAGAGAGAGCCTCCTCTGCCCTGCTTCCCATTTGACTTTAGGAGACCATCCACCCCACTGGACGCTGCAGAAAGGGATCGTCAGAGAGAACCGGGAGCTTCTGGGCCCGTCAGCCATCCAGTGCCCTGGCCTTTCTGGCCTCTCTCACTGGCCTGGGTAAGCCCCTCAGGCCCATCCCTACCCAGCCTGGCTCAGGGCACCTCCTCCGGGAAGCCCCCTCCCAACTCCCCTGACTTGCCCCTGCAGTTTGGTCTTTCAGCTCCCTACTAGACAGTAAGCCCCTCGAGGGCAGCCCCAGGCTGGCCGCATCCCTGAATCTGACACCTCCCAGTGTCATCAGTGACGATGGCAAGGGCACATGGCACCACTAGGGGAGCCCTAGGACAGTCCAGGGCCATCTGAGACCCTCGATGACTCACCTGGTTTGGAGGTGACTGGAGCCCTCCAACCCCACCCTACTCCACCCTCCCAGGTGCCCAATGGTCCACCCAATGCCTCAGTCTCCCCTGGAGGTAGCAGGGCCATCTTTGTTTCCAGGAAGAACCAAGCCCTCACCTCTTTTCCTGGATGGAGAGTCCATCTTACTCCCCTGGAGGTTGGAGTTGGGGTGGGACTGCTTGGACTCCTCAATGGTGGGCAGAGGTGGGGCCGCTCCAGGGGCCGTTGTGGCCATGGCCATGGCCGTGGCCATGGCAGCCGTGGCTGTGGCTGTCGTGGTGGGCGTGGCTGTTGTGGCGGCCATGGCAGTCGTGGCAGCAGGCACAGCAGCGGTGGTGCCCAAGACCTTTGGGACGTGCTCCCCCATGAATGAGCCCTCGGGCAGAGCTCTGCCCTCCTCCGGTGGGATCAGCATCTCACTGTGGCCCCCAGAAGGTGAGGGAGAGAGGTCACTACAAGTCTCTGAAGACTCGCTCTGAATCGCCCGGAAAAGCATCTTCTCTGAAAAGTTTCTGTTGGCCGAGTCTTTCACCTTATGTGGAGACGTAGTCTAGACAGGCAGGAGAGGGGAGAGTGCCGAGGTGTGCATCACCAGTGAAGAAGAGGAGGAAAATAGGCAAAGGTCACACAGAGCCCCATTGGGGACCACCCGGGGTCAAGAGGCTCACATCCCACCTCCCACGCTGCCTCGCTGGCAGAACCCCACTTTGCCTCAGTTTCTCCATCTCTAAAACAACGGGCCAGACCGGACCTCTGAAGGCCTTCCTGGCCTCATTTTCCTGTGGGTCCCCTACTCTCTACAGTCTTGTGCAACCTCAGGTCACTGAGGAACCGACAGGCCATTACCGGAGCACTGCAGATGGCCTGGCTTTCCTCATAAACCCCCCCCCCCCCACAAAGTGTGTAAGACAAGGGCTCTTAGCTCCAAGGCCCAGATGGGGAAATGGGCTCAGGCAGATGGGACGACCTGGCCGGCATCCCTCAGGGTGGAAGAAACAGAACGAGGAGGCACACCTGGTGCCTCCCTGTTAAGACTCCTGGGGAGCAGGGACTCAGTGGGGGCAAGGAATATTTGTATCCTCAGCTCACCAACTGGACCAATATAGCAGGGGCTTAGTGAGCGTTTATGGCCTGCTTCCTTATCCATGGCAGAGTGTAATCAGTCACTTTAGGCTGGGGGTGGGTGGCACGAGATGTGTCCTCAACAGTAATTCTGACCCAACAAACTCACTTGGGTCAAAGGACTGAGCCCAGCTGGGCAGGAACTTCCAGAAACCCATGGCCTGGGAGCTTGCTGGCTTTACTGTCTAGTCTCACTCCCCAGGTGTTGGGCTCAGAGGCTCCTGCGGCTGCCAAGGCTGGGGGTGCTCACTGCACAGAGCCCTCTTGGCCCACCCTAGCTGTGACCCTGCTCCACTTTCCCCACAGGGGCTTCCAGAGGCAAGATCCGGTGGGGGATAAACCTAAGGGTGGGGATTAAAGAGGCTGCACCAGGGCAGGTGAGCTCTCTCCGCAGCTGATGGTCTTGGAGAGGTGCCCAAAGCACAGAGAGGGTGAGCACCTTCTCCAGGGTCACACAGCCCTCCCAGGTTTTGCCAGGCAGCATCTCATGTGGCAGGACAAAGAGAGAACTGTCTTCGCAAGGAGAGGAGGAAACAAGCATTTAGTATGCACCTACTGCATGTGCTAAGTGCTTTTTACAAATATCTCCTCTGAGCCTCACATCCTCCCTGGGAGGCAAGTGCTGTCATGATCTCCATTTTACAGGTGAGGAAGTCGAGGCAGACAGAGGTTCAGTGACTTGTCCAGGGTCACACAGCCAGGGAGGGTCTGATGTTGGATTTGAACTCAGGTCTTCATGCTCCAGGTCCAGAGCTCTACCCACCGTACCACACAGCCGTGAAGTCAGGAAAAGCCAAGTTCCAGACCTGCCTCGGACCCACTGTGTGAGCCTGACCTTCTCACTGCTTCTCACTGGGGCTCAGCGGCCAGTCTGCACTGATCTGGAACGTTGCCTCACCCAGCAAGTCACAGATTGAGACTACAGGGGGAAAGACTCCCAGAACTCTGAGCTGGAAGGCAACGTAGAAGGGCAGGGAGGACAGGGCCAGGAGACCTGCCTCTCACCAGCTGGGGGCCCAGGCACCTCCCCTCCCCCTGCTGAGCCTCAGTTTCCCCATCTGTAAAAGCCTGCCCAGGAAGTGAGAGGCCACGAGAGGAACTCAGATAGCACCTTCGTCACACAGGCTCAGGATGGCACCATTTTCCCAAGCAGGTAGGCCCATTTATGATTACTGGAGTTGGTTCCGAAACAGCCCAGCCCTCCCAACATTGAGTGGTCACTGTTCCTGGGGGCCCTCTGCTCACTCTGCCAAAGGGAGGTCCAGGGAAGCCAAGCCCCCCCGCTGCCCACCGCCCCATCCGGGGGGACCCACCTTGGCAGCCTGGGGTAGCTCTCCCCACAACCATAGCATCTCTGGGTTATTCTTCTGCAATCCCCTCTCCAGGGACTTGCTGACCAGTTCTGAATCACTCTTAGGCGTAGCTGGGCGAGAACCTGAAGGACTAGGGAGAAGATGAGGGACAAATGAAAAACCAACCCACCCATCAAAAGAAAGACACAAGCCCAGCTGGTTTCTACAAACTGGTTTGGCCCAGACCCTTCCTTTCACCACCCAGTAAAAAACACTCAGGCTACTGCCTCCCTAGTCAGGATGGTGGCATTCAAAGCTATAGCTAGGGTGGGACAATCGGGCTTTTGTCCCAGGGAACCAAATTTAAAGGGGGTGTGATGATTTCCCCCCATAGCACTTCCAGCAATCCAGCAGCACAGAAAGCTTCAAATTAACAAGGATACTTAATGTAGGATGTGACCAGAGGGCAGCATCCTTCCCTAGCCCTCCCACCCTGCTCTCCCCCAGAAGTCTCTCTGTCCTGCCCCTACAGACAATTGACCCTCCCTGCCCACTGCACCTGATGGCTTATCTCATGCCACCTGCTCTGGGCATTCTGTGGTGCTGCCCTGGCCTAACAAACTCCTAGTCCCAGCTCTGGTCCCTTTCCTGTGGTCATCTGGCCAAATACAGACTACACCCCACTCCCCACTCTGAACCCCTGCTCTGTGATTATGAGAGCAGAGAGACAGAAAGATGCCAGTGCCAATGAGAAATGAAGGAGGAAGCAGAAGGAAAGGAGAAGAGCCCACTTTGGGAGATGCCCCCAAACTCTCCACCCACATCTACCCAGACTCCCTCACTCTGCTCACTTCAGGCTCCCCAGGCCCCAGAAAGGCATATACACCCTTCACTGAGCAGGCCAAAATTGTAATAAAATTTAATAAAAATTAGTCATTCTCATGAAATTTGATAATTTTAATAAAATTGACTAAATTCTTTTGGAAATGTAAAATTAATAAATAACAATAGCTCATATTTCTTTATATAAATATTATATATTATAATTTGTTATCCTATATCATAATTATATAAATATAAATAATAGCTTGTGTTTATATAAACACTTTACAATTTTTCTCTCCTTTGATTCTCACAAGCACCCTGGGAAGTAGGAGCTATCATTCTCCCCACTTTACAGATAGAAAACTGAGGCTCAGGGAGGCCAGCGGCCACACAGCTGGTCAGTCTAACCCAGCTCTTCCAGACCAGGGTCCAGCGCCCTCTCCTCCAAGCTGCCTCTTAGCACCTAATCAACGCTGGTTGGCTGCTAAAGTGATGGACAGATTGCCGGGTTCTGGGTCCTGACTCCTCTCAATCCATGGGACCTATAGCAACAGGGCCAGTAAAGAGGGTGTCTCCCCTCCACAAACCTCAGGACAATCAGAGTGTCCTCTGAGATGGTCAAGCCCACAGCATCAGGGGACATTGCAGGTGCTGATCGGAAGCAGGAAGACCCTCAGCATAAGGCTGGCCAGCCTCGGCTGGGGCACCACCAGTGACCTGAGACTCGCTACCCCCCCCAAGGAAGCCCACTTCACCAAAGCCCAGCCCCCACAGGGTGTATAATGCCTGGTGTAAAGGCAAGCCTTCCCCCAGCCCTCTTCATTCTGGCCCCTGCCCTCTGCTGACTAGGTCCCTGCCTCCTGGAAACAGCTTGCTCGTAAGCTCCATAAGGGCAGGCCAGTCTTTTGCCTTTTGGTAGCCCGGCCCTTAGCAGAGTAGGCACAGTAGGCACACAGTAGGTGCTTAATAAATGCTGACTGACTGAGAGAAACAAGCACTGGATTTGGCGAGGGAGAGCCTGGGTTGGAATCCTGCCTCCGACACTCACTAGCTTGGTGACTGTAGGAAAGTCACTTGACATCCCTCAGTTCTACCTGCTCCAGAGGATGGAAGGAGGAGCGATGCCAGGGCAGAGTGGGAGGGGTGTGAAGGTGGGAGAGGCAGAAAGGGGCAAAATTAACACGGTGCTCAGAGTTGTCCCTGTCCCAGAGCTTGGGGATGCCTGAAGTGGGCATCGTCTGTGGGGACAAAGAGGGGAGGTTCCTGGGGCCAGCTCCAAGACTCTGTGCATCTGCCACCCTCCTGGCCTCAGTTTCCCCCTCTGTAAAGTGGGAATGGTAACCCTCTCACTAGCTTCCTCACAAAGTGGCCTTACTGGGTTAGTGTGGGTTAAAAAGAAATGTTAGACCAAGTCTGCATGCTGTTAGTTTATCGTGCTAAGTTAGGTCCCAACGTTGGACACAGGGTTCAGCAAGGTTAGACTTGGAGTTAGAAATCTGCAGACCGTCCCTTTGTTCTCGTAAGCCAGGCCCCAAATGGGAAAAAATGAGCCCTTTACCTTTCCGAAGAATGGAAATGGGAAGATTGTGGAGGGCAAGAGGTAGAAAGGCCTCCTTCTGCCATGACTGGAAGATGAGGGGGGAGCCTTTTGCAATCTACCGGCTCACTGGATCCCACCAGATAGAGAGAGAGAGAGAAAGCAAAGTCAGGAGTCACCGAAATGAAACGGCCACTCGAACTCGTCTCCCGTGACTCGTGAGGCAGGGGATAGTGGCCAAGGAGGGGGTGTGATGTCTGCAGCCCCCTACGTGATGTGGCTCCCCTACCTGTGATCTGATCACTCTCCGCACTCTGGGGCAGGGGGTCTTCACCGGGACCCGCCAACTTTCTTTAATTCAGACAAGCCTCTCATTCCCTTTCCAATCCTATCTACCTTATTTTGTGAATTTAAAGACACTATTCTAAGGAGTCCACAGGCTTCACCAGATGGCCAAAGCTCCGTGACTGAAAAGAAGAAAAAAGGTTGGGAACGTCCATTTCAGAGGGTCGAGGCCCCCAAGGCTTCTGACTCGAGGAAGAGGTCTGTGACATCAGCAGTCATGGAAAGGAAGGGACAGTTCTCAGGTTAGGGCTGAGAGTTTTCTAGTACAGCGTTCAAGGTCAAGCTCTCTGGGGGCAACGAGAGAACTACCCCTGGGCTTCACTTCATCCTCCAAGGGCCCATCTCATTTACAGCTGCCTCTAGAAAATGAGGAAACAGCCCAACTTTCAGAGTCAATGCCCACTGGTGGTGTCCTAGCGGGCGCTGCCAATGAACCTTTCTTTAAAGATGAGGCCCAATCCCAAGAATGGAGATGTTATCTGCCTGTTAGCCAAGCGGACAACTCAAAGGCTGGCTGGTTTTTGTCACCATGGGCACCGGACTGATCCAAACCGGTGGCCCTCTGCATCTAGGGGGTGGCTTCCTCAGAACCTGGGGACTTAGAAGAATGTGCCCCTGGTGACAGCCCTTCCATGGTGGGAGCTGAGCACATACCCTCTCTGTCGCTGGGCGATGACCCCCAGGGCTGCCCTGTGCTCTGAAGAAGCAGCAAGGGGGACCGCAGGGAAGGAGCTCTCCCACCCAGCCTTCAGTGCTAACACAGCTTTGGTCACTGCCCAATCCACTGCCCAGACCAGATGCGTGTATCCTAGCTTTTACGGAAAAGGAGCAAGATGCACTGAGGAAGAAATTTAGTTTCCAAAATGTCATTTAAAACCAGTTTTAAAGCAGGGTACAGTTGAAAGGCCAATGAATTTGGAATTAAGAGGACGTGGGCTGAAACCCTCAATGTGATGCTAGCTCCCTGTGTCACTGGCCAGTCAGTCAACGTGGGCCTTGGCTTCCTCCTCTGTAAAATGAAGGGGCAGCACTAATGACCTCCAGGTCTCCCTTCATCCTAAGCATCCCAGGGCATGGAGAGGCAGGAGGGCTCAGTGCAGGGACAGCTGGCCTGGATTCTGTGCCTGTGGCTGTGGGACCCCAGGACAGGACACCCCCTCCGTGTCCCAGGCAACTCTCAAAGACCATGAGCTTCAGCGGTGGAGGTAGCTCCCAGCACGGATGAAGGAAAAGGTCTAGACCCCAACACGAAATAACCCTGAAACATTCCACAAAGGGGAACAAGGACAACCACCACTAACATCTACACAGCCCGCCAAGGTTTATAAAGCACTCTACAAATGTTACCTGTTTCCTCCCAACCACTAGGAAGGCGGATGCTACAATCCGCCTTTTACAGAGGAGGAAACCAAGGCAGACTGAGGTTAAGTGACTTGCCCAAGGTCACTATAGTCTGAGACCAGATCTGACCCCAGGAATTCCTGGATTCAGGCCTACAGCTCCATCCACTTTGCCATTTCCCTCTCCCAACATGTACTCCTGCCCAGACCCAGATAGAAGGAGTCTCAGTACTGTGTGCAAAGGCCAGGAGTTAGTCCATTGAGGACAAGCCCCTCAGGACTATCAGCCTTTCCTCACAGCCTGGCTGGACATCAGGCATGCCTCACCCTGACAGCCTGGCCGCAGCATGGCTGGATAGGTCATCACTCTCAGACCATCCAGGGCAGCCAGAGCCCATTGGAAGGGACACTTCTGCTCACCCACACGAGGCCAAGAAGAGTCAAGGCTGAACTTTTACAAACAGAGAAAGGCAAAAAGCCATCCTGCTGATCTAAATCAGAGAGGCAGCACAAAATGGCAGAAGGATGCCAGCTGGGGAGCCAGAGGACCAGAGCTCAAGTTCCAGCTTTGCTAAGAACCCCCTCTGAACACTGGGCCAAGCCAGTTTCTCTCTCCAGGCCTCAGTTTCCTCCTTTGTTAGAAAAAAAATGGACTGGATGAGATAGAGACTGAGAAAACCAAGTCTTAAATGGCCTGTTCACTTGACATCTCTGAGCTTGTAAGATGGGGCTGTGAGAGAAGGACTGCTTCACAAAACTGATGTCAGAATGGGCCATGAGCAGCTAGGTGGCACAGTGGATAGAGCACCTGAGCTAGAGCCGGGAGGACCTGAATTCAAATCCCACCTCACACACTAGCTGTGTGACCTTGGGCAAGTCATATAACCCCAACTGCTTAGCAAATAATGAATGAATTAAGGAAGGAAGGAAGGAAGGAAGATGGGCCTCAGGCTATGTATGGATGGGAAGCCATGGGAAGGTGGCCTCTGTTTAGACCCACCTCCTTTTCTTCTTCCTTAAAGGCCCTAAGGTGCTCCTCTCATCTTCTCCCCATTCAATCCTCCCAGACTTCTTGGGGGTCCTCAGGACCAGGAAGAAGTTGGGTACCCCAGCTCTTTCCAACAAGAAGAGGGATGGAAGCCAGAGCAGGCTGATCGCTCCCCAAAGGGATTCAAAATGGCAGAAGTCTTGAGAGGAAAGGGTGGCAGCCATCTGCCTGCACCTGCTGAAGCCCCAGAGATCCCTGGGCTCCCTGGAGAAGGTCAAGGATCCCCAGCAGCAGCTTACCTCTGGTTGGGAGACCACTCTTTGTCTGAATGAGCATAACACGCCGAGGGCGGGAAAGTGGTGATGGGTGCAGGGCTCTTCTGAGGAACTTCATCTCTAAACGTAGGCACGTCATGAATAAGTGTCCTGAAAAGTTCAAAAGCAGTTATGAAGACCCCTCACCAGAACACCAGAAGATGATTTCTGCCTTGTTGCTGTTGTGTTCAGGGATTCCTTTTTCTCAACAACCATTTCATGAGTGACAGGTTTAAATCCTACCTTCGATGCCTACTCCCTGTGTGACTTTGGGCACGTCCTGGGCCTCAGTTTACTCATCTGGATCAAGAAGGGCATTGGGTGACATGGCCCCTAAGGTCCCTCCCAGCTTCAGATCCAGGGGCCTCTGAAGGGGCTGCCCCTCTCCCCAGAGGTCTTTCAAGAAAAGGCCCGATGTCCACTTCTCAGGTGTGTGCTGGACAGAGTTCTCCGTCAGGCTAGAGCTGGGCCACACTGAGCCCAGTTCCTTCCAGCCTGGAAGGTCTGTGATTCTGTGACTTTGAGAAAATCACTTAACCTCTTCAAGGAGATTCTCAAGAGATTTTTAAAGAAAAGTTTTTCTCTGACATGCTCCCTCTGGCCTCAGTTTCTCATTCTGCAAATGGCATAGTTAAGACTACACAGCCCCCAAGGTCCCTCCTGGTTCTCAATCTGATGACTGATTGGAATTTTACTAAGGTGTAGATGGGCTACAGTCATAAGCAGAGGGAGAGCAGACCCCAAACCCAGGGGCAACAGAGGGTTGCCCAGCTGTGTTGGTCACCTTCTTCCTGAGACCACTGGACAAGCCAGTGCCAGGCATGAGGGCAGAGGGAGTCGAGTCATATAGAGCCAGAGAGGACACACATGAGTGAAAACTGGAAAGGGCACCTTTTCTGGTGTATTTGAATAGCAATTAGAATGACCATCAATTCTATCATGACCATTTTTAAAAATTCTCTATGCATGTGAACACATGGGCATTTCTTCCTTGGTATGAGGACCCTTTCCGTTCCACACAATATCCCATCAAGCCTTTTCCATGAATTTCCTGTTATGTGGGATGGCTTTCTAGGACACGGGGAGCTGTGGTCATGTAAAAACAGGAAATGTCAAAAAAATTGTTTTTCAAAAACACAAGCCTTAAAATATTTTTTTAATTAAAAAAAAAGCCAAGGCTTTATCTTAAATTCTGTTGCTCCATGCTGATGTTTGGTCACAAGTGGTCACGGTGGTCAACCTTACCAGATGGGGCTCACCCTGAATGCCCTGTCTACTCCAAGGGGAGAAACTCCAAAGGGGAAGAGGACATTCATGAGACTGAGAAGCAGAAGGAGCTGAGGAAACATCAGCCTCCTCTTTTACAGAGGAAGAAACAAAACTCTGAGAAAAGTCACTTGTTCAAGGTCCCAAAGCCAGCTGTGAAAGGTGCAAGTCTTGGACCCAGGTATCTGGCCTTCCTCCTGCCTGAGGCTTCTCCGTGCTGCCCTTTGGGTCAACAAAATGAACAGAAAGTGCCTTGTAAACCTGAGTGAGAGTGCATGCGGGTTACACAGACAGCCGGGAATCAGAACACTACCGGCAAGCTGCTTCCACTCTCCCAGTCTTGGTTTCCTCATCTCTAAAATGGGGATAACCAACACCCCCTGTGTCATGAGGGAAGCATTTCGTAAATTTGAGGAGTTTAACAACAGGGAAGCACGTGATCATCCTCAAACACCCTCTGTGGGCAACACCCATGTGAGCTCTGACAACGCAGAGTGAAATAAATAGTGGCATCCCGTGGGCTTGCTTATAGAAATGCTGGTGGGCAGGATGCCGATGCAGGACCAGGTCATCACCACCAAAAATTACCAGAGGCTTGTCCTGTAGGAGCTTAGGCTTAGAGGTCAATGTAAACTAGGCAGGGACACAGTTGTAAGCACCCAACATATCACTGCAGACTGCCAACACTGAGCACCCACGGCACCCAGAAAAACGTTTCCAAGCAGCTAGAATTGTACCCCTCAAGCTGGTACATCTCCCCACTCTAAATAGAGACACCCCAAATGTCCTGGAGAGGCCAACATTCAACGAAGAAAACCAGCCTATTATCCCAGACCCAAGCCTGCCTGCGTTCACCCAAGCTAGCCACGGATCTCGTAGGAGAAATCAAAGCCACATGAGCCAGAATCCAGCTGGAGCCATACCCGCCTGGGCCTGCCTTCAGTCAGCTGAAGATGGGGGCACATCCTCGTTCACCTATG
The DNA here is from genome assembly GCA_011680675.1 of Gymnobelideus leadbeateri. Taxonomy (NCBI): domain Eukaryota; kingdom Metazoa; phylum Chordata; class Mammalia; order Diprotodontia; family Petauridae; genus Gymnobelideus; species Gymnobelideus leadbeateri. The sequence goes on along the minus strand of WOXC01012054.1, from coordinate 147,459 downwards.
AGAAGCCACTGCTCTTCCCATCCTCACAATGCAGCCACAAAAGCAGGACAGCGACCCGCCCCAGGACTACCCATGTGAAATCCGTCAGGGACGATTCAACTGTTTTATGTAAACATGGCCTAGAACTAACTGAACAAACACAGATCCTGAAAGCCTCTTTGTCATTTGTCTCAGAAACAGAAATAGGAAGGAAAAAAAAGGCATGACATTGACCACAAGGATTTCAGCGGTCTCAGGCGGGAGTGAGTCCCAGTTCTGACACATAACTCACCGTGGGACCTCCCTGAGCCTGTTTCCTCATCCACAAAATAATATTGGCAAAAGCTACTTTATAGGGGTGGCTAGGTGGTGCAGTGAATAGAGCACTGGGCCTGGAGTCAGGAGGACCTGAGTTCAAATCTAGTCTCAGACACTTAATACTTATTAGCCGTGTAACCTTGGGCAAGTCACTTAAGCCCAATTGCCCAGCCTTCCCCCCCTCCAAAAAGCAAAAGAAAAAGAGCTATTTGGTTGTTGTGAAGAGAGAAGAGTCATGGTTTAGTGAATAAGAGTCATAATAATAATATATTATATTAAATATATATTATTAAATAAATATGTAAAAAATAATGCATTATTATTATTAAAGACCCGAGTTCAAATCTCCCCTCTGACACTTTTAACTAAGTGACCTAAAATGGAAATGATAAGACTACCTACTTCACAGAGCATTTGTGAAGCTCCAATGGGGGAATCACTTTAAAGGCTCTTTAAACAGAAGTTATCATACATTTTGGACCAGACTTGTGATTTAACAGTGTCAGGAGCTCTCAGAGAATCTCCTTAACCAGCAGAGACCACTTTTGCTCCATTGTTTACAGTCCTAGAGGGTTGTCTGGGATACTGAGGGGCTGAAGTGACCAGGACCACATAGCTAATTTGTGTCAGGGTCCAGCACTCGAACCCAGGTCTTCCTGACAGCCTCCCACACAAAGTGCTTGCTGTATGAATAACTGATCCCTAGCATCACTTCCAGCTTGCAGACAAAGTGCTCCCTTTGGGTGGTTTGCTCTTCTCAGAAACGACCAAGCTCAGTGTTGTTCTTGTCTAATTCTGCTAAGAACACGCTCAGTTACCCTCACCATGACCGTTATTTACCTGGCACTATCCAATGGCTCCAAGTCCTCATCAGAGCTCATCTCGATGGGAAACAGGTCTTCCTCTTCCGAAGTGTGGATGCTGTCATCTCTTTTCAGGCTGTCCAGCTGACACTTCCTCCTCCTCTTCCTCCTCTTCTTCACAGACAGGCCTGTGGACAGCATCTCGTTCACTGCCTGTGCCTGGGCAGAGCCGACGGGCTCCAGGTTTCTGCCCCGCTCCAAGGCGTTGCGCTTAAGCTGGGTCTCCATGTGCATGGAGCCCTCCGACAGGATGGGGGATGTCGCTAGATGCAAGGGAATCACCTCCTGCAGGAGAGGAAGGATATGGAAACATGCCCTGTTAGGACCAGAGACTGGGGGGCCTCAGAGGCTGCCTAACCCGACTCCTTCACTCTAAGAATGGGGGTCACTTACCCTTGGTCACAAAGGTAGCACGTGCAGAGGAAGGGGAGGGGCTCAAACCATTCAAGAATCCCATGCTTTCTTATGTCATTGGAAAATTCTGACCCAGAAAGAGAACGGCCATAAAATTACATCCAAGGCCACCGTGGACTGAGAATCCAGTGGCCCTAAGAGCGTATAGACAGGACACCTCATTTCATTTACTGGGTCGAGGCAGGGTCAGAACCTGAGATTTTTTTAAACTTCAGTTGTTCAATGAGAAACAATTAATTTGAAAAAGAAGAAAACTCAGTTTTCCTTTGAAATAGTTATAAAATGTTCATAAAATTTAATAAATGTAAAATAAATTTATAAATTGAAATATTCATAAGATTGAAAAGAAAGCGTTTTCTCCATACTAGAATCGCCTTAGGATTAAAATATTTACAGAGTAAGAGCTGGAAGGAGGCCATCTATCCCCACCCCTTTATTTAACAGATGAGGAAACTGAGGCCCACGGAGGGGGACTTGAACTGCCCAAGGCCATAGCACAATAAAGTTAACAGGGGGAAGACTTGATCCCAGGTCCCCTAACTCCAAACCAACTGCCCTTTCTACCCCTCTGTGTACCCCTCTCTTCCACCCTGCTCTGTACCCCTCTACTCCAGTCTTCTTCTCTAGGCCCCTCAGATAACGAGACTGAGGCTGGAGCTTCACAGTGACTGGGCCAAGGTAACTGACCCCAGCTCCTCTTGTGGAAATGAAGAAAGCAGGAACGAGATCCCTACTCAGGCAGACGTGGCATGAGCAACTGCCAAGTGGGCATGGCCTGAGGGGTGGCTGGTTCCCTGGGAGGTTTAGGGGGCTGGGGGCTACTTCTTAGCAAGGCTGCCTGAGACACCTGGCTCCAGAGGACACTTCAATGAGTATCTCACCATGCCCTTCCAGGCTAGGTCCAAGCCAGGCCCCTGCTCAGGGTTTTAAAATATGGACTCACAAAAAAATGTGCTCAGAGAAAAATAATATTTGGGTATGGCCCGAGGCTCAGTAAACTGTTGGCTTTTTGGTTCAGCTGGAGCTGTGATGGTTGGTTCACCTGGGTAAGGCAGAGGCTGCAGGGAGACCAGGGGCTGGCCTATCCTCACAGGGGAGGGCTGGGGAGTCGAGCCAAGGTGAGATCATGGGATCAATCCTTAACACAGAGTGTTAACACAAAGCCTTAACACTCACTCAGAAGGACCTCGGAGGAAACTGACTCCCATGTGCCCATTTCACAGCTCAGTCAAAGGCAGCATGCCTAGATGAAGAGCCCCAGGAAAGTCACTTGAGGGCCCAAGGCAAGTCTCCAAGCTGCTGATTTCACAGATGGTGCTGACACACATCAGTGAAGAGCTTCCACCCCTAGGAGTCCCACACCAATGAAGTCATGGCTCCAGGCCCCATCCCTACCCCAACCTCTATTTCTTCATTCAGTCAGATAAAACCCTACATACACACACACCCATGCACACACATACACGCACACATGTGTATACATGCATGTATATAACAGTGTGTGTATGTGTATGCATGCATAGATACATATATATCCACATATGGAAACAAATATATGTGTATATATGTGGGTATGTATATATGTGTATGTGTGTGTATATATTGATAGAGATACAGATACAGATAGATAAAGATATAGATACAGATGATATAGATATAGATACAGATATAGATACGGTTATAGATATGGATATACATATACATATACATATGGTTATAGATATGGATAGAGATATACACACACACACACACACACACAACTAGCTGGCTTTTGCCCCAGTGGGCACAACCCCAAAACAGCCTGGGGGGATGAGAAGAGTCTCACCTGATCATTGTCAGTCTCTTGAACAAAAAATGCTTCTCCATTATCTCCCAGCTTCATGTGCAAATCCACACACTCGCCATTGATTTCAATGTCCACCTGTAGGAAGCAGAGAGACCCAATGATGTCAGGGGCCTGTGGGTGGAGGGCAGGGGGTCTCGGTGCAAGGCTGAGAAGACCTGAGATGCCTCAGACATTCACTAACTGGATCATGGCAGATAACCAGCAGGCCTCAGTTTCCACAACTGTAGAATTGGGTCCCTTTCAGCCCCCAGTGATCACAGTGAACACATATAAGGGAATCAGACATGGCCCCAAATCACCATCTCTACCGCCTGGGAAGGCAAAGAAAGCCCAATGAGCCTCCCTCCCTCTCAATGAGTAAACTGAGGCCCAGGATGGAGACCAGGCCCTGCCAAGGATCCCCTCGCTCACCGGTGGTAGAAAAGAGACAAAACGCCAGCAGGCAGGGGGGCATGGAGGAAGGAGCTGGGTAGGCAGGGCCTTAGCCTGAGTGGGGGACCCTGGCCGGGCACACATGGCAATCATGGAGGATGGGAGCCCACTTAAAATGCCCGTCAGCTGTATGGATAAGCTGGCACTTATCTCTTATCCACAGAGAACAAACACTTAGGATTCTTAGTCTGATGATATTTTAAGAAGCGGCAATCTCTCCTAAGAATAGTGGGAGGCTTATATTTTTTTAAGCCAATTGAAAAGCAATTGCAATGATGTAGGGAGTTTCGAGGCAGGAAATTCCCCTGTGAATGCAGTCTGGCCCCCGCTGTGCCCCAGACAGCCAGAGAGAGACGTTGGGGAACGGACAGATCTCAAACTGGAAAGGCCATCCCATCTGGCTCCTGCCCTTAAAGATGAGGAAACTGAAACAGAGGTTCAGAGGCTGGCCAAGGTCACCCAGCCAGCATGGGGCCCGAACCCAGGACCCCCAGCTCCAACTGACCACTCTGCCAACAGTACAGAAGTATAGAATTAACAAATCTATATATAAATGTTAGCAATTGGAGCAGCTAGGTGGCACAGTGAATAGAGCACAGGCCCTGGAGTCAGGAGGACCCGAGTTCAAATCCAGCCTCAGACACTTGACACACTAGCTGTGTGACCTTGGACAAGTCACTTAACCCCAATTGCCCTGCCCTCCCCTCTCCAAATAAATAAATAAATATTAGTGGTTATGGCATTAGGAAATAGTGCCAATTATCAAAAAATCACTGCCAATCAATAATAACAAATGGTAATTCATTCATAATAATGGACTATTAATAACCACCAACATTTCTATATCCATGGTTTAATGAGCACTTTCCTCATGAGAGGAAACATAATTTCCCTGTAAGAGAGGGAACAGACGCATTTTGATGATCATTGCCATTTCACAGATGGGGAGACTGAGGCACAAAGAAATGGCCCCATGAAGACAGGCATCCTAAAAATGGCAGGCTTGGGATTTGAACTCAGAGCTTCCGTGCTCTGAGGCGAGATCTCCAACAGGCCTTGGTGGAGGCCACAGCGTCTCCTCTCACGACTAGTAACAGATTATTAATTATTAACAATAGCTGACGTTTATATGGCACAGCAAGGTTTGCAGAGCACTTTACATATATTAACAGTAATGAGTATTAAGGAGTAACCATATCACTAATGGTAATGATTATTAATAACGAACACTGCTCATTAATATATTGATAATGGATATTACACATTAATGATGATTGTTAATAACGGACATTATTCCTCATGGTTAATAATAAATATTATTCATCAATAATTATTAGCCACATTCATAAGTCATGACTGATAATTAATAATGCTAACTAGTCATGATGATTGTGAATAATGAACATCGGTCACTGATGAGACTTGATAATATTATGATAAATAATGAGGCATCAGTCATTAACATTACAGCCACTCACGTTTATCTCACACTGGGTGCTTTATGGAGTACTCAATAACTCTAAGAGGGGGTAACAAGAATTTTTATGATGATTCTCATTGGGCAGATGAGGAAACTGAGGCAGGAAGAGGTTAAATGCCTTCCTGTGTCCTCAGGCCTCACTAGCAGGGGCAGCCCTCGGTCACGGGGGGGGGTGGGGGGACCATGACTTACCACCTTCTCCCGGGAGCGCAGTACCCCCATCTTCCCAAAGCGCACGTGGAAGGGCGAGCACTGAAGGTTGCCATTGGGCTGGCGCACCACGATGATGTCGATGCATCCGGACAGCGTGGCGGGGTTCAGACCCTTGTACAACTCCTTGACCGTAACAAAGACCTGGCCTGCTAACTGTCCCACGTAATTCATGGTTTGAGCCTGCACAGTGGGGACACAAAGAGACATCCTGAGTGAGGTCCAGCGGGGGCCCGGGCTCCTCCCCAGGCCCAGCCCTGGGCAGCTCAGAAGCCTGAGGGCTACCCTGACCACACACGGTCTGACCTCCCAACACCACTGCAGGCTGCCCCAGGGCCAGACCAAGGGGCTTTCATCTCTCCTGTCCCTCACGGCCTGCCTCATACTCTCGGGATCTTCACTACAACCCCAGCTTCCAGGTACCAGCAATGTCCCCATTTTACAGAAGGAAACCAAGGCTGAGAGAGCCTACATGGTCACACAGCCAGCAAGTATCTGAGGCCGGGTCTAATCTACAGCCAGCTTGACTCCAAGTTCAGAGCCCTATCCACACCAACCCCCTGCCTCCTGTATACGGGCACCAGAGAAAGAAAGAAGGAGATGGATGGATGGATGGACTAGATAGATGGATGACAGATTGATAAAGATACAGAGACAAACAAAAATGATAGATAACAAATATGGAAGGAGGGAGGGAGGGAGGGAGGGAGAGAGGGAGGAAGGGAAGGAGGGAAGGAAGGAAGGAAGGAAGGAAGGAAGGAAGGAAGGAAGGAAGGAAGGAAGGGAGAGAGGTAGAAAAGTAGGGGAAAAGGAAGGGAGGGAGGAAGGAAGGGAGGAAAGATGGAAGGGAGGAAGGAAAGAAGGAAGGAAGGAAGGAAGGAAGGAAGGAAGGAAGGAAGGAAGGAAGGAAAGAAAGAAGTACCTGCCATACTCCAGACCCCATACAAAGCACCAGGGATACAAAGCCAAGCAAAGGCAACAGCCCCTGCCTTGCAAGAGTTTCCACTCTCCTATGGGAGGATGTCACATAAAGGGGAATGAGAAGGGGAGGGAGGGCATGAGGAAGAAGGGGGCAAAGGCAGCATGAGGAAGAGGAGCGATGTGGACGGTAAACTGAGGCATCAGTGAGGTGAAGCATGACTGGGCCCTCCTGGATCAGGCCCCAGTCTGGAGAAGGCCACCTCAGGGTAAAGGCATCTCTGTGGGTGGAAGGTGCTTGGACAGGTCTGAAGACAAGGGAGTCGAGAGCTGAGTCCAGGCATGGGGGCAGGGCCTCTGTGAGATCTGCCATCTGCCCCACACTCAGCTGGCGGAGCCCAGCCCAGAGTAAGAATTTATTACAAGACTGTCAGCAGAGTGACCATAGACATCTGCTGAGTGATGAAGGAAGGGGTACAGGGATGAACAATCACAAGGGTCAGCGGGCTCCCACAAACAGCTGAGGCTGTCCTACCTTTCCTCATGCTCTCCCTCATTATGGAAAGACTGCTCCCCACCCCCACTCCCCCATCCTCTGAGGCCCACACCTCCGAGGCCACCACCTAGCCTTCCCTGGATGCCCACAGCTGAGCCATCTGGCCCATAAGCTCTCTGGCCTCTCTTAGGTTCCTATCACACTGCACCTTGAGTCACAGAGACTGGTCAGCTCCAGATACCCCAACTTCAAAGGGACACTGGCAAGCTGGACAGCGACCAGAGGAGGCAATCAGGCTGAGAAAACTAGTTGAGAGCTGCTGCATTGGAAAGACCACTGGCTGTCAACTCAGAGGACCCAGGTTCAAAGCCACCTGGGTGACCACGCACCACCCACTGACCTCCCTGGGCAGGCTTCTCAACCACATGAGAAGGGACCCAGCTGTCACAGTGGGAGAAGAGGATACTTAGGCAGGAGAGCTGATTCAAAGTGGGGGTGGCACCTATCAGAAGGTCTGTAGGGGCAGACCACAAGAGCAAAGAACTTCCTAGCAAGGACAGGGGTCCCAAAGTGGCCGAGAAGCCTCTGGAGGCTCTGGACTCCCCCTTCTCCAGCAGAGGCCATACAGCCACTTGGGGGGATGGTGTAGAGGGGCTACGCCTTTTGGCTGAGGTCCCTTCCCTCCCCAAAAGGCCTCCTAATACCCCAAGCCATGCACCCCACTGAAATCTCTCCAGAACACTTGAATGAGCCACATAAAATGCCAGCTCTATAGAAACACAAGACTTACAAGGTACACATGGCATCCCAGTGGAAGAGCAGAAATGAGGTCCCAGGCCTCCAGAAGCCCAGGTCATCCAACAGCCTCACCAGGCAATCAGCGAGTCTCCCTCGTCCTGCCCCCAAATACTATGTCCTACGTGATGTGAGAGGCCTACACCTGAAAATGCCTTCTCCTGGGGTCCTCAGGGTCCTTGGGTCATCAGTTTTCTTCCAATGGGTCCAAAACAACCCTGCCCCCTCCCCTTTCCCCAATAATTTTTTTTTAATATGGACAGGATGGAGTTTACAGGCACAATTCACTATGTATACTGTTTTCCAAATAAATTCCTCATCCTTTCCTCTACCCTAGGAATACTTCCAGCAAAAAGCAAAAAACTAGTGACTCTCTTTGGCCATTTCCCTCACCAAGAGGGTCCTTGGAGATTTGGCAAAATTTTGGCAAAACGGGCCATGCCTATGTCTCACACCCTGAGACATCTTAGGACCCCAGGGGCTTCAGAGCCCCCAGAACTGGAAAGGGCTTCTGAGGGAGCATCTAACTGAGCAGGAGGGGAGCCCGGCACTCACGGCCAGCACCAGGGACCTTGATCTCAGCAGCTGGGCTCAAACCCTGCCTCCACCAGCCTTAACTAATGGTATCCCTGAGCTGCAGGCAATTCCCTAGGATCTGATATGTGAAGAGATCACAATAATAAGTAAGCAAATATTATTTACACCAAGGGTGGGAAACCTGCAGGTCACATGGCCCTCTAGGTCTTTGCCTGTGACCTCTGACTGAGTCCAAGTTTTACCAAACAAATCCTTTTGTAAAGGGGATTGGTTCTGTGAAGTTTGGGTTCAGGCAAAGGGCCACACTTGAGGACCTAGAGGGACACAGTGGCCTTGAGGCCGCAGGTTCCCCACCCCTGATTCACACTTTCCCTGTTCTGATAAGCTGCACTCTCCAGTGGTGAAAAGAGTTTCCACACCAGGAGTCTCCCATGCCCTGCCAATGCTGACTACAAAAATCAAGCAAGCCAGTAATGAAGCCCTTGCTCTGCTCCAGGCACCCTGCTAAGTGCTAGGGGTGCTCCCCCTGCCCTCCAGGAGCTTCTATTCTAGTGGGGAAGCCCCGCAGGAGCTAACTAGCCCTGCTGCAGGAGAGATCTGGGAAGGAATCCTAGCTAACCACTGCCTCCACCTCAGGGACAGAGCTCAGCTGAGCCCTGAATCATGCTTTAATCTCAGCCATGCCCAGCAGCGGCAGCTGGGGCAGCCACAGGCACAGAGCGCTGGGTCTGGGGGCAGCAAGACTCCTCTCCAGGGCTCAGACCTGGTGTCAGGCACTTACCAGCCTTGGGACCCCGGGCAAGCCATCCAAGTCTGTCTGCCTCAGTTTCCTCTTCTACAAAATAAGGTGGACAAGGCAAGAGCAAACCAGTCCAGGATCTTCTCCAGGGTCACAAAGAGTCACACATGCCTGAAACAACTGAAACTTGCCCCCACTCGAAAATCTCTAATGGCTCCTCAATGGCTATATCATCATTTGGTCTCAATTTAAAGAACACTGGACCTCAAGTCAAGAGACCTGGGCTCTAAGCCCCCTCACTGGTACCTACTAGCTGGGCAATCACACAATGTCTGGGCCTCAGAGGGTTTCCTCATTTGTGAAACAGCAATTCCTACTTGGCAGGACTTTGTTCAGCATCAAGTAACACCCATAAAGGACTTGGTAAATATGGAAGCCCTCGCCACCATCACCATCTCCCACTCTCCAGCACATGAAGATTCAGAGATCCTGCAGAGAGGGGCAAATCTCAAGGCCCACTCCACCCCTGAGCCATCCTGCCCAGGTCTGCACAAAGTCATGCCCCAGCACCACGTTCTTCTACCCATGAGGGAATCAGAGGGCAGACGGAAAAGGGGGACCCAGTTTGCTTGATTCTACACATTTGTAAGAGAAGTGTTGTTTTTACTTTCTCAGTTTGGGAGAAGAGAGGGAGAGATAATTGGGACCAGAAAAAAATCTTAATGAACTTTTTTTTAAAGACTCTTTCAAACCAGGTGCATGAGAGGAGGGTTTTCCACACTGGGGAGTTCTTCCCAGGGATGAATTTTCTTATTGTTGTTGAGGGCACTGCAACCTTCCCAATGAAGCATTTTTGCCCTTTCAGTGTCAAATTTGATGCTTCAATCTTCCCCCCCTCCCATATCCAAACAGCCATTGGATCGCCACAATCATTCACAGCCACATCTTTATCTGCACTCACACAGACACCACGGCCAGCACCATCTCTCCCTTGGACTGCTGCAACAGCATGGCAGTCGGTCTCTCCCTCCCCAATCCACCCTCTAAAAATGAGGTCCCCAAAGTGCTGTCTCCCCGCCCTGTCCCACGCCACACTCCCATGAAATAGGAATTCCTCAGCTGGACATTCAAGGCTCTTCCTAATGCTCACACACATGCGTACGCACACACAGACACTGAACACTGCCTATCAGCTCTGTGGTTTACCTCTCACTACATACTTTTATTGACACTGTGTCCCCCATCTGTAAAATGAATAGACCAAGATACGTCCAAATACACCTGGGGCCCAGATAGAAAAGGTCACGTTAGAACTAGAGGGGCAAGGACAGAATGGCCTTTATGGATCTGTGGATGGGGCACAGTTCATGACTCAGCAAGTCAAAGAGAGAATTACAGGAAGGTGAATGGGCAATGTTAATTAGAGAACATTTAAATCATTCGTTTGTTTGTTTTTACACTGGGCCTAGAGTCTGGAAGACTCATCTTCCTGAGGTCAAATCTGGCCTCAGACACTTACTAGCCGTGTGACCCTGGACAAGTCACTTTACCCTGTTTGCCTCTGTTTCCTTACCTGTAAAATGAGCTTCAGGAGGAAATAGTAAACCCCTCCAGTACCTTTACCAAGAAAACCCCAAAAGGGGTCACAAAAAGTTGGACACAACTGAAAAACAACTGAATAAAACACAAACACGAAGAATAAAAAATTAACAGGAAAACAGGTAACTGGAGGGGGAAAATCCTTGCAGCAAGTTTTTCTGACTAAAGATAGACAGACAGATCGATGGATGGATGGATGGATGGATAGGGAATATATTCAAACATATAAAGCTTAGAGTCATTCACCAGGAGATACACAATCAAGTGGTATGAACAGGCAGTTTTCAGAAGAAATCCTGGGGCGGCTAGGTGGCGCAGTGAGTAGGAGCGCCGGCCTCGGAGTTTGGATGACCCGAGATCAGATCTGGCCTCAGAAAATGAGCACCCACGCATAAATAATGACTAGCCGTGTAACCTTGAGCAAGTTACTTAACCCCAATTGCTTTAAAAAAAAGAAGAAGAAATCCAGTTTATCAAAAACTATGTGAAAAAGTGCTGTAAATCACTGATAATTAGAGAAATGTACATTAAAACAACTGTGAAGTTCCACCTCACACCCATCAGACTGAAGGAAAAAATGGCACACTAATACATTGTTGGTGAAGCTGCCTTTCTGGAAAACAACTTGGAACTAGGTCTGACAAAAGTTACTAAATTGTGCCCACGTTTTGATCCAGTTATATCACTACCAGATCTATGCCCCAAAGAAAGAGGAAAAGGACCCACATGTACTAAAACACTTAGAGAAGCTCTTTCCATTGTGGCCAAAAATTGGACATTAAAGATGTGTCCTTCTATAGGGGACAGTCAAACAAGCTGTGCTACCTGGACCAAATGAACACGACCGCTCCATGAGAAATCTCACAAGGATCCATGTCTGAGCAAGCTCGGAGCCCCTCAGGTAGAGGAGAAAAAGCAAACTAGCTCAGCCAGGGGCACGATTAATATAAGGACAACAGCACAGAGCAACACATCTCTGAGAGAGTGCAGACCCCTGATCTGCACAAAGAAACCCTGAAGGAGGAACGAAGAATATGGAATACAGAGGCAGACTTCCATTTTCAGGAATGAATAGCCACGGTGCTGGTTCCCCATTGCAGGACTGGAATGAAGGTCTGATCATCAGGATTCTTAAAGTTCTTGTTACTGTTCAGTTGGGGGAGACCATATTTATAATTTTTAATGAGATTTTATGGCCTTCAAAGTCCCTTCATGCTGTAGGTCTGTTGGTCCTTCTTAAACTATGGTGCCCAAAACACTACAAAACTGTCACCTCCCTCATCCTAAGGACTAGACCTGGATGAAAGTGATCTCATTGACTTTTAGTTTTTCAGTAACAATGGCATGGCTCTGACCAATATGGTGCTCGTGGTCCACTGTGACTCCCAGATCTTTTTCACAAATCCCCTTGATATAAAATCTAAAATCTCAATTCTTTGTGCAGGGATTCTTCCCACCCTCCACCCTTCCCACCCACCAACATCAGTAGCAGGTTCACATCAGAGGGGATGGGGAAGCTCCCCAGGAATGAAGCTCCAGCAGGCTCATTTTACAATGGGATTCACCATGGTACAGGAAGGTGGCAGCCCCAAGAACAGCAGCATTTGGGGGAGATCGGCATCTGCCCGGTTTGCCATTACACAAGAAAGGGGGAAGACAAGACCAGTTTGCCAAAACTGGATAAATGGAACCTGCAGATGAGCCTATCCCAGGATGTACTGGAAAAAAAAAATCACTGCATAAAAAATAAATAACCAACGCGCAGCACACTACAGTTTTTTTTAAAAGCACTTTGCAGACATGAGCTGGGGGTGGGGGGAGCATCAGAGAAAGGGCGGGGCTGGACCAAGGCCTGGCTGGATGGCCGGACACCCAGACACCAAGGAGAGAACTTGTTTGGGAAGTAACTTGAGATGAGGAAAATGTCAGGAACAAAACCAAGCCTGGATTTCCAGAAGAACCACTTTGGGGGGTGTCAGTGGATTCACTGTTTGCTAAGTGACTCCTGGATCAGTGTTCCTAATCCCTAAAGCTGGCACCAGAAGGCAGCAGTTGTGCCCTGGCCACCTGGAGCCTTCAGAGGCCTCGTACACAAGCCGCCGCCATCTTTGGGGGCTCGAATAGAGGCCTGGAGAGGGAAGAGAGGCCTGGGCACTGCCCTCAACTCCTCTCCAGGGCTCGGTTTCCTCATCTGTAAAATGAGGGCATCAGAACAAACCATCTCTGGGGTGCAAGCCCAGACAGTCTAAGTTCTAAGGTCCCTCCCTCTAGAACACTGCACGTTCCGTGTTCTAGGTTCTAAGAGCTCTCTCTCTCTCTCTGAGACACTGAAATTGCTGAATTCTACAACGCCTGAGGAAGGTGAGCCAGGCTCTAGGGGTCACCCCTCATCCCCCCACTCCATGCAACACATTTGACCCAAAATCCCCATCAGGGAGCTGTAACCAAGGGCGTGCTTGGCAAATGTTTAACAACCAGCTGGGGGGGGGGGGGGAATAACTTCACCTTTAGTTTAGTCTGAGTGACTACATTGTCTCCATCCGTCTCTTAAGTCCAGACAATAAAGAAAACAGTAACTCAAGCCCTGATCTGAGTGTTGGCTCATTTCCAAGGTGCTAACAGTCTAACAAGCTAATCAGCAGCTCCAGCACAGCCCTCCTGGGCTTGTCCAAAGCCCCACGGAGAGCCCCCACTGGCTCCAAAGAAGAGGCAAGGCCCTCAGCATCTCACCAGAGCCTTGCTTCTGGAACAGTCTGCTTCAGCTTCTGTCCGCCCCGGAACACTGGACCTCAGACCTAAGGCACTTTGGCCCTCACAAGAACCCTGGGAGGTGGGCGCCAGATTATACCCATCTTACAGATGAGATCACAAAGGCAAAAAGAGCTTGAGCGGTTTGCCCAGGGTCATACAGCTGGGAGCGTCTCAAGGAGGATTTGAACTCAGGTCCTCCTGGCTCCAACTCAAGCCCTCTACCCAATTATTCTGGAATATATGATTTTTAATGTATCTATATATGTGTGTGTGTACATATATATATATATATATTGTGTGTATATATATATATATTTAATAAAGACCAAAGCTTTGTACAGGCTGGCAGATAATCCATCCACAAACATTTACTGTGTACCAGGGGCTGTGTCAGGTACTGGAGTGAATCCCAACTGCCAAGGAAGCTCACATTGCAGGAAAAGTTCATTAATTGCCATGGTCAAAAAATATAATCCACAATCCTGAGCTGAAGCCTTGTCTCCAAGAGCTCCAGCCACATGGGACCTTCCAGACGCTGCCCGACCTTAGCAGAAACTTCGGGAGCCAGGGGCACCGGGGACACTGGAGAAGGGCGGCTGCAGCCTCATAAATTAGGCAGCAGGACCAAGCCTGCCCATCCCGCCACCCTTTGCTTCATCAATAATAGATGTCCTGACTCTAATAGCCTGGGGATCATCACAAACAGGAAGGTGGGACTCTAAGCGGCCTGGGGTCACTATAACAGACCAAAGAGAAGTAACTCAAAAGTTCTCTCCTTTGCCTGAAGCATGGGTCACTAGGAAGCATTTATATGCAAAATGCTGTAAGGAGGAGAAGCAAACAGCCCCTGCCCTCAGGGAGTTTACACTCTAGGGGAGAGATACAACCTAATACAGATAAGTAGAAATAAAGTAAATGGGGGGGGAGGAAGAGAGAGAGAGAGACAGAGAGACAGAGAGAGAGGGAGAGAGGGAGGGAGAGGGAGGGAGGGAGGAAGAGAGAGAGAGAGAGGGAGGAAGGGAGGAAGAGAGAGAGGGAGGGAGGGAGAGGGAGGGAAGGAGGAGGAGAGAGAGAGAGAGGGAGAGAGGGAGGGAGGGAGGGAGGGAGAGGGAGGGAGGGAGGAAGAGAGAGAGAGAGAGGGAGGGAGAGAGAGGGAGGGAGGGAGAGAGAGGGCTCTTTAAAGCACCAGGATCCAGACAGGTGGAGGGGAGGCTAGACCAGTGATGTTCAGACCTCTGGGCAAAGATGCTGCCCACAGAGTGGTGACTACTCGGGTTTGGGGGAGAAGGAAATGATCTTCAGCAACCATCAAGGTCAATCCATGACCCATTCAACAACCTCGTGAGGGAAGTAGTGCCATTATATCCATTCTACAGATGAGGACACTGAGGCAGGCAGCAGTTAAGTGACTTGAACAGGGTCACACAGTCAGTACTTGTCTGAGGAACAAGTGGGACACGGACTCAGACAAGAAGGCAGGAGGTCATGGTGGCCAGAAGGTAGCAAGAGGCATTAGCGAGTGGTCATGGGCCCACGAGCAGGTGCAGAGGACAGTATTACCCCCACTTTGCAGAAGAAGAAAGTGAGCCTTGGAGAGAAAAATGCCTTGTCCAGGGTCACAAAGTTAACCTGCGGGAAGGTGGGAACTTAAAAGTCCAAAGGCAAAGAAGAGGTACCTGGAGGCCTGCGGAGCCCAGAGGGGCTGAGTCCTCCAGGGAAGGGCTAAGATCCTCATAGTCAGGGAAGAAGCTTGCCCCCCCCCCCAGCCCCTAAGAGTCAGCCTCAAGGCTCTCCAAGTCCTTGGCACAGGCTCTAAAGCGTGTTCAAGCCTTAGGCGATGAGAGGCACCCAAGCTTTACCAGATATGGAGGTGGAAACCTTTCACTGGGGTCTGGGGTGGAAAGGTTCTCACTTAATGCACTCTCATGTCCCGGCCAGCTGGGCCAGGGACCTCCCTCCACCTACTCACATTAGCGAGTCTAGTTTTGAGTTGTCCTGCCTGGGGACCCTGAGGAGCTGAGTCATTGGTCTACAATTACACAACCAGTATGGCAGAGGGAGGAGGCCTGAACCCCATCTCCTGATTCTCAGGCTGGCCTTTGAGACCAGGGGTCTCCAAAGTGAGCTGCAGTCCCCTAGAGGACATGAATAGACCCCCAAAGGTGTGTGACCAACTGATTGGAGCCTTCAAAGACAGGTCACAACCCAACCTCTCCCCACAACTATGGGTGGAGGGGCTTCACTCCAACACAATAGCCCATCCCCTTCAGGAGCCCCAGGAGGATGAGGGTAGTGCCCCTGGACTCTCACTCTCAGTGGTTCCCTGGCCCTCGGGGAGGTTTGAACCTAACTGGACCCAGGGAGCCCACACAAGAAGAAATGCCTGGGCCTTGTTCCCATGCCCAAGCATTGCATACCCCAAACCCTCCCTCTTCCTGTCAAGGGATCCACCACCCGGGCTCAAAACCTCCATGTTACCCTTGACTCTTTACTGGGTGGGACTCACCCCATTTATCCAACCTGTTCCAAACCCTGCCATTTCTATCTCCCCAGCATCTCTCCCATAGTCCCCTTCTCCTCTCCTCCACCACCACCTTGGTCTTCCTGATGCCAAGGTCAATGCCCTACGCACTGCCCCACCCTGCCTCTCACACAGAAGACACACTAGGACCTGGCTCTAGTCTGGAGGAAGTCACAGACAGCAATAAAGGCTTTTCCTGAAACATGCTGGACATGGAGGGGCTTGCCCTCCCCTCATGACCACTCGGAGCTAGAAGAAGCACAAGTCCCTTGTAGCTGAGCACCCCGGGGACCCTCACTGGGTAAGAGATGATGCTCTGAGCCTGGGACAGTGCAGGGTCATACAGAAAAGAGCAGGATTTTCACAGCTGCCCCCATACTTGACCCTCAGAGATGGGTCAGGAGGAGCCTTTGGGGGACGGGGGTCTTTTCATCCAACCCCCTTCCCCTCACTGATCAGAGGAAACGACCAGAGATAACAGCCCATCCCAGCAGATAAGCCAGCAAGATCCACTGGCTTCTGTCTTGGCACCTCCTGCCAGGAGGACACTACCAGGCACAACAGGTCAAGAACCAGCCTTCTGGATGGGCTGGCCAGGGTTTAAACACTGCCTCCAGGGTGTCCTGGCTGGGAGACCCTGGGTAAGTCCCCTAACCCATGTCCTAGGTCCAGACGCCCAGCGCCCTGCATGCGACACCTGTCTTATGGAATCTGTGAATCTGTGCCTAACAGTCCCCGGGAGCTCTGCTGGTGCAGGATGCTGGCTCCTGCCAGACTGAAGAGATTCAGATGCTGAGGAAAAGGGAAAGAATGCAGAGCGCCGGACACAGGCTGCTTGATCTAAGGAAGAGGCAGGAAGGCCCGGGTTCAGATCCAGCCTCAAGTGACCCTAAGTAGGCTGCTCCAACCTGACTTGGCCTCCTCAGCTGTAAAGTGGGGAGCAGAGCAGAGCCTGGCATATACAGAGATATTACGCCCACGGGTCCATCTAAAGCTTCACATGCAAAGTCCCTAAAGTGGGACAGAACTGAATGGACTCAATACAAAAATGCACATGGTGGCTATTCATAGTGACAGGTGGTCTGGCTTAGTGGGGAGCAGACCCACCTCAGAGTCCGGATGCCCCGAATTCAAATCCCATCTCCAGCACATACTGGCTGCGTGACCCTGGAATAAACTGTGGTGACCCCCTAAAAGCCAGAAAGGGTTGCTATCTTCACTGGCGCAGGGAGGTTCCTCACCTGGAGCTCCCAATAGCAATGGGACATAAAATCAAATGCTTATTACCCCATCTTGTTCAATTCTCCGAACATTGCCAGAGGCAGGAGGGAAGGGAGGCTAGAAAGACCAGATCTCACCTCCCTAGCAGGTGTCACAGCCAAGGAAAATGAGGGTCCGCACACTTTGGGGATGGGACTAGAGGATCCTGAAGGACCCGTGGTGACGGGGACACAGTGGGATGAAGGCCACATCTGGAATCTGAGGACCTGTGTTTGAATCCCAGCACTGCCCCTAACTGGAGGACCAGGGCAAGGCACTCGACCTCCTGGGGCCTCAGTTTCCTTCTCTGTAAAATGAGAATTGATGGCCTCTACAAAGCCTCCAGCTCTGCATCCCAGCATCCTGCCAGCCCCGGCTCCCTCCAGGCAGATTGCCCACTGCGGGAACTGTCCATGGCTACACTGCTTCCAAGTCTCACCTGTCTGTGCAGTCTGATGGCTGGGCAGCTCCCAGCTGTTCTCAGGAGCCCAAATGAGGGAGCCACAGCTGCCCTGGGCTAAGATCCTGAAGCCACAAGGCTGAGTTCCAGTGTTCCCCTTGTTAGGACAGAATTGTCAGGGATTAGAACTGGGGCCCCCATCCCTCTGAGGAAGGAGATGGGTTAGGAGGGAACGCAGTGGGAGGGAAGGGGTCTCTCATATCTCTCTCTCTCTATGTCTCTCTCTTCCCCTATGTCTCTGTCTCTGTCTCTCTCTGTCTCTGTCTCTCTCTCTGTCTCTCTCTGTCTCTCTCTGTCTCTCCTCTCTCTGTCTCTCTCTCTCTGTCTCTCTCTCTGTCTCTCTGTCTCTCTGTCTCTCTCTCTCTGTCTCTCTCTCTCTCTGTCTCTCTCTCTCTCTCTCTCTCTCTCTCTCTCTCTCTCATTGTTACACATACACAAATGCATACATCTGGGAGGTAGCTAGGTTGTCCAGTGGGTAGAGCTGGACCTGGGGTCAGGAGGACTCATTCTCACTTCCAATCTGGCCTCAGATCCTCACTTGCTGGTCAAGTCCCTTCACCCTGTCAGCCTCAGTGTCCTCTTCTGTAAAGTGGCACACCACTCCAGTATCTCTGCCAGGAAAGCCCCAAATGGGCTCCCAGAGCGCTGGCCATGACTGAGGTGAGCCACAAGTACCTTTGGATGTCCACAGTCCTCACACTCTGTCTGCCCCACTGGACTATAGGCTCCTTGAGGGCAGAGATTCTCTTTGCCTTTCTTTGTCTCCCCAGAGCTGACACAGCACCCAGCACACCACAGAGACTCAGTGCGTGTTTGCTGACTGACCACCTGACTCTGAGAAGATCCTGGGACTGTCCAGGGAAAGTCTACAAGGACTGCACAAAAGCGACAGGTCCCCAGGAGCCTCCAACAGGCTCCAGTTGGTCCCGCACAGACAACCTGGCTCCGGGCCCAATGCCAGCAACCACAGGCCCACCTCCTGGATGGCTATGCCTTGGGCTCCCCAGGGCTATACTTCTGGGCCCTGCAGGCTGAGAAGAGTGCAAGGGCTAATGGGTATGGGAGTCAGGAATCCTGGTGGCCAGTCCGCCATCAAATGGCCCAGTGACCTTGGGACAATCATTTCACTTGTCTGGGCTTCTGTTTGGGTGTGTTAGATTCCTCTGTTCTTAAGAAGAGACTGGGACCCTCCTTGAAGGCACCAATTCTTCTCCTTTCTTACCTGTCAGATAATCCAGACAATGAATGGGTTACACCTGAAACCAGTACCCCCAATGCCCAGATAACAGCCCATACATTGCTGTTGGTGTTGCTAAGTTGTGTCCAACTCTTCATGACCCCATCTGGGGCTTTCTTGGCAGAGACAGATACTCAAGGGTTTGCCACTGCCTTCTCCATCTCATTTTACAGATGAGGAAACCGAGACAAATAGGGTTAAGTGACTTGCCCAGGGTCATCCAGCTAATAAGTGTCCAAGGTGGGATCTGAACTCAGGTCTTCCTGACTCCAGGCCTGGCGCTCTATCCACTGTGCCACCAAGGTGCCCCCAAAGTATGTCAATGGGAACCTCGGCAATAAATCAGGACTTGGAATAAAATACAGAAGGGAACCATGAAATGTCAAAGTTGGAAGAGATCTTTGAGCAAGAAGTCAAGGCAATGGACATTTATTAAATGCTAACTGTGTACCAGCCACTAATGTCTGTGCTAGGAGAGATGTGAGAACATAGAAGCCAGCATGGTTTGGCTGAGAGGGCCCTTAGAGCTTAGAACATGGAATGTCAAAGCAAGGAGGAACCTTGGAACATAGAACACAAAATGCTAAGAGCTGGGAAGGACCTTAGACTGTAGAAGGGAGAACTTCAGGACCACAGAACACCACTGGAGAAGAGCCATTAGCCCTGTGCCCAGCATACAGAGGGCACTTAATAAATGCCTGACAGAAGAGACCCTAATGGTTGAAGCTGCTGTTCATGCTTCGCTCTTTGAGAGGAGGGTGATGTCTTGACCTGCAGGTAAACTGGATTTAAGTGAGGCAGAGCTGTGCAGTCACTGGCCTCACTGTCTCCTCCAGCATCACCAGAGTGCAGTGGCCAGAAGCAGACCAAGACACCTGTCAATGGTCCCGGATGCCATGGGGCGACCTTGGCCCTTTTAGGCTAAGGTGCTTCCCGGGTCTCAGTCTGTCTGAGGCAAAGGCCTAATTAAAGGCTGGGTAAGAACTAAGGCTGAAGGGAGTTAAGATGAAAGCCACTAAAAACTGCCCGTTCTGGGGAGCTCGGAGGACAAGGGGCCAGATGTGCCATCATCACCCAGGATCCCGACAGGAAGACACATGCTGGGTGGGTGCTCAGACTGCCATTGAGACAGGCAGACCTGGGCTGTGTAAGAAGCAGCAGAGCTTTCTCACCCTCCCTCAACTATCAAACCTCATCATTTCTGGACGGAACTTTTAGCAAGGTTTGGTGCAAAAATCTCGGCCAAAAGTATCCAGCAGAATGGAGAGGGCAAACTTAGAACCTCCACTCCCAAGACAAAAGTGCAATGTGGTAGGAGGGCAGACCCATTTACACAGCATCCACTATGTGCTGGGCGCTCTGCTGAGCCACGTGACTTAAGCCTCGGTTTCCACACCTGGAAAATGGGGACAATCACAGCCCTCACCTCTGGGGGTTGTTGTGAGGATCAAGGAGACAGACCATGGTAACTGCCTCCCCGGTCAGTGCCAGCGGGCACCAGGCCATGGCAGAAGAGGGGTTGTGTCCCCTGCCAAGGAACCCAATGATCCGGCCAGTGCTGTGGACAGACCTCAGCTGACCACAGGGTCACAGGGATCCTCCCTGGCAGGTTAGGGGCAGCTCCCAACCGCCACACAAGTTTGGGGGGGCAGGGAACAATCACTCCCAAACCCCAGGAACCTGAGCACTGCCTGCAAACATCCCACAACCTTTCCTTGTCCACCTGGCTTTCAAAGGGAGGGGGCACCCTGTGGCATGGGCTAGACTGCCCAGGGATACCCCAAACACAGCATCTGACAGAGGCTCCCATACCAGCTGACATGTCCTGGCCATCTACAAAGCACGTGGCATCCATAACCCTCCTGAGGGGTGGGCACCGCCCAGTATGACAATCCCCATCTAACAGAGGAGCAAAGTGAGGGGCACAGAGGGGACACAAGCTTCGTCTCTGCGGTGCACTAAGTGGGGAGAGCAGCTAAGTAGGGAGAGCAGCAGGGACTGAGTCCAGACAACTGGACTCAGCTCAGCTGGGAGGGAGGGCAGCAGCCAGCTGCCCCGAGCCCCTCCTCTCACACATGAGGAAACATGAAGTTGGTCCCCCAAGAGTTCAGTATCAGCAAAGCACACCTTGTCACAGGCTCCGTGAGGCAGAGACTTGGAGCCAGAAGGACCTTCCAGACCATCGAGGCCAAACCCATCTCTTTACAGAGAAGGATATTCTAGCCCAAGAGGCTCAGGGCAGGGCTGGACCTCAGGAGCTCCTATGTGCAGGCCCAGAGATCTGACACTAACACAGGGCCTGCAATGCAGGAGGGGAGCTCAGGCCTCCCTCCCGATCCCCACGTCAGGACCTTCTCCTCCTTCAGTCATCTCTTCCAAGCAGAGGCCCCCCACACCAAGGGGATGACACCACATGTCTGGGATGGTCTGGGATGGTCTGGGATGGTCTGGACCAGTGTGTCCCACCACCTCCTGAGGCTTCCCCCAACAACCCAAAGTCCCCCGAGGGCAAAGGCTAATCCTCCAGCTAAGGAAAGGTGGCCAATCTGTGCCCCCAACCACCAAGGTTCAGAAGTCTCTCCCAAGGGATGCTGCAAGCCAGCAGTCAAGCCCCTCTACCCCAGAAGCCAAGCTTCTGAGCAACCCAAGGCTGGGCAGTAATCCAAACAGGAGCCACCCAAGAACCACACTGCGTGACTGAGCAGTCACATCTCCCTTCTCCCCCTCCCCACTTCAGGAGGGGACCCCAAAGGAGCTCCCATGACCCAAAAAGTCACCTGCCTGGAGGCAGCCCACAGAGACCACAGAGAGGAAGCACAGCTACTGCCGTCATGGAGCCAGCCATGCAATGACTGCATTCCAACCCAACTCAGATACACTATTATATGGTGAGTGCCCGAAAGAAAGCATGAAGCTCACATCTGTATAATCAAGGTTTGCAAAGCACTGGGGGGAGAGAGAGAGAGAGAGAGAGAGAGAGAGAGAGAGAGAGAGAGAGAGAGGAGGGAAGGAGGGAGGGAGAGAGAGAGAGAGAGAGAGAGAGAGAGAGAGAGAGGAGAGAGAGAGAGAGAGAGAGAGAGAGAGAGAGAGAGAGAGAGAGAGAGAGAGAGATGTGCAAACAAAATCCTGTAACAACCACCACCAGCATTGTAGAATTAGTAGTAGTGGAAGCTGGTAGTGATAGTGGTAATAGTGGTAGTAGTAGTAGTGTAGTGGTAATTTTAACCCCAGGTCTCTCCAGCCTCTAAGTCCAGGCTATACAAAGTGTGACCTAAAATCCAAGACACAGACAGAAAGGAGGAGAGAAGGTGGCACCTGAGCAACAGCAGGAGACAGGTGCCAGGGAGGATCTTCCAGACCTCAGGGACCTCCCAGAGACCCCTCATGAAGGCCCCCGTTTCTCCCGGTTTCTGGAGAGCAGAAGCCTCTCCGAGCAGGTGTTCATTCTCACGTCCCTACTGTGACAGAGGAAGCTGGGTCCAAACCACCTCCCCCACAAGCTTCCTTAGAGAAAGCAGAACTATCCCCCTCGCCTCTAGTATCAGGGCCTCCCTGACAGGCTTCTGTGGGCACACTGACCCGGCCTAGCTGGACACATGAGCTTGAGGGCGAGTCAAGGGCAAAGGAAGGTGACCTTCAGTCAGAGCTGTGCATGGGTGGGAGCTGTGCACCCATGGGAGCCCGTGCATCAGCAGGACAGAGATTTTGGCCTCTGGCGGCTGTCCTGGCTCTCCTCTTGTCCAGGAGCCTTTAAGGCCCAAAGCAGCTGAAGGGGGCCTCCTGCCATCGAGCCTCATCACTTGGGAGCAGTGTGGCCTTGGCCCAGCCTCCCCAGCCTGCCATCATCTCCTCCTGCTGTGCCTCCCCTCATGTCTTAGTAACTTCAGTCTGTCCTCTCCTTGTAACCCACTTCCTCTGAGGCAAGCAGCTACCCCTCTGTGACTTATTAAAGTAATCCTTAAAAGCATTTGGTGAAGCCCATCCCATGCATTAGTCCTGTATCCTAACAACAGCCCAATGGGGTAGGTATCTGAGATGTGTTACCCCAATTTTACAGGCAAGGAAACTGAGGCTCTTTACCTCTGTTCACATAGCTAGTAAGTGGCAGGATTAGAACACAGGTCTTCCTAACACTAAGTCCCATATATAATCCACTGATGGTGGAACTTTGTCTCTGAGGGCTGCTGCAATCAAAAAAAATTCACCCAATTAGAGCAGGGGGGTGGGGGCGCCCTCTCAGGTGAGCAGACCCTCCACCAGTGCAGGCTAGCACCTTCTCTGCAATCACAGGGCTTCAGGGAGTAGCTGCTTAGGGTCACACAGTCGGTGTGTGTCCAGGAGATACTCTGGGATCATCCCACCTCTCCATCCCCAGCTGCCCTGGGCAACCACATTCTCCACATTTACACTGTCCAGTGGAGGAGGCAGACAGGACACACGATCTCTGCCCTCCTGGGGTTTATAGTCCTGCTATGGGCTATAAAAACAGCCACTGGAAATATTTTTGAATTTTTAACTCAAGTACTAATAAGTATTTATAAGGATAGCAAAAGGCAATGATAATAATGAAAGGCCTGGGTTCCAGTCTTTCCTCTGACACATACTGGCCTTGCAAGTTCTCCCAGTCTTAACTCCCTGAGCCCCAAGCACTTCCCCCAAAAAAAGGTGGTGATCTGCATCTGTGAAGGGAGGTTCCACACATGGGAGTTTCTGAGTCACAAAAAAATCACACAACAACTATTTACAAAGCTCCTACTATGTGCCAGGCACTGTGCTAAATGCTTTACAAATATCACTTCATTTGATCCTGACAACAACCCCCAGAGGTAGGTGGTATTGTTGTCCCCATTGTACAGATATGGAAAGTGAGGCACACAGTGGTTAAGAGATTTGCCTAGGGTCACATAACTGGCCAGTGTCTGAGGTAGGATTTTCACTCAGGCCCAGCACTCTAACCACTGCACCACCGAAAATAATACTAACAACAAACATGAGAAGTCCCCATATAAGCAAGACGAGGGTCCCCATCTCAGTGAGGTCACAGGGCCAACTTTTATTTTTCAAAAATGTAATTTTTATGATTTAAAGTCAAGACAGAAACAGGAAGGACACAGACTGTGCCCCACAATTATCTGTGCTCGCTAAGACTACCAGAGGTAGACAAGGTTGGGGGGAGCTTCCTCCCTAGGAAATCACAGGTCTAAGAACAGCAGGTGGTCTGCCTTGGAAAGCCCACTTCAGACCAAATGGACATTAAATTATACGTGCTTTCCCCAAACGGTTCTATGCTCTACCCAAGCCTCAGCAAACCTGAACTCTCCTCTCCCTGGCTGCATGACCTTGGACAAATGGCTTCCCTTCTGTTTTCCCATCTGCACAGAGAGGGGATGGGGGCAGATAGCCAAGGTCCATTCTACCCCCTGCGACTCTCCACTGAATTCTATCAGGCACAGACTACACCATGGACCGACCTATGGCACCTTCAATCTGGGATGCTCCTCTCTGATCCCATCTGTGAGTATTTTCTGTTCTGGCCAGGAGGATGATCCCGGGAAGGACGGTCAGGGAGCTCGGCTAACTCCCCAAGACAGGCTCCCTCCTCTCCAAAGCATCACTTTAGAAAACAGCCTTCTCAAAAGACCGCTCTCCAGCCACGGGGAAAAGCCCGTCCAAATCCACCAGACCAAACCAGGCTCCTACCAAGAGCTCAGGTGAGACTCCCACGAGGCACCAGAGAGGGCGGACAGGGCAGCCCAGCATCCAAACAGGGCTCCAGAGTGTGGGCAGGAGAGGTGCCCTGAGAGCTGCAGGGAGTGAAACACCTCCTCTCTCCCTTCCTCCCGCCTCTCTCTGTCTCTCTCCCTCTCTCCTCTTTCCTCTCCCTCCCTTCCTTCTCTTCCATCTTTCTGACCTTCCTCTCCTCCTTTCCCCTTCCCTCTCTTCTCCTCCTTTTCCTTTCCCCTTCCCTCTCTCCTTCCTCTCCTCCTTTCCCCTTCCCTCTCTTCTTCTCCTTTTCCTTTCCCCTTCCCTCTCTCCTTCCTCTCCTCCTTTCCCCTTCCCTCTCTTCTTCTCCTCCTTTTCCTTTCCCCTTCCCTCTCTCCTTCCTCTCCTCCTTTCCCCTTCCCTCTCTTCTCCTCCTTTTCCTTTCCCCTTCCCTCTCTCCTTCCTCTCCTCCTTTCCCCTTCCCTCTCTTCTTCTCCTCCTTTTCCTTTCCCCTTCCCTCTCTCCTTCCTCTCCCTCCTTTCCCCTTCCCTCTCTTCTTCTCCTCCTTTCCCTTTCCCCTTCCCTCTCTCCTTCCTCTCCTCCTTTCCCCTTCCTCTCTTCTCCTCCTTTTCCTTTCCCCTTCCCTCTCTCCTTCCTCTCCTCCTTTCCCCTTCCCTCTCTTCTTCTCCTCCTTTTCCTTTCCCCTTCCCTCTCTTCTTCTCCTCCTCCTTTTCCTTTCCCCTTCCCTCTCTTCTTCTCCTCCTTTTCCTTTCCCCTTCCCTCTCTCCTTCCTCTCCTCCTTTCCCCTTCCCTCTCTTCTTCTTCTCCTCCTTTTTCTCCCTTCCCTCTCTCCTTCCTCTCCTCCTTTCCCCTTCCCTCTCTTCTTCTCCTTTTCCTGTCCCCTTCCCTCTCTCCTTCCTCTCCTCCTTTCCCCTTCCCTCTCTTCTTCTCCTCCTTTTCCTTTCCCCTTCCCTCTCTCCTTCCTCTCCTCCTTTCCCCTTCCCTCTCTTCTCCTCCTTTTCCTTTCCCCTTCCCTCTCTCCTTCCTCTCCTCCTTTCCCCTTCCCTCTCTTCTTCTCCTCCTTTTCCTTTCCCCTTCCCTCTCTTCTTCTCCTCCTCCTTTTCCTTTCCCCTTCCCTCTCTTCTTCTCCTCCTTTTCCTTTCCCCTTCCCTCTCTCCTTCCTCTCCTCCTTTCCCCTTCCCTCTCTTCTTCTCCTCCTTTTCCTTTCCCCTTCCCTCTCTCCTTCCTCTCCTCCTTTCCCCTTCCCTCTCTTCTTCTCCTTTTCCTTTCCCCTTCCCTCTCTCCTTCCTCTCCTCCTTTCCCCTTCCCTCTCTTCTTCTCCTCCTTTTCCTTTCCCCTTCCCTCTCTCCTTCCTCTCCTCCTTTCCCCTTCCCTCTCTTCTCCTCCTTTTCCTTTCCCCTTCCCTCTCTCCTTCCTCTCCTCCTTTCCCCTTCCCTCTCTTCTTCTCCTCCTTTTCCTTTCCCCTTCCCTCTCTTCTTCTTCTCCTCCTTTTCCTTTCCCCTTCCCTCTCTCCTTCCTCTCCTCCTTTCCCCTTCCCTCTCTTCTTCTCCTCCTCCTTTTCCTTTCCCCTTCCTTCTCTCCTTCCCCCTGCTCTCTCCGCTCCTAGCCTCCTCTCCAGCTCACTCTCGCCCCCCTCACCACGTCTCCCCCACCCCACGCTGTCCCCCATCCCTTACGCGCACACAAGCACACACGCCTCCCGGGCGGCTCATTCTAGCCCCCTCCCCCGCTCTCAGGCCGTACCAGTCAAGGCCAAGGCCATACCTGTGGGTCGGGGGGCCAGGGCACCCCAAGGCTTTTCCGGGGAGCAGTCCTGGAAGAAGGAGGTGTCCCCCAGGCCGCAGCCTGGGCCGGCCGTGTTCCCTTTGTATGCAAACACAGTCTGAGCAGGCTTGTCAATTCCTCCGCGCGGCCCGCCTGCCCAGAGGTGGAGCCCAGATGTGCGTGGGGGGCCGGCAGGGGGGAGCGCGAGGGGCGGGGCCACGGACGAGGACCGCGCTCGGGAGCGCCTACGCGGCTTCCGGACGACCACGTTTAGATTGAGACCTTTGGGTCGCCAGAGTATTAGATAATATGTGCGTGGTCTATACTTGCGCATGCGTATATACTGACACATATACACAGCTAAAGGTTTAAAGGCTTAGCACCGCGCTGGGACTTTGAAGACACCTGTGGGGGGGAGGGGGGAGGGGTGTACCTGTGTGTGCATACACGTGTATTGTAATATGGGGGGGGAGAAGAGGGAGAAAAAGAGGGAGAGGGAGGGGGGGTGGGAGAGAGACAGAGAGACAGAGGGAGGGGGAGGAGGGAGAGAGAGAGAGAGAGAGAGAGAGAGACAGAGAGAAGAGGGGAGCAGACAGAGAGAGGGAGGGAGAGAACGGGAGAGAGGGGAGAGGGCAAGAGAGAGAGAGAGAGAGAGAGAGAGAGAGGGAGAGACAGAGAGAGAGGGAGAGACAGAGAGAGAGAGAGAGACAGAGAGAGAGAGAGAAAGGGGGGAGAGACAGAGACAGAGAGAGGGGGAGAGACAGAGAGAGAGAGACAGAGAGAGAGAGAGAGAGACAGAGAGAGACAGAGAGAGAGAGAAAGGGGGGAGAGACAGAGAGAGAGAGAGAGAGAGAGAGAGAGAGAGAGAGAGAGAGGGGGAGAGACAGAGAGAGAGAGAGAGACAGAGAGAGAGAGACAGAGAGAGAGAGAGAGAGGAGCCATCCATATATCATGTGTCTGTATCGTTTCTGTGCCCGAGTCGAGCGGGCTTTCCGTTTGTTTCGTGCACTTCAGCTCTGTTTATAATTTACGTGATCAAACAGACGCGCATCTTCTAGACCTGAAAGGCTTGGAATCTCGCGAAGACGCACCGCACTCGTATACACAGACACATGCTCCAAATGAGAGCCCACATCGCCGCCCGTCTAACTGCTGTAACTAACACCCGCGTGTGTATCCTCTGTGTATCGGTGTACACAGACGCGCGTGTCCCTAAGTGGGTCCTGCCTGTCCAGGCAGGACCTTAGGCGCTGGGATGGGGCTGGGGATGCCCAGGTGCCCTCCAGGACGGAGGCAAGTGAGGCGTCCTAGCCCTCGGGGGACTACGGGATTTCTGAGCTCCCTTCCCCTTCTGAAGAGGAGAGGGAGCACCTGGTCCGAATTCTGCGGTCACCTCAGTTTCCCCCGCTGTAAAATGAGGGGGTTGGGCCCCATGGCCTCTGAGAGTCCTCCCAGCCCTAAATCTACAATGTAGTTGGGAGGGAGCCTAGTAAAGGAAAAGAGCCCGGCGCTGGTGGTCGGGAAAGTGGGGGGATAGTCCTGGGTTCCAGTCCCGACTCTCCCCCTCCCCCTCCGAAGTGCCCGTCCCCTCTCCACCTGCCTTTCCTGCCCCCGTAAAACGAGGGCTTGG
This sequence comes from Gymnobelideus leadbeateri, assembly GCA_011680675.1. Taxonomy (NCBI): domain Eukaryota; kingdom Metazoa; phylum Chordata; class Mammalia; order Diprotodontia; family Petauridae; genus Gymnobelideus; species Gymnobelideus leadbeateri. The sequence goes on along the minus strand of WOXC01012054.1, from coordinate 119,486 downwards.
GCTGGGGATGGTCTCGGGGCTCCCCGCCCTGCCCAGCTCTGGCTTGGCCACCCTATGGTCTGGCTCTAGAGAAGCTTTCACTGGACTCCCACTGGGGCCGACCCGAGTTAGAAATCATGCCGAGGGACTGCATTAGGAGGCATGTCCCTGAATGCTGCGTGTGTCGGACAACCCCCTCCGAGGGCCCCGCAGCCAGGTCCGGGCTCAGGCCTAGGGACTAGTGATGACTCAGCCCCGGGAGGAGGAGAGCTGAGGTGATCCGCTCAGCCAATCAGAAGGCGGCCCTCGGAGCAGCCCAGCTCCCGGAGCCGCTGCAGAGCGGGCGTGGAGGGGCCGGGCAGGGGCGGGGGAGGGGCCGGGCAGGGGCGGGGGAGGGGAGGAGGAAGGATGGAGGGAATAAGGGATGGGGAGGGAAAGGGATGTGGAGAGGGAGGCAAGGAGAGAAAAGGAGATGGATGGAAGTGGGAGGGAGGGGGGCGGGAATAGAGAGGGGAAGAGAAGGGGATAGGTACGGATGGAAGTGGGAGAGAGGACCGGGAAGGAGACTGGAAAGGCTAGAGAAGGGAGAGGGGAGAGGGAGAGCATCGGAGGAGGGGGCTCTCCTGGGCAGGAGGGGGGGAGAAGGGTGGGAGAGATGCAGGAGGGAGAAGAATGGGGGCTGGAGAGGTCGAGGATGGGGGAGGTGGCACTCACACTGCAGCCCGGGGAGGCAGATCTGCTGGGAGCCAGGAAAGCCTGGGCTGGCACACGAGCGGCTACGTGGTCTCAGACAAGTCCGTTCCTCGCCCTGGGTCTCAGTTTCCCTGTCTGTTCTAAGATCCGTCTCAGTTCTCCTATTCCGTGGTCCCTCCCGGCTCCGGCATTCTCCTGTGTTTTGTGCTAAGGCTGCTTCTAGCCAGAGCTGGACCTCCCTATTCCATCGCTAACCCTCAGCCTAAGGCTCGTTCCCTTTTCTGATGCGCTATGCATGATTCCATTAGGGTACCCAACGCTAAATAACCCAAGTCCCAGAGAGCTGAGAATTTAAGGATAAAAAGAGTTTATACTGGGATCCAGGACCCTAAGGTGTTTCCTCAGCAGTACGAGGGAAGCAGCCCAGGCATTATTATACCCATTTTGTAGGTGGGAAACTGAGGGTGTGACTCACCTCAAATGAGGTGAGCAGTAGTTGATGGAGCTGGGATTGTGTAATGGAAATGCAAATTTAAAGATCTTCCCTGCCCCTAGCTTAAGTGCACCTGGAGCCTGTGGTGGGAGGCTTGTTTTTCAGGGAAGCCCAACCTTGATACTTTTGTGATTGGGCAGTGGGTCCAGAAGGTTGTTACATTCTTTGAGCTAGGAGAAGGCTATATAAACTCTGATGAGAGGCTTTGCTTTGGGGCTCACTTTGAGAAGTGTTTTGTGATTTGACCAGATGAGACTCTGGGAAGCCGTTGTTGAGAGCCCCCCGGCTTTGAAAACCCAGATGTTGATGCTTCCCTCTCTGGTAATTGTGATTTGGTATTGATATAATGGTTGGACAGTTTGGAAGCCTGTCTGTTTGATCTGTAAGTTCTGTAACTCTGAAGTTTGGGGTGCTGACCTTTTTCCCCTGAACTAGGTAATGTGTGTTTGTTTGATTAAAATAAGCTTGTTAACCCATTTTGAGTTGCTTTCCTTTTGAAAAGCAGATCTAAGAACCTGTGTTGGCAGTCACCCTGGAGATATTGGGGTGCTTGCTGCTACAGATTGGAACTCAAGTCCTGATTCTTAGTCCATTGTTCACTCTTTATTTCTGTGTGTGTGCGTGCTGTGAATGGATGGAGAGCAGAAGAGTTGCTGAGGTCCCAAATCCAAACTCTGACATTCACTCATTGTGTGACCATGAGTAAGTCACCTAACCTCCGCCTCAGCTCTCCTACCTGTAAAATGGGCACAGTAATGCTCCCCTCCCTCACAGGCTCAGACAAGATCATGTGTATAAAGTACATTGTGCACTTCAAAATGCTTCATCCCTGTAAGCTAGTCTTTTCTCTAAAATCTCTTTAAGTCACATTTCTTATGTGAATATTATCTGTACCCCTCTATTCTCTAAATGGAGGCACGCAGAGTCAGTCCAGCACCTGACTCACTGAGTCACACAGGGTCACTGGTTTTAGGGGAAGCTCCTCTGAGATCAGCCACACCAACCCCTGCCTCCCCAACCCCACTTTGCAAATGCCCAAGCAGGCTTAGCTAGGGGAAAGGGAAGCCAGCTCCCCAAAGCCCCCCAGCAGAAGTCTTCCTGTCTCCTGGTTCTCAGATAGGGATGTCTGCCTCTACACCACAGGCTCCCTCCAAGTCAGAAGGAAAGGGACACCCAAAAAGGTGTCTCAAACAGGACACTTGGCCTAGCACAGGTCCTATCATAGGTTAGCAGAGGAATCAGGCAAAGGACTAAGGTCTCCAACTGCCTCCTCCCCACTCAACAGCTGCTGAATAATTGTTTGATCTCCTCACCCAAAGACAGGTGGCTCCCAATCCAGACCCTTGGAATTGTGGCTGGAAGAGCACAGAGAGGACACTGCTAGCTCCTACTTTTACAAAGAAGGAAACTGAGACCCAGGGAGGACAAGGTGCTGTCCAAGGGCACACAGGGAGTTAAATGGCAGGACCAGGGAGTTTGGACTCAAAGGCGCAAAAGTTAAGGGTGTTAAGCTTAAAGGCAAGAGGATCTGGAGAAGCAATAATCGTTGTTTTCTAATAAGGTTGCCTTGTTACTGCTGAGACCTGTGATTTCAGTGGGGTGTGGTATTCCTAGCGTGGGGAATCCCTCTCCCCATACAGATCCTACAGCCTTCTCATGACAATGAGAGGTCAGAGTATAGAGCACTGTATGGTTTCCATTTTAGAATGATTAAATAAGTATGTATTAAGCACCTGCTGGATACCAGGTAGTATGCTGGGCACTGGGGGTTCGGAGGCAAAAAGGAGAAATTGTCCCTGCGCCTGTGGGCTTTCATTCTCCTTCAGTGGTTGGGCCGAGGAGGGGGGAAGGGGGGGCCGGGCGAGATTTAGGCAAGAGCCATTGGAGAGGTAGAGCATCGTTAAGAACTAGGACACTCCCGGGAGCATCTTTGATGAAAACCAATATTCTCGAGAAGTCGATCATTCCAAGCCTGGAAGACTGAAGTGTTCTGCATCCATCAAGGGATGCAGAAAAGGGCCTTCCTCATGTCTGGCTTGCCCTTAGGGAGCCAAGGGATGGCGGAAAGTCGGAGAGGGGCCAATTGTGGCTCATTTTGAGGACCTCCCCACTATCAGTAAAAAGAAATGAGCTGCTTCATCAGGTAGTGAGCTCCCCGCCACTGGAGGGGTTCAAGCAGAAACTAGGTATTGTAGCAAAGAACCCTTTTCAGGGAGGGTTGGACTAAAAAAGCCACCAGGGTGTCTTCTGGGGAGGAAGCTCATCCAGGAGAATCCCAGAAAAGGAAGGAGGTCCTCATGTAATGGGGCTGGAGGGCGAGTCCATCCGCTAACCCACACAGGCCCGGGAGGTAGAAGCTGGTTTCTACATTTCCACTGGCTCTTAGGGATCAAAAAAAAATGTCCAGAAAATGAATCATCTCTGCCCCGCCCCCCGTCTTGGCGTGTTCCCCTCTGCTGTCTCGGCAGAGCCTGGCTCAGACCCAGGAACGGTGTGGAAGCTGCCAGAGGGCAGGTTTATCCAGAACAGCTTCCTGAGAATCTGTGGGAATGGACTGCACCAGGAGGGGAGATCCCCGCTCCCAGCGAGGCTGAACGCCTAATTCCCTTGGACGCTGGAGTGGGGATCTTTAGGGGCGCAGGGTAGACGCAGTAGCGGCCGAGGTCCCTTTCGACCCTTCATACACAGCCTTAACCCAACGAGGTGCCCACAACGACATGGGCAGGAAGTTCAGTCCTGGCTACACCGCTTACCAGGCAGCCTTGGGCTAGTCACCTCTTCTGTGTAAAATGGGCACGGTGGCATCTCCCAGGGATGCTGCCGGGAAAGCGCGTGGGCAACTTTAAACGAGAGAAAGGCACAGTAAAAAGAATTCCTCCGCCCAAGAGAGCCTCCCCAACACACACACACACACACCAAGGTCCTGCCCTCCCCGGGGTGTCCTTCCCTCTGCTGCCCCAGAGGCCTCTTCCATTGCTAGATTGAGTGTTCAGCGCTCCCAGGGGCTCCTTGGGTATCTTTGCTTGGTGTTTAAAGCCCTTTACAATCTGGCTCAAGCTTCCTTCCCAGCCTCATCCATCACACCCCCTTCACACACTCCGATAGCCACCTAATTAACCTTCTCCTGTCCCTCACGGAGGACAGTGTCTCCTGCCACGAAGTCAAGTGGTCCGGCCTCAGGAAGACCCCAGTTCAAATCCAGACTCAGACCCTCACTAGCTGTGTAACCTCCAATAAGTCATTAACCTCTTTTAGCCTCAGTTTCCTCATCTGCAAAATGGGAATTATAAAAGCCCCTACCTCCCAGGGTCGTTGTGAGGATGAAATGAGATCATATTTGTAAAGTACTTGGCATACAGTAGGTATTTAATGTGTTTTTTCCTTTCCCTCCTCCATGCTTTTGCAATGGCTGTACCCTATGCCTACCATCCCTTCCATCCTCACTCCTCACTCTTAGAGTCCTTCAAGATTCAGTTGTGGCCCCTTACCTGATTCTACCAGCTGTTCATGCCCTCCCTCCCAAACTCTCCTTGTCTTAATTGTATATCCCTTTTGCAATATTTGTGCATATATTTAGCATGTGTATGCAAAATAAATTACATGCTATACCTGTCGTCTGTCCTTCAGGACAGGATTCTAAGCTCCTTGAGAGCAAGGCCTATTTGATTTTTAAGGCCTGGCACATAGTAGGTGCCTAATAAGTGCTTTTTTGGTGATTGGTTCATTTGTGTTCAGAGGCACAGTGGATAGAGCAGGACTCTCAAGATCTGATTTCTAATCCTGCCTTAGGTATGTAATCCCAGACAGATCACTGTGTGCTTCAGTTTCCTTACCTGAAAACTAGAGATAATAGCATTTATAACACAGGATCAGATACATATGCAAAGTGCTGGAGAGATGCTAGCTATTGTCACTATTATTTTTCAGATGAAGAAATTGGGGCCCGGAGAGGGCAAGAAAGTAGTCCAAGTGTACTCAGCAAGTTACTTTCAAGCTCAAAATTTAACACCTGATTCCAAACCCAGGGCTCTTGCTACAATGACCTGCCAGGCTCAGAAAGCAAGCCAATGAAGGCAGATCATTGGGCCACTTAGCTGGCACCAGAATGAGAGAGAGGAAGAGCCTGAGAGTGAGTTCAAGGACCCAGAGAGGAAGGTGCTGACCAGTCAGTGTGGGACTTAGGGAGGCGGGCCTGCTCTGGGGAGCCCACCACAGACCAGAGGGCTCTCATTAGGCAGGCACACACAGGCCCCGCCATGCAGTCACTGAGACGGGGCCTGGAGCGATATTTCAAAGACCTGCCAAAGCATGAGAACAGTTTCATTCAGCGTTTTCTCCTGAGCCTTCATCAGTCACCAGCAATTCAGCTAAGCTGATCCTCAGAGGGCCCCAATCCAGCTGATTCTGCATCTGGACAGGTCTCAGGACATGTAGGGCCCCCACCATCACTTACTCTCAGGCAGTATAGAATGGAAATTTGGGGCTGCCAAGCAACTTTACCTGAAAGGCCCTGATCCAGAGGCTCAGGGAATATTGCAGCTTGAAAGAACCTTAGAACAGTGAATGTCAGAGTTGGGAAGGGTCTTAAAACATAAAACAGAGAATGTCAAGAGCTGGGAATGACCTTAGAACAGAGAATGTCAGAACTGGGAAAGGTCTTAGAACATAGAACAGATGTCAGAGTTGGAAGGGTCTTAGAACATAAAACAGAGAATGTCAGAGCTGGGAAAGGTCTTAGAACATAGAACAGATGTCAGAGTTGGAAGGGTCTTAGAACATAGAGCAGACAATGTCAGAGGTGGGAGGAGATTTGGAACAGAGAAGGAAGAAAGGGAGGGAACAAGCATTTATTAAGTGCTTAATGTGCTCCAAGAATTGTTCTAAGCATCTTAGAACATGAAACATAGAATGTCAAAAGTGTAATGGACTTTAGAACCCTAAATGTGGAATCGGGAGATGGATTAAAATCTCTGGGCAAGTCAAATCCCTGCTCTCTGCCTCAGTCTCTCCATCTGTAAAAGGAGGATGTTGTGGGGAGGCTAGGTGGCACAGTGAGTAAGAATGTCGGCCTCGGAGTTGGGATGACCCGAGATCAAATCCAGCCTCAGAAAATGAGCACCCACACATAAATAATGACTAGCCGTGTAACCTTGAGCAAGTTACTTAACCCCAATTGCTTTAAAAAAAAAAAAAAGGAGGATGTTGTGAGGCTTGCTTGAGATAATGGTAATGCTCCTTGCTACCCTCAGAGCTCCATGTAAATGCTGGCTACAAACATTGTTAGAAAATGGAAGGACAGTTCTGGAAGGGGCCCTGGAGACCAGAGTCCAACCTTCCTTGTCTGACAGAGTAAACTAAAGGCCAGAGAAGGGCCCTGCCTTGGGTGCCCAGGTGGGCAGTGGTCCTGGTGGGTTTGGGGGCCAGGGCCTCTCCCCCCATTACACCCTGTCACCTCCTTTAGAGAATTCGTGTGTAGAGAATCAATTTCCCTTGGACTGGATGCCTCCATGGCCTCAGGAGACTGTCCTGGGACGTGGCCTCAACCTAGGTACTCCCACACAGCCCATGGGGAGCCGCCTGGGCACCTGCTGGAGGGCTGGAGGCAGCAGCCTCCCCAAGGCAGGCTGCACACCTTGGGACCCCTCTCCCTTGGGCTTCTGTCTTTCTTCATCAGAGTTTAAGTCCCGTAAGGGGAAGGGCTGCCTTTCCCTTTGTCCCACATCACTTAGCACAGTGCCTGGCACACAGCAGGTGCTTAATAAATGTTTACTGACTGTTGATCTAGATTCACATCCTGCATCTCAGATACATACTAGCCATATGACCCTGTAAAAGTCACTTGCCCTCTCAGGGCCCCAGCAACTCTCCAAGACAATCAGGTTGTCATTACTGATAGAGGATGCTGCCCTGGACGGAAGAGACCCCGTGTCCAGCCCAAAAACACTTTGCTGATCATGTCTAGAGGGCCCCATAAGTACATGTGAACTGTGGCCATGTCCTGTGTGTGTGTGTGTGTGTGTGTGTGTGTGTGTGTGTGTGTGTGTGTGTGTGTGTAAAATGAGGCCAACAGCATTGGGCTCCCTCCACTACCTTCAGGGTCAAAGAGAAAATTTGCCATTCCTAAAGTAGCAAGGAGGCAGAGGGGATAGACCAGAGGCAGAGTCAAGAAGATCTGAGTTCAAATCCAGCCTCAGGTACTTAGTGGTTGTGTGACCTTGGGCATATCATTTGATACCACCTGCCTCAGTTTTCTTATCTGTGAAATGGGGATAACAATACCACCTACATAATAGGGCGGTTGTGAAGATAAAATACATGTAAAAGTGCCAGATCAGTGTTGGCACCTTCCCAGACTCCTCCCTCTTACATCCCCCCACATACTCCATGAGTATGGATGCGGAAATGGTATCTACTGGAGAGCTGGACAGTAATGTTAAGGGGGACGTTGAGGCTTGGGGAACCTCAGGGCCCAGGGTCACCTGTCATGGGGGCCCTTGTTCTCCTCCAGAAGAGATAATGACGCCCTCAAAGAGTCAAAGCAAGCACAGGAGCTCCTGCTGTCTCTACTGAGAAGGGGATGTTGGGTCAAGGGTAAGTTATGGCAAGTCTGGGGACCATCCTCCACCAGCCCTGGAGGTAGATCTTTCAAGGACGGGCCAGATCCACCTGTGACACTGCCGGGCAAGTCACCTGCCCTCTCTCAGCTCAGCTTCCCCATCAGTGAGAGGAGGAGGCTGGACCTGCTGACCCACTGCCTGCCTCCTTCCAGCTCTCTCTGTAATCTCTGAGCCTGGGACTTACCCAGTCACACAGCCAGAAGGCCCCTCTGCCTGGGGGGTCAGACGTTATTATTTTCCACACTTTTACAGATGAGGGAAGGGAGGCAGGAGGGTTAAGTGGTCACACAGGTAGTGTCTGTGAAGGATCTGATTGGTTTTCCTGACTCCAAGTTCACCTCTATCCATTAGTCCACACTGCCTCCCAAAGACATTTATTTCAGTAACTGAAGGACTCCTCACTCAGTCAGTGTGGGCCTTCCCTTCACTGAGACAGATCACGAGCTGCTGATGACTTGGGTGGCGGCCTTCAGAGCTGGCTTTGGCCACAAAGCTCGGCCCCTGGCAGCTACCCCCAAGCTCAGCCTGGCTGGTCTTTGGAGGACCAGTGCTGACGAACATCTAGGCTGCCGTCAGCCAGCAGGACGGACCTCACTCTCTCCTGCTGCTGCCTGGCTTGGCCAGAGCCACCAACTCTACCAAAGAAGGATCCCAGGGACCCTCTTGTATGCAGCTTTAGTCCAAAGGAGACTATGAAAGCTTCAGGACACTATTTTATGTAGAAAACCCAATGAGCTTAACTACAAACTGAAACACTGTCTTCAGTCAGGTAGCAAGGTATAAAATAAACTCAAATAAAGCATCCTATTTCCTGTCAGTTACACATAAATCTAAGCAAGAAGAGATAGGAAAATTCCATTTCAAATAACAGAATCAGCCCCGTGCTTTATGACTATCACTGTGAAGCTGACAGGACCTATTCCATCGGCAGTGAGGGAGACCTGAGTTCAAATCCTGATTTAGACACTTAACTAGCTGTGTAGCCTCAAGCAAACCACTTAACTGGTCCCAGCCTCATTTTCCTCCTCCAGAAGATTAAAGGGCTGGCCTCTAGAGACCCTTCCAGCTCTTAGAGGAGAGGGCCTAAGAGTCCTGAGGCCAGTTTGCCAGCCATTACAATTGTCCAGTTTAGAAGTGAAGAGGAATTTCATGAAGGAGGTGATAGTGGGAGGGAAAGAGAGACAAGAAAGGCTCCAGTGACCTGGGTGGCTGGAGGAAAAGTCAATATCCTCAACAGACTTGGGGCACTGGAGGAAAGGTCAGCCTCGGACCAGGGAAGAATGCTGCCTCTTCCTCTGAGAAGAGGGCAGAGATACTCATTTGGAAGGCCTCAGTCTTTGCTGGATGGAGGCCATTGGGATGCTATGCTTTGGGACGAGAAGCTTTGGGTCAGCAGGCAAAGCCTGGCACAGCCAAGCACAACTTGTACCTGCTGATGTCCATGGTGATCACGGTCTCATTCCTGATATCTGCTCCTCGGAGCCCCCTGACATCCTTGGTAGGAGGCAGGCCTATCCTCATGCCCGTTTTACAGCTGTGGCTTCACCAGTGTTTCTAATCCTCCTGCACTGTAACTGTCTGGGTTTTGTTGGAGGTGTTTGGAAATTGCTGATGCATTAGTGGCACTCCCATGAGGACTGGCCCTCTGCTGGACCTTGAACATGAAAAGACAAGACATTCCCTCAAGATGATGACAGTCTGCTGTGTTTTCTGATGAATGAATTCAAGACAATTTGAGGAAGGACAGAGCTTTAACAACCAGGGGAATCAGAGAAGGCCTGCTATAGAGACTGTAGAGACCTGAGCTGAGCCTTGAAGACAGCTAAGGATTCCTAGAGGCAGAGGTGAGGAGGGAGGGCATTCTAGGCATGGGGTACAGCCTGGGCAAAGGCATGGAGGTGGGAGATGAAAAAAGCATTAATGAACAGCAAATAGCCTGGAATACAGAGTGAAGGGGAGTAATGTAAAGTCTGGAAAGAGAGGCCACAACCAGGCTGTGAGGTCACTTTTCATCGGGGCAAAGCTGTTTGCATTTTGTCTTAGTGACAATAGGGAGCCATTAAAGTTTCTGGAACAGGTGAGGGACAGGGCCAGGCTGTCACTTTAGAAATGTCCGAAGATAAAGCAAAGAAATCTAGGGGAAAGTGAATTAACTTCCCCTTTAATTCTCTATATACATACACCCCGACAACTGCACAGTTTATCCTTTCTGCAAACCTATCCTGAGAACTATAGCTGACCTGCCTCAGTGTATAAAGTGCTTGGCTTGGAGTCAGAAAGAAGTGAGTTCAAAGCTGACCTCAGATACTCTAGCTGTATGACCCTGGGCAAGTCACTTCACCCTGCTTGCCTCAGTTTCCTCTTCTATAAGACAGGAGAAATGACAGCATCTAGGGCTCTCAGGAATCAAATGAAATAATAATTGTAAAGCCCTTAGCACGGTGCCTGGCACCTAGCAAGCACTTTATAAATGGTAGCTATATATTCTCATTATATTGAGGAAGAATGGGCTTGTAGTCAAAGGACCCGGGTTCAAATCCAGCCCTGATCTTTTCTATTACCTGTGTGACCCTAAGCAAGTCACTTTTCCTCTGGGAAAAAACCTGAGATGGGGAGAAGCAGAAACCCCTTGAAATAGTCCAAGGATGAGGGGATGAGGGCTTGCAGCAGGGCAGTGGTGAGGAGGGAAGGGGCATAAACCAGGTAGAATCCACAGGCTTTGGCAAAGAATTGGGTCTAGGAGGGGAGAGAGAGTGAGAAGTGAGGGATGGCCCGAGGCTGCAAGCCTGGAGGCGGGGAGGAGGGGGCAGCTTTCCCTGCAGTCTGCTAGGAAGGGAGAGTGAAGGGTTTGTTGGGAAAGACAATGAATTGTGCTCCCCTGAACCATGGGCTCTGAGATGTCTGCTAGACATCAGGAGAGGCAGACTGGCCATCGGGGAGGTTAGGGTTGGAGAGAGAATGAGAATCAGCAGCTTGGGCATTAGAGGTAAATACAAGGGAGATGAGGCCACCAACAAGGAAAGTAGAAGAAAAGAGGCCAGGACACAACCCCTGGGCCAGCGTGACCTGAGGATTCAGCCAAGTAGACAGAGAAGCAGCAGGGAGAGAAGGAGGAGGGGAACCAGGGGGGTGTGACCAGAAACCCAGGGAGAATCCAGGAGAAGGATCCCCAGTGTCTGAGGCCACCGAGGGGTCAACGAGAAAAGACCACTGGATTTGGCAGCTAAGGGACCATCGGTGCCTTTGGGGGAGCAGCTGAATGACAGCTCAGAAGCCGGATTTCAGAGCATTGAAAGGAGAGAGGACAGAAGCAGGGCATCAGTGGTAGCAGATCTTCTCAAGGCCCTTGGCCTGCAAGGCTGGGGGACTAGGGGTGGCAGTGAGTAGGGACGGACAGATCTAGTGAAGGGGAGCCGTGGGCATCTTTGGAGACTGTAGGGAAGAGCCTGAAGATGAGGGAGAAGATAGAGGTCCAGAAGCAGAGATAAGGACGTGTTGACTGGGTCTGCCTGGTTCTCCTCATCTGCTAAAGGAGGTCTCTCCATGGTCTGTCAGGGCTCCAGTTTCCACATTCTAAGTTCCGTATTTTAGAGTTCTTCTTAGCTAACATCTCATGCCTCTCCCTACGCTAACATTCTATGTTCTGAGCTCTTAACTTGTATTTAATGTTCTTTCTAGTCCCAACAGGCTGTGTTCTAGGGTCCCTCCAGGCTTTGATGTTCTGTGATTCCCATAACCCGAGAGACTTGGGTCATATCCAGGGAAGTTTAGGCACACGCTCTGGAGGAAGGATTGGTCAAGGATTTCACATGCTTCAGATGGCCCCAGAAGGATGAGAGCTAAACTCAGGCTTTGGGATCCAGCAATTAGCAAGTCACAAGTGACCTCTAGACTGGTCCAATCCTCTGCTCTCAGATATAAGGCCAGGAAAGGATCTCGGAGGTCAGCCCGCCCAAACCCTACCCTAACTTCACACTGGGACATCTATCTGCATAGAAGTAGTCATTGAACCCATGAGTGCACCATGAGGGAATGCAAAGAGGAGACGGGGACCCAGGACAGAGCCCACAAGGGGGTCACACATGGCTTGCTCTCCACTTCTCCAGTGCATTTATGTCCATCCCTGTATTCTCTCTGTGTCAGGCCATCTCCTCCATAGTGCTGCCCTCTCTGTAAGAGCAGGGATCTCCTTCTGAATTACCCTCTCCATCTAACCTATCTGCCAAGTACTGGACTCTAATACAGTTGGTGCTTAATAAATCCTTAGTGCATCACTGGATTGGATTGTTATGTTGTGTTGTTTTAGGCTGACTTGGATTGAGTTTGACTGAATTGAACTGAAATGGAGAAGCTAAGCACTTCCCAAAGAGGTTGTCTGCAGATCCAGCCTCAGAATGGTGGCCATGGATGAGGCGTGATTTCAGGCAGCTCTGGAAAAGCTCAATAGCCAACAAAACACTCGTCTCCCTGAAGGAATGAAGATCCAGCTGTAGGTCTCAACTTCTTTAGATCCTTAAAGGCTGGGTGGGCAATGTTATGGTGCCTTTGAATTCCTTCTATGAAAGAAATGCTAGGTTTCTGTTAGGGGTCAGTGAGAACAAAGACACCATTATTTTGCCCATCTCAGTTGACAGAGCTGCCCCTCCCTATAGCCCACAGTGAACACCTGCTTTAGATGGAAGGGGGCATGGCCCAAACTTCAGAAGAAGCCAGTGCCCCATCAAGAAGTGGGCCTGGGAGTCCCCTGTTCACAGATGTCAGACCTCGGAGGGCCCACTGAACACGGTACAGAGAATGTCAGGGTTGGGGGCTCTAGAACAGAGTGACAGCTAGAACAGAGCATAGAACCCAGAAGAGAGAACATCAGAACTAGGATGGACTTAGAAAGGACGTAGAATGTGGGAGCTGAAATGAGTCCTATTCAAATCCAGCAAACATTTATTAAGGACTTACTATGTGCATGTCACTGGTATAGGCATTGAGAAAACAGAGATGGAGGAGGAGGTCCCTGGCCTCCAGAGCTTGTGTTCTCCAGAGTGATAGATCTCTCCCAGTTACTTCATTTTACATCAGAAGACTCTGAGGCCCATAAAGGGAAAGGTCACTGGAGCTGGCTCAGAGGTCAGGACACCCGGCCCGTCTCTTGGCTCTGTCCTGGCCTCTGGTCACCCCAGACCCTTACTCTGAGAGTTGTGTTTCCAGAGAACAAAAGGCATGATGATGGGCCCGGCAGCACCTGGTGCCCAGCATAGCACCTGGCAGACAAAAGATGTCTGTTCATTGACTGAGACCATCCTCAGAAAATAGGGCCCCTCTTTGCTGCCTTTTACCTTTTTTCTCAGAAGAAAGCCACGTGTGCCCCACGACCTGTGACCTGAATACATGCTCTCTCACATGGTGGAAGGTGTGTGGGTCCGCCTGTTCCACAGCCTCAGCCGTCGATGGCAGTGCCGAGGACTCTCCTGCCCCTGCTGCCGTCTTTGCTCTGGCATCATCTGCCCTGATCAGCATGGCAGACTACCAGGGAGCTGCTGGCGCTGGGATGGGTATAGTTCCCTCTCCTTCTCTCCAGCCCCTTCCTTTCTTCTCCCCTCAACCCACCAATTCTTACTCCTCCCATTCTGCCCCCTTCCCCATCTTCCTCTGGCCCTCTCTTTCTCTTTAGAGAGACCCTAGGAAATGCTGCATTATTGCCTGGCAGGATTGTGACATCACAGCTCCAGTGGGGGCCAGCAGAGGAAAGACAAGAGGGATGATGGGGGAGGGGCTGGGAAGTGGGGAGCCGAGCCTGCTCGGAGAAGGGGGCCCTTCTTACCGAAGCTGCTTCAGCGCCCCGTCATCAGACTGTGAACATAAATATTGTGATTTCTGAGAAGGGTCCAGAGGCTTCCCCAGACATGAGACCCTGGGGTCCAGGACGATGAAAAGGTAAAGAGCCCTCAGTCTGCAGAGGGAGAGGCAGCTCCAGCCCTGCTCACTCACTGTGGGGCCTACTACGTGCCAAGCATGCATATTATAATACAGTAATTACCTGATTTATCATCTGATGGCTATCACTTGATAATTATTTAGTACAAATATTGTCTTATGTGATGCTCACAATAACCCTGGGAGGTAAGTGCTGTTATTATTCCCAATTTGCCATTGGGGAAACTGAGGCAGACAGAGGTTAAGTGACTTGCTCAGGGTCACATAGCTAGTAAGTGTCTGAGGCTAAATCTGAATTCAGGTATTCCTGACTTCAGGCTCAGAACACTATCCACTGTGGCTGTCAACTTGTTTCAGCTGTATCTGATTCTCCATGACCCCATTTGGGGTTTTCTTGGCAGAGATCCCGGAGCGGTTTGTCATTGACTTCTCCAGCTCATGTTACAGATGAGGAAACTGAGGCAAATAGGGTTTAAGTGATTTGCCCAGGGTCACATGGCATCTGAGACTAGATTTGAACCTAGGTCCTCTTAACTCCAGAGCTGGTGCTCCATCCACTGGGCCACCCAGCTGCCTTCTCACCTGGAAGAAGACTGAACTCAGGGGCCTCTCGAGCCTCTTCCAGCTCCAGCACTGTCTGAAGTTTAACAGGTCTGAGGCCAGAGGAGCAGTTCAAATCCCACTTCAGAAGGCCACTGCCTACAGGACATTGGGCAAGTCACTGAACCTCCTTAGGCCTCCATTTCTTCAGAGGAGTAGTAGCAGTAGTAGCAGTAGTAGTGATCGTAGCAGTAGTAATGGCATTTATAGAATGCTTTATGACTCACAAAGGGTTTTACAGATATTTTTACTTTAATCTCACAGCGATCCTGGGAGGGGTACCATTAGTATTCCCGTTCCCTGGTCTATAACATTAACCCTATCCAATGACTAACAGTTCATCTGCCAACCATAGTAAGGTGGCTCGGAGGCCCACGAGAATCGTGAAATGCCCCCCTTCCCCCCCCAGCTGGGCCACTCAAGAGGAGATGTTCCAAGCTCCCATTGCCCAAATAACAGGCAGCTAACACTGATACGCAGTGCACATTTACCCACGGCATCTTAGTTAATTGTCCCAACAACCCCATGAGGCAGGAGCCTCTCTTTACAGATAAGGAAACTGAGGCCGAGAGATATTTCAAGTCTCCCAGAGCGCTGCCATTCAGAGATGTGAGGAGTGGGGGTTGGGGGATAAGCCAATGTGAAAGCAATGCATGGATATATCGATATGTGAGCTCTAATGCACTCTGTGCATGAAAGATCCACACACCCGTGGAACGTTCAGAGGACCTGGGTGGATTCTAATTCTACCCCAGCCCTCACCACCTCTGTGATGTTGGGCAGATCATTCCGCTTGCCTGGGCCTGGGTTTTCTAATATGTAAAATGAGGGGGTAGGACCAGCTGGTGGGTGAATCCCCTAGCCCAGTGGTCATATTAAGGCCACACCAGTGAGTGAGGGGGCCCATCCTGCTCTTGGGCATCCTCGGAGCCCACGCGGTGCTCACTGACCCACAGCACAGGACTACCCTGGGCCACGCAGCCAGCCACACAGAGAAACATTCTGTTAGGCCAAAGGAAGGATTAGAATGTCCAAACGGGAGCCTAGCCAAACAAGTGAGAGATTAAAAACAGCAGGGAAGGGCAGATGAAAGTCACCCACCCCTACGACTGAAAACCACTGTTGACTGAGAGGCAGCAGGAAAAGAAAATGCTTTAACCACAAGAACAGACATGTACTGAGCTACTTAATCCAGGCAGGGATTAGGCAGAGCAAGCCGCCATGGTCCTAGTAAGACCAGACCCTGGGGAGCAGCCCCCATGGGGGAAGGGCAGCGGAGGGAGCTCCCACGTCCCCTCCCATCCAGCCTTTGCTCCTTCTGGGACGTCAGCATCCCAGCCTGCAATACTTGTCCACCCATTGAGCAATTTCTTACGGCACGGCCAGCATTCTGAGCCCGTTTTCAGCATACCAGAACCCCAGGGAAGGCCTGGAGAACCCAGCTGTGTAAAGTCAAAATGACCTCAGCCTAGAAAGTCAAACTTCCTAACCAACAATAAAGCAATCAACCAACCAGTGACCTTATATTAAGCTCCTACTGTGTGCCAAGAACTGTGCTGGGTCCTGGGGATAAGAAGCTTAAAATGAACCAGCTCCCCAGGGCCTTACATTCTACCAAGGAAGGGATCTGCTTTACCCTTTTCCTCTGTCTTTGGAAGGTGCTTAGCAGTCTTGATGCAAAGGCTACAAGGTCACAAATGGACTCAATCCATCTACAGGAAGCCTTTGCTGAGCCCCCAGGTGCCAGTGCTGTGGATGGACAGGCACATGTGCTATCTTCCAGCCGCCTAGACTGCAATCTCCCTGAGGGCAGGGGCTTTCATCCTTCTGCCTTCACGTCCTCAGTCCCTGGCCCAGAGTAGATACCTAAAGAACGCTTGCTGATTGGCACTGATTGATGGAGGGTCGTGGTGCCCATGGCTAGGGCTGACCTACAGAGTGATCTAGTGAACTCCATTTTACAGAGGAGGAAACTGAGGCCCAGGATCACCCAGGCAGGAAGCACCAGTGTCAGGATTCAAATCCAGGTTCCCTCTATCCATGGACCAGCTGGTGGGTAGCTTCTGTGCTCAATCATTCTCAAGATGTAGTTTTCTTCAACTTAGAGGTCTAACCCCATCTGGAATATTGTATTTGATTCCAGATACCTCATACTCCCCTCTCCCACCGACATGTCCTCTTTGATCCAGGGACACTGGCTCGTTCCATCTCCCACCTCCAGGTGTTTCCCTGGCTGTGCCCCATGCCTGGAATGCACTCACTCCTCATCTCCACCTCCTGGATCCCCTGGATCCCTGATAGTCCCAGCTCAAATGCCACCTTTCCTAGTCCCTCCTAATTCTAGTGCCTGCCCTCTGATATGACCTCCCATTTGTCCTGTCTACACCTTCTCTGTCCTGCCTGCTTGCATGTTGTCTCCCTATCTGGGTTGACAGCTCCTCAAGAAAAGGGACTGTCTTTGACTTCTGTTCATATCTCCAGGGCTTAGCTCAGGGACTGGCACATAGTCATTAATAAATGCCTATTGGTGACTGACTGACTCAGATTCAACCTGAAACCATGCCCTGTAAGAACCCTTTGGTTAGCCTGGGCACACAAGGCCTAGAGAAAGGCAAATTGAGGGAGCCTGGAGGCCACCTCCAAATAATCAAAGGGATTTCATTGCATGATCAGTACCAGAAAAGCAGCTGGAATGGCCTTTAGAATAGGATCAGAAGAGAAATACCAGTGTGCATGCAATTATTAAGTGCCGGCTATGTGCATCACTTTGAAGTTTGCAAAGCCCTCCCTATACTTTATAACCTTTAAGCCTCACAGCAATCCTTTGAAGTGGGTCCTACAGTAGGACTGGAGAGGCGGAGGATTTGTGCAGGCTGACGCAGCCACCAAATTCAACGCTAGCCCTTCCTTGTTTCTAAATCCAATTCCCTTCCTCCTCTTTCCACTGTGCCAAGAGCCTCAGGACAGAGACACTGGAGCCCTCTGCTAGGGCATCTGTGAAAGGAGCAGTAAGGAGGCAGAGAACAGGACCCTCCCCACTCCAGACCATGGCTAGAAGTCAGAGGGGGTGGGATCCTGAGGGAAGAGGCTGAGAAGGGAGCTTTGGAGGCCCCACTAAAGAGGTATAAACACCACAGTCTTTGACCAGTGGGGAGCCTAGGAAGAGCTCTGTGGACCCTGGCCAGGTGAAACAGGCCTGGGATGATGAGAAGGGAGATCCCTCCTGTATTTAATAGGAAGAGGTTGGGGGATAGTCATAGCTGTTTCTGGAGGCTCAAAGGGTGACAAAGCACAGCCCTTTCTCCTGCAGTCCTGTGGGCTGTGGTCAGAATGAGTGGATCCCATCCTAGGGTCAGAGAGTTTGGAAACTGCCCATGATTTATGCAGGACTTGAACTCAGCTCTCTTGCCCTAGTACAGTGAAAAGAGCATCTAGGAGGATCCTAGCTTCTTTGAGCCTCAGTTTCCCCCAGATGACCTTCAAGGTCATCCTCCTGTAAGCATGTGGCACAACCTGGGAAACATGGGTCAAGTGCCATCACTGTCACGTGATTATGGGCAAGACCTATCTGGCTGTGGGCCCTTGGTCTCCTCTCCTGCCACATGGGGAAATCAGATTGGGTCAGGTGCCTCCCAGCTCTAAAGCGATGATCCTTTGAATCCCGACTCTGGAGTGATAAACTCCTTGAGCTAGCCCCCAGAACAAAGCTGCTGGCTGGCTCTCAGCAAGGCCAAGGGGAAGGCCACCCTGGGGTTGCCCTGGCCTCAGCAAACAAAAGGCCTTTTAGTGACCAATAGCAATCACTCACCTTCTGAGAGCCTTTTGTGTCACAAAGTCCTTTTCTCACAGCGACTTTGTGAGGTGAGCCTTGTCAGAATGACTGTCACTCTATCATACAGGAGAGGAAACAGGCTCAGAGAGGGGACCCAACAGGGAAGGTCACAGCCAAAACCGAACACAGGTCTCTTGATTCCAATTCACCCCTCTTTCATTCTGCCAGGCTGCTCATCTCAGCTCTCTTAATCAATCAGTCAACATTTAGTATGCACCTACTGCATACCTGGTACATGACCAGGTGTTAAGGACAAAAATTTAAAGAATGGAGCAGAACCAGGGAAGCACTGTACATGGTGACAGCCACAGTGTTTGTTCTCAGCAATGTAAGGACCTAAGACAATTCCAAAGGACTGATGGAAAATGCCATCCACATCCCAAGAAAGAATACGGAGTCGGGAATGCAGAGCGAAGCATACTACTTTCTTTTTCTGTTTTGGTTCCTCTTTCTCATGTTTCCTCCCATTTGTTCAGTTTCTTGATTAATGTGAAAATGTGTTTAATAGGAATGTATATGTAGAGTCCGTATCAGATTTCAGGCTGTCTTGGGGAGGGGAGAGGGGAGGGCAGGGGAGAAAATTTAAAACTTATGGAAGTGATTGTTGAAAACAAAAAAATGAATTAATTCCTTTTTTAAGCATGTAAAGAATGAAACAAACCCTATCCTTAGGGAGCTTTAACATTGGGGGGAGGGGGCAGGGTATAATGAGTATTAAATATTATGGACAAATATATGTATGCATACACAGAATAAACATGAAGAGAATGGATTCAAATTAATAAAAGGTCATTAGGCAGCTGTGGGGAGGGGGCAGGAATTAAAAGGCCACCTGTAGGAATCTAAGTAGAAATGCTAGTGAGGCAAAGGGGAATCAGCAAAATATAATACTAGGTCAAAGATCATCTCTAACATGGTTGTTGATGTTGCCTGTCCAAGAACGCCACAGACTGGAGACAGCTTCAGCCTGGCTTGACCTTTTTCCAGCCCAGCTGTTTTGCAAGTTACCAGCTTCTCAATCATGAAACCTCAAAGAGGGACAAGCCAAACTCAATGGCACTTTCTTTCTTTGTTCCTTTCTTCCTTCCTTCTTTCCTTTCTTTTTAAATAACCATTTTTTAGGAACTCAAAGAGGACTGATCTCTGGTTTATGCCCTTCCCATGAGCTGACCCACCCACTCATGGGCATGGTATGGAACATGCAAGCCATCACCACCTCTTCTTTCCAGGGTATCTTGCCCTAACCTGATAGTGCCCTGCCCAAAGGAAGGTAAACCTATCTAGATATCTTGGGATTAACTGGCTAGATTTCTTTCCTTTTTTTTTAAATTTATTAGTTTAGTTTTAGTTAACAAGATTCAATTCCATAGTTCCTTGATTTTCAAATTTCCTTTCCCTCCCTCCCCCCACCCCCCATAACAGCATATAGTCCAGTATAGGATCTGCAAATACATTCATATTAGACATTAGTCCAATTACAAAGGCGTATTGTATTAGGTGGGATGAAAAATGGTAAAGAAGAAATAAAACCAAACAATGAAAAGAAAAAGTTATATCTCTGGATGTTGCATTTCTCTCTTTCTTGAGACTTTCGGGATTGACTTATATCACTGCATTGCTGTCATAGTTGGTCATCACACCTATATTGTGTCTGTGATTGTATACAAATTTCTCCTGATTCTACTCTTCTCACTCAGCATCAGTTTGTATAAGCCTCTCCAGGTAAATATGAAAACCGACTCTTCCTCGTTTCTTATAGCACAGTAATATTCCATTACATGCATATACCACAACTTGTTTAGCCATTCCCCAATTGATGGGCACCCCTTTAATTTCCAATTCTTTGCAACCACAAAAAGTAGATTTTTTCTTATAACCATGCCTTAAACCTAATTCACTCTGATTCTCATTGACTGGCCAACAAGAGGTCCCTGCCCAAGCATCACTTCATGGTTTTTGGGGCTCTGTTAGCTCAGAGTGAATGTAAGTAGTAACTGTTTCTGTTTTGGCCAGAAACCCTGAGGGTTTTCGCCTCCCAGTTTGATTTTTTTAATTAAAGGGGCCATACCTTTACTCACTTCTTAAATAGCCCTAAACACTGAATGGGCTTTGCCTGATTCAAAGTGAGAACTCCAAAAGGTCTTAGCTTAAAAAGGCCAAGGTCTCTCACTGCATTCTGGGCCATCTCCAGTTGACTTGATCGATATATGGTCACTGGACCTGGCTGGCTCTGGAAAAGTGAGGCTGGTGACTCAGAGCCCTCCCTCACTCCAATCCAAGTCAATGTAAGTCATGGCATCATCTTCTTGACATCATGGTCCTCTTCAAGAATGAAGGACAAACCACACAACCTCACAATCTTTAGTTGCCCTATAAGACTCTAGGCTTGAAAATCTACATTACTTTGTAGGTTATTTCCAAAAAAGAAAGAAATTATGAGAAGAGAAAGATATGAGAAAGACTTCTTCAAGTGCTGAGTAGTTCCCAGCATCACTTCATGAGAAGTGGATGCTCCATCTTAGAAATTTCTGACAGAGGAAAGTCAGCAGTGTCTGATACACACCCTAAATCTTGGAAGGGTGATAAGAGAAAAAGGTAAGAAGGGTCTCAGAGATAAGAGATTTCATAGGGAGGGTCAGACCACATTTGAAATTCTGACACTGCAAAGAGAGCAATTCTGTTGGAATAAAAGAAAAAGGTGGGGTGACTATATAGGGAACTCATAGAGTCATTTGGATTTTCAAAAGAGACGTGCACCAGATCAAAGCAAAGGCAGTGAATGGAAGGTGAATAAAAAACTGGGAGGGCCTCCAAAAATAGTTGTGGAAGAGCTCCATGTGTCGGGCAATTAACAAGAATCCATTAGGCACTTACTGTGGACCAAGTATTGTATTAAGTGTTGGGGACACAAGAAAGGCAAGAGTGCAGTCCCTGCAGCTAAGGACAACAGAGAAGGAAGCAGTTCTTGATTTTAGGACACAATCCCAGAGAATATCAAGCCTGGAATTCCAGTGAAGAGGATGTCTCTGTGGATGAGGAAGTCCTCCAAGTCCCCTCCAAGCTACCCTGAAGACTTCCTCTGCTTCCTGCCCCAGAATCCAGGAAGTCTCCCTGCCTGTAGCCTCTCACAGATTAGATGACTCCTTCCAGAACCTCCAGGAAGGAGGACACTCAGGCTGGCTAAGGCTTTACTGCTCTCCGGGCTGTCCTCAGGCCTTCCTCTACCGTGGTACTTTCATTTCCCCACCCCTTTCAGTTTCTTTTTATATGTTGTCTTCCCCCAGTAGAATGTAAGGTTCTGGAGGGCAGGGACTGTCTTTCTTTCTGCTTATATTTCTATTCCCAGCAAACTAAGCTTAGCATGGGTGCGTAGAACACAATAGGTGCTTGAAAAATTGCTGTGGACTAGCTAACTGATTGCATAAGCCCTGGAACATTACAGATGAGATACATGATCATTCAAGAGTTTTCTCTAAACATCCACAGAGGAAAAGTCAAATGGATGAAAAAATGCCCAAATTTTAGCAGAAAAACAACCTAGAGAGACATGGGAAATGACACAGCTCCTTTAACCCCCCTCCCTCCAAAGTCTGCCTGAACCAAAGGCCAATCATTTTCATATCAAAATTATACCAGTATTGTATGACTGAGTCATGGTGTCTGAAGAATGATGGAAAAGGGGCACCCACCAGGCAATGGTGATATGAGGGCAAGGTGGGCATGGGCAGACTACTATATATAACCAGTAAGAAGCTGGGAAGGCTATCCTCAAAGACAAGATTGAAATGGGCTGGCTGTGTGGTGAGGGACAAATGGGCTGTGTGGTGTGGGGCTGCCCATATGCACCACTGGTGAACTCAAAAATCCAAGAGAGAGCTAGAAATGCCCATGGGACACTTGTGGAGGGCAGCAAGGGCCACCAAGCACGCCATTATCTCCATGCATCATCATAGAACATGTTCATTTCTGTGAGATCACAAATACATGGCAGCATTTCTCTGCCAAGGAAAAGGGTCTTGGTCCTGGGAAGGACAGAGCTGCCATAGCCAAAGAAGTACCAAAGCATGAAGTTAGGTGACATGGTGGATAGAGCACTGAGCCTTGAGTTGGGAAGACCTGAGTTCAAATCCAGCCTCAGACACTTACTAGCTGTTTGACTCTGCACAAGTCACTCACTTTTCCCTGTTTGCCTCAGTTCCCTCATCTGTAAAATGATCTGAGAAGGAAATGGTCAACCACTGTAGGATCTTTGCCAAGAAAACCCCAAATGGGGTCACAAGAGTCAAATAAACAGCAGCAGCAAAAGTTACTCTTGATGAATTTGAGTGAGCTGGTGCCTAGCACTGTATCCTGTAATAACTAGACCCAGGCTCCAGCTATTTCCCTTACTTTCCATTCATTCGGTCATTCATTCACTCAACAAGCATTTATTAAGCACCTCGTGCATGTAAGGAACCATGTTAGGTGCTGGCAGAGCGGAGACAAAATGAAAACCTTCCCTCCCACTGGTCCACAGCTCTGCTGGGTTTCCATAGTAACAGGCTTGGGGTCTCCCCAGGAATCCTAGAGCCATTTCCTGGACCACCCACATGCTTGAGGACGGAGCAGCCCCAGGAGCCAGGCCTCACTGGCTCACACCCAGAGAACCTTGTCTCCTGTTGGTTCATTCGTCTGACCAGATAGTGGGCACTTACTTCTCTGAACTGACTCTCCTCCAGTCCACCGATACCTCTCAGCCTCACACCTGTCCCAACTGCCACCAACAGCTCAGAGGCCAGGGTTCCTGGCCCCTGATTGGGCCAAGAAGGACAGAATTTCTGGTCAGGGTCTCCTGTGACCCTCAGTAGGGCTATCTCTCCTCCTAGGATACTATCCAATCACCATGAAGCCCAGGCAGTGAGGGGATCCAGGGGAAATGGCCCTCTCCCCAGGGCCCTCCTTTCCATCCACACAGCCCTAGGTCTAGGCCATAGGGTTATGGGCTCATGGGCTCTTTGAAGTAGGGCTGAAAGTTAGGCCCAGCCTTTTATCGAGATGCCCCAGCTCCTGCAGAGTCACACTCCTACATCTGAGCCCAGGCCTTTGGACCACAGTCATTCACCTTTTGCTTCCCACCTAGCCAATGGGAACAGCCTCCCACCTCCATGACAGTCTAGGTTGGATAGCACTACTAGATCCAGCTTCCTTAAATAGGGCTGTCATTATAGCCACAACTTGAAGTTTGTGTTTCTACAACAAGGGCTCCAAAACCACCTCTAGGATAAATGGGTCAGAATCCACTCTCATTTGAGCAGAAAGGGGAGCAGTGAGGAGAAGGGCAAGGTGAAGGAGTAATAGTCCAACCCCCCATCTGGAAGCTTCCCCATTTAACTAATGTCATTAAAAATTAGTGTGTTCTGTTCCATTGTTTCTATAAGGAGCAGCAGCACTAAATTTAATGAAGTCCTATAAATTCAGCACTTTGGAACAAAGTCCCAACTGTCCCACCTTTTTTGCGGCCCTTCCCTCCACCCATGTCCATCACAGCCAAGCACAACTTTGCTAAATGTCCCTGCCACCCCAACATATACACAAGCAGGGGGGCCTGTCATGGGAATGGGAATCTAAGATCTTCCTTGCCTCTAGGCGCTTTGATAGGCTTAAGTGACTCTGAGAACCTTCCTTGATTTGAAGATATACTCTGCCCCCTAATAGGCTGAATGTGGTCACCTGGAGCCTGTGCTGGGAGGCTTGTTTTTCAGGAATGCCCACACTTTGATGCCATGTGATTGGGCAGTGGGTCAAGAGGGTTGTGACATTCCCTGAGCCAAGAGAAGGCTATATACACCCTGATGTGAGGTTTTGTTTTGGAGCTCACTTTGAGAAGTAGTGTGTGATTTGACCAGATGAGACTCTGGGCAGCTGTTGAGCCCCCTGGCTTTTGAAAACCCAGATGTTGGTGCTTCCCTCTCTGGTAACTGACTAGGTATGGATGTAATGGTCAGACAGTTGGAAGCCTGTCTGATGATCTGTTTCTCTCTCTGCCTGTAACTTCTGTTTGTAACTTGTTTGTATTCTCTAAAGTTCAGGGCACTGACCTTTTTCCTCTGAACTAGGTAAATTACATATATTTGAATAAAGCAAGATTGTTAACCCATTTTGAGTTGCTTTCCTTTATAAAAGCAAATCTAAGAATGTGTGGTAGCCACCCAGGGGACACTGGGGTGCTAGCTGCCACACTGAAGTTGTTTTCAGAATGGTATAGAGGGTGTTCAGTCCCACACAATCCCCTATACTCTGTGGTGTAACTTTTCCACAGTCAATTAGAGTGATTTGTGGCCCTCAGCTTCTGTTTAAAGGGAGGCAGAACTTCCCTCTCAGGCAGACCACTCCTCTTTTCAGCAGCACTATCCATGACTCCCCTTGTGGAACTCTGGCCACATTGGGCTTCTCCTCTGCCTGGTGAAACCCTCCCTCCTTCAGGGCTCATTTAAAGCACACCATCTCCAGGAAGCCCTGCCTGAGCCCCACAGCTGCCAGGACCCTCCCCCCAAGTGTATCTGAGGCATTGAGCCTCA
Source organism: Gymnobelideus leadbeateri (assembly GCA_011680675.1). Taxonomy (NCBI): domain Eukaryota; kingdom Metazoa; phylum Chordata; class Mammalia; order Diprotodontia; family Petauridae; genus Gymnobelideus; species Gymnobelideus leadbeateri. Next base: position 94,787 of record WOXC01012054.1, on the reverse strand, counting down.
TTCATAGGCCCTTAATCAATGGTGGGGATACCTAATGGTGGGGTACTTAACTACCTTGTACTTAACTACCTTGTACTTAACTACAGTAGATTCAGTTTACATTTATTCTGTATATGCTCATTATATGCACAGTATCTCCCCTGATAGAGTTGAGGGTCTTTAAGAGCAAAGGCTGGCATATAGTAGGTGCTTAATAAATGCTTACTGAATTGATTAGATGTTGGAGAGTTCTTCCTAGAAATTTTCTCCTTATATCAAACATAAATTTGTCTTTTTACCACTTCTACCCATTTTACTTCATTCCACCTCTGTGGCCAAGCAGGACAAATTGAATTGCTCTGACATTGACCCAGGCCCCTACAACCATCCTCAGGGGGAGTGTTGACCAATCCTCAGGATGTGAGCTTGACCCATCAGACTTGCTCTCCTGTGGACAACACGTGGTCCTCCTATAATACCCTGAACTGAGCACAGAATATAATGGATCTACCACCTTCTGCCTTTCTGGAAGCATGGTCTCTCAGCTGCCATCTCATACCAATGACTCCCATAGAGCTTACAGTTTTTTAAAACTACCCTCTCTTTATCAGCAGCATTTCTGTCTAGCCAGGCCTCCCTCATCTTTGCATGGGCAGAGTTGGTTTTTTGGACCCCCAGTGAAAGACTTTACATTTATTGCTATTATGTTTCATTATATTAGATTCAGCACAATGTCATAGTTTGTTGAGATCTTTTAGATCCTGACTCTGTCAACCTCTCCATTAGGTATCCCCACCAGCTTGGTTTCATCTGAAGATCTCATAATGCTATCTGTGGATGCTTTTATTCAAGTCATTTAGAAAAATGTTCAGCATTCGAGGTTAAACACAGATCGGGGGCCCTCTACCTGTGACCCTTTTCCTAACTGGCATCACACTATAGTGAATTCTCTTTGGAGCTGGCCATTAAATCAATCTCAAATCCATCAGATAACACTACTGTCTGGCCTTTATCTGTCCATCCATCTACAAAATAGACTGGTTAATTCAGATTTCTATTAAGAAAGCCTTCTATTCCCCCCAGGTTCCTTTTCTTTTCATGTTTTTTCATGGCCATTCTAGAATTCCAGCCCAGTAGTTGTCTGTGGCCACCTGATCCAACTCTATCATTTTACAGATAAGGTATCTAAGTTAAATGACTCTCCCAAGGTCATGCTTAAAGTTAATGATACAAGATGGATTTGAAGTCAGGTGTCCTGACTCCCAGTTCAATTCTCTGTCCCCGTGGCAGAAGAGTCTTGGAGAGTCACCTTTGCTCCTTCACTTTTTAAAAAATGAGGATGTAGCCTAGGATCCAAAGGACCAGTTGAAGGAATTTTAAATGTTTGTCTGGAAAGAGAGAAAATTTGTGGGGTGGGGGAGGCGTCATAACCACTTTCTTGTTTGTTTGCTTGCTAGGCAACTGGGGTGAAATGACTTGCCTAGGGTCACATGGCTAGTAAGGATCTGGGGTCCTCCTGACTCCAGGGACAGTGCTCCATTCACTGTGCCACCTGGCTTCCCCCCATCATTATCACTTTCAAATGATCAAAGGGCTGCCCCAGGGAAAAGGAATTCAATTCATTCTGCTTGGCCCCAGAGGCCCAAAGAGGAAGCAGTGGGTAAAAATGGTAAAGAAAAAGATTTGGACTTGATGTAAGGAGACCATTTCTAATTGTTTTAGGAGGCATTTAGCACAATGCCTGCCACATAGTAGGTGTTTACCAAATGTTTATTGAGTTAAATTAATTAGAGCTATCCCCATAGGGTGTGAGTGACCTTGGGAGGCCACGGGCTCCCCTTTAGTAGAGGCAGAGGCCCTGGGATGGCCTGATGGATAAGTGGCACAGGGGCTTCTCCTTCAAACACGGGCCGCATAGATGGCTTCTCAGATTCTTCCTGGTCCTACAGAATGCTGGCGCTCATTTTGTTGGCCTGGCTTTCGCTGGGCTCAAATCACATTTAGAATATGTGTCCAAAGTGAAAAGAGTTTGGTCAAGTGAGAAAGACTTGGCAAACAAAGAAGGAAGGGAGCCTTAAAATCAGATTTTCTGTCTCTTTTGATCGTTGCAATGGGCAGCCTTTACTCCGAAGGATCAAAGAATGCTGACCAGCCTCTGACGGAAGAGAGGGAGGTCTAAACGCACAGCAGGAGACAAAATTTTCCAACATGACCAATGTGAGGATTTGTTTTGCTTGACCATGCATATTAATCTAAGGATTTTCTTTTATTTTTTTCTGGAAGAGGGGTGGGTAGTTAGGGCAGTACAAGGTGGGAGACAGAGACAATAATTGTTGGTTGATTGGAATAAAGAACAATTTGCCCCTTAAAACTACTCACGTTAAGGTTAGAAGTCCACACGTTTCGGATCCATCCAGGGTCCTTCATCATCGGAATCTAAAAACAAAATTCAGAAAAAAGAAACTGAGTCACAGACACGATTTTACCGCTCTTCCCCAGCTGCCTCAATGGAACTAGCACATCTGTTCTATCCATATTTCAAAGTTCTGGGATCATAAAATCCGGTGTTCCTAGTAAGAAATGCTGACAACAGTGTTAACCTCACAGCAAGTTTAACTGTATCACCAAATGGGTTAGGTTTCAGGTTACCCCCCAGAGAGTGGGTCCCTTGTACAGAGCTGCTGTTCCCTACAAGAGGGACTGTCCCGATGTCCAGGGTTTTCAGCCTTAAATGTGCCTGCTCTGGGGCTAGGGAAAGAGCCATGCCTAGTCTAGAAAACAATAAACTTTGACTCTAGACATGGGTCTGCCACTGATGTCCTCACCTCTCAGGGCCTCAGATCCTTCATCCAGAGTTGGAGTAGACAGCAGCTGAGGACTCCATTGAAGCTAACATTGTATGTATGTTCCAAGGATAATACTCCTTGACACAGAATCTTCCATCTTACAAAGTCATTTCCTTAACAACAACTCTGTGAATTTGCTAACAAAAGTATGTTTAATTTCACTGTACAGATGCAGAAAGTGAAGAAAAGAGGATCACGGAGGAGCTTGCTGAAGATTTGGGGAGCACAGACTTGGAGCTGGGAGGTTCTGGGCTCCACATTCTAGGCTCCTTCTAGCTCTTGCATTCTGTATTCTGAGCTTTAAAGTTCCTTTCATTTATGATATTGTCTGGTCCAAGGGGCCTTCTAGTTTTGACAACCTATGTTTCAAGGTCCCTCTGAGCTCCAATATTCTGTATTCTGAAGTCAGCTCTGATGTTCCCTGTTCTAAAGTAGTTCCTTCTAGTGCCTACATTCTGCATCCTGTGTTCTAAAGTTGCTCCTAGCACTGACATTCTATGTTCTAAAGTCAGCTTGGACGTTTCTTATTCTGAGGTTCCTTCCAGTGCCTGCATTTCTTGTCCTATGTTCTAAGGTTGCTCCTAGCACTGACATTCTGTGTTCTAAAGTTGACTCTGATACTCCCAAGTCCTCTGACCCAAAGTCAGTACTCTTTCCCTTGGATCCTGCCATCCCCCAAGCTGGACAAGCTTTGAAAACCAGTCCAGGAACAGATGATGGGGCTGTTATCAGGACCAGCCTGGCTAGCAGCCAAAGCCTGGTGGTCACCTTGTGGTCACCAGAAGCTTAGCCACTAAGAATGATTTTTATTTTTAATTTCTAGCAACTCATAAGGAATTTTTTGACCAGGACGTAGAGAGCTAGGCCTCTATATCAGTGAAGGGAATGTTGACCACACTAAATATAGGATAAAGAACTAAATACAGAATTAAGGTCACAGAAGTTATTAACATGTGGAGGCAAGTTTGCCCTAAGGCTACAGCTAGAGAAAAGGCGAGGGTTCCAGAATATCCCTAAACAGGCTAGAGTGGGTGGCAGCTTGGGCCTTGCTGCTCGTCTTGGTCTGTGTTCTAACTCGGGACCTGGAATGCTTGTATCTGAACGGCGTACGGCGTGATACAGCAGCATGAGAAGATTTCCCCTGACTGCTTCTGTAGCCTCACATGAAGAGGAGTGGGCCCTCTTACTGGCTGAGCAAACCCTGAGTGGTGCTGCCATCCTAAGACAGCAGTAGCAGGTGGGTCCTGTATTATTTAAAAGCATAAAGCTCTGGGTGTTTCTTCCTTCAACTCTCTAGGACATTTAGAAAGTAATTTTCATTTGAGAGCAGGGGCCAACCTTCTCCCACACTAGGAACCCCATGGTTATGGTTTCCACATGGCAGATGAAATGAGCTTGTCTGAAGTCTGAGCTTCCGATGGTCTCTTTTGCCCCATGTGCCTTCCTCAAGCATAGGTGACCAAACAAGCATCTGGAGATGGGTTTGTCAGTCTGTCTTACCAGAAGGCATGATCTGGAATGAGTGGTTTAGACAGTACAAAGCTGAGTTGAAATGTAAAAGGTTTAACTAGCAATCCCAACAAATGCTTCATGTTCTAATGGATCTGAGTCTTGACCTTCTAGGATAGTGCCAACCACAGTTATAAAAGATTGAATATTATTTTAGGTTTTGATGTCAATGAGTAGAAAATGTGGGTCTTCTGTGTGCTGAGTTCTATTTGGAGAAAAAAAATGACTTCTCAGTACTGCACACTGGATGCCTTTCATCCCAACACTTTGGGGAGAACCTTGACTTGAGCCAATCCTATGCTTTAAATAATCTCCTCCCACCCAAGTATCCAGGGTGGGGGCATAAATCAATCAGTCTCCAAGAGTTTATAAAGTATCTATTAAATGCCAGGAAATCCTAGGTGCTGGGGATACAAATAAACAAATGAACAAACTAATGAATGAATGAATGATCCCTGCTTTTTAAGAGGCAGAGGGAATAGAGTCTGGCCTCTGTCCCTTTGGAAATCAGGCTTCTCTGGAATTAAACCTAGTCACAGCAAAACCAGAGCTGATAGGGTCCCAAGTGCCAAGAAAAAGAACATACTGCCCCAGCAGCTCCTTAACCCAGATGCAGTTTTTATGGGGGAAAGGTATATTTTGAAATACTTCTCAAGATGGGCACTATTACTTGCTATTTCAGTTCCTTGTGAAATATCTTACGTTACAATAAAATCAGGCATCAAGGATACAGATGTTCTGGGCCATCACTCAAATTCTTCAGGGCACACAGTAAAAGTTATGTTCCCCAACAACACTGTAGGAGGACAATGGCCAGATTGAGCTGCTTTTCACGAGGTAGTCTAGGCTTCTTGCCAGCAGTTGATAGTCACAGTGTTTGGATTGGCCCCTGACTAAAAATGGAGTTTCAAATAAAATAACAAACACGTGCTTTTTGCTTGATATGACCAAGAGAGTTTTAGACTGGAAGAAGGGGAGGCTGAAGTCCCCCAGTGTGGACTGGCCATGCTTGGCCCTATGGAGAGTGGCAAGGACAGCCAAGGAAGAATGGCAGCATGAAAAAAAAGAACCCGCAGCAAAAACTGTGGCTTCTGAGATGCCCATAGAGAAATGGGGAATACGTGGGGAAAAGGGGATAGGGATTGTACCTGCTGTGGTTTCACTGATACAGCGAACTCCCAGGTGAGGAAACTCCATCTACCAGCACAGGTCACCACCTTCTCTATAACTGACAATCTGAGAGACTAGACCTTATGTCTCTTCACTCCCAGCCAGGGCCCTGGCTGCCATATCTGATCTTTAGAGAAATAGAATTAATGCCCTGCCCAGAAAGGAGCAGAAATGACACAAAGCTTGATTTTAAAAGAAGGTGAGGGGAAAGACATGTGGAACTATGCAAATAAAGTGAATAAAATGTTGATAACTTTTTAAATAAGATATTCTATTCCTGGGATCATATCCCAAGGAAGCTATAGATTAAATATTACATACACACACACACACATACACACACACACACACACCACTTTTGTGATAGATAAGAATTATAAGCAAACTAGATGCCCATCAGTTGTGCAATAACTAACAAACTGGCCCATGAATGGAAAGGAACGCTACTGTGCTGTAGAAATGATGTGTGTGATGAATACAGAGAAGCCTTGGAAGATCTATATGGACAGATGCAGAGTGAAGTCAACGGAGCCAAGAAAATATATCCAATATATACAACAAATTATATCCAATAACTACAACAATATATTTCACACCAAAAAACTCAAAAGCAAATGTAAAAAACAATCTAAAAATCAAACAAAACTCCAATAAAGAGCACTGAGAAGACAACCCCAGCCTATCCTTTTGTGGATGTGGGAGGTCCGCAGGCATTACACATTACGCGTGTTTGGGGATTTTCTCAATCTGTCGGGCTGATCTTTTTCTTTTTATCTCTTAAAGAATAGTATTTGTCATGTTGGAGGGCTCCAGGAGGCAGAGAGGGAGAGATACGTGGGATACTATGGTGACACAGGAAACAGAAAATATCAATTAGAAATCATTTTAGAAGGTGGGGAGGAGAGGCAGAGAGAATAGCCATCCCATCTGAAAAAGTATTTCTCCCCAAATCATTGTGTCCCCTTCTAGATGCTGTCTGTGTTTCCCTGCTAGAATGACAGCTCCCCCTAGGCAATGGACTGTTTCTCTTTGTATTTTTTTTTTCTTCATTCTTAGCTTGGTGCTTTGCACACTGTAAGTGATTAATATATGCTTTTCATTCATCCAGTCAGGTGGTCCTCCCTGATGGTCCATTAATCTGTCCTCCAGGTCACTTCTATCTCTGCCCCAACTCCTTTTGCCCCAGGTGAAAGTATTCCTAGTCCTCTGACTCTAGGGCTGGTACTCTACCCACTGTTTCACCTAGCTGCTTTACCTATGTCCTTAGGTCTCTCCCAACTCTGACATTTTGTGCTCTGTGTTCTAAGGCAGGAGTTCTTAACCTTCATTTTGTGTCCCAGACACCTCTGGCCGTCTGGTGAAGCCTAACGACCCCTTCTCAGAATAATGCTTTTAAATATATAAAATGAATCGGATTACAAAGGAAACCAAAGGTTAGTAAAAAAAAAAATTCACAAGCCCTCTGAAATCTATTCACATTGTCAGCTCTAGCCCTTCTGAGAGAGACTGAGACTATTTTGCAGACTTACACTACCAATAATCTTGACCTCAGGGCAGGCACTGCCCATCACCCTCATCTCCTAGCTATTATGATATGGTGCCTAGAGCCCTCTGGACCCTCTCACAGAGCTCTGGGCAGGGCTGATGGCCTCAGAAATGAAAACAAGTCACATTACTTTATCATGACACTAATTAAAGTGATGACGATTAGGGTGAGCTCTCAGCCCAAATCACAGAAACCATACCCATCTCTGCTGCGTCTCGCCCAGCTGTCAGTTTCCATTTATAAAGATGGCATTAAACAACTCCAGGGCAGAGAGAACCTTGTGTTCTGGCCCCACATTCCCAGCCCAGTCTAGGGAGCAGCCCTGGAGGAGAGGGTTACTGGAGGAGGCTTTGTGTGGGTCATCCCAGACACCAGAAAGCAGTCATTGTTCTCACCCCTGGCTTCCCTTCTCCAACACCAGTCTGTAAACACAGAGTTCCTCAGCCCTGGGGAGAATGGGCTTCTCTCCCTAGGGCAAAACCTCCCCCCAGCTGTAACACTCAGCTGGGAAACATGTTTGTTCTAATGCCCAACTAGCCACCCAGAGGCAACCTATTGTGGGGCAAGGAGCTTGAGATTTCTAGGCAGAGGAGGTATGTTAGAACCTCAGGGCTCTGAGTGAATCAAGTAATAGCTTGGACCCAGTGATTTCCAAGGTCCCTGTCATGCTCCTGGACAAGTTACATGCCCACCAAGTTTCATCCAAAATGAGGGGTTTGATAGAGGTTCTGGAATGAAGAAGGCATTTGGCATCCTAGTTCCTGGGTGCAAATCTCGTCTGTTCATTGCCATCTGTGTGTTGGAGGAGCTATTTCAACTCTGTGTCTCAATTTCCTCATTGGTAACCTTGAAGATATTAGACTAGATGAGGGGTTCTTACCTCTTTTAGTGACATGGGCCCCTTTGACCTTCTAGTGAAGCCTGAGAAGCTTCTCTCAGAAGAATCATTTTAAAAGCATAAAATAAAATACAGACTATTACAAAAAAAATCAATTCCATGGAAATCCCACCAGCTAGCTAGCTATATCATTATTGTTCAGTTGGTTCAGTCATGCCCAGCTCTTTGGGATCCCACATGGGATTTCCTTGGCAGAGATACTGGAGCAGTTTGCTCTTTCCTTCTCCAGCTTGTTTTGCAAAGGTAAACAAGGTGAAGTGACTTGCCCAGAGTCACACAGTCAGTAAGTATCTGAGGCTGGATTTGAACTCAGGTCTTCCTGACACCAGGCCCAACACAATATCCATTGAATCACCTACCTACACACACATATGCATGTATGCATGTGTATATGTGTATACATGTGTGTATGTATATGTCTTGTGTTATATGTGTGTATATCATATTGTGTCATATTGTGCATATGTTTAAGTTCGCAGACCCTAGGTTAAGAATCCTTGGACTAGATGATTTCTAAGATGACCCTTACTCTAGGAGTTTCTATGACTCCCCATTGCCTTCAGGACAAAATGATTCATATTTAAGGCCCTTCATTATCAGGTCTCAGCCTCCCCTTTAAAACTAATACCCGTCACTCCCTCTCACCCTCCAGCTCTAGTCATGTTGACCTACTAACTGTTCCTCATATCCCACCTCCATGCTTTTGCACAAGTCTTCTGCCATTCCTAGCATGCTCTCTCATGCATCATCCCTTGGTCTCAGAGGCCTCAGTTCCCTTCAAGACTCTGTCCCAGTGCCACCTCCCCCAGAAGGCCTTTCCTGATTTCCCCAGTTTTTATTACCCCTCCTCCAAAACACTGTGTATTTGTTTTGTAAACGTCTTTTGTTTACTCATCGATGATGTGCAGTACCTCCCCACTAGAACAAAAGTTCCTGGAAACCAGAGATTGTTTTACTTCTGTATTTTTATCTCCAGAGCTTAATGCAGTGCTGGACACATAGTAGGTGCTTTAAAAATGATAGTTGACTAGTTAATTGATTGATCTCTTCATGTTTTAACTCTGTGACAAGGAGACAGTAGTTCATCTGAAAAGTATCTGGGGTCCTCGTGGACCTCAAGGTCACTGTGAGTCAAGAGTGTGAAATGGAAGCTAGGAAAAAAACGGCATGTTCTTCTTAGTCTGTTCTGAGAGAGGCCTCGTGACCAGAAAAGGGAAGGGGTAATGCTATTGTTCTCTGCCAGGATCAGCCTGGATTTGGAGTACTGGGCTCAGTTCTGGGCATCACCTAGGAAGGACATAAGGAAACTGGAGAATATCCAAAGACAGATAAAGGGCCTCAGTTTCATGCCATATGAGGATCAGTCACAGGCAACAAGAAAGTTTAGCTTGGAGAGGAGAGAAGGTGCTGTAGAGGGCAGGGCAGACTAGCTCTCCCTCATGTATTTAAAGGACTGCCATATGGAGGAAGGATCAGAGCTGCCCTACTTGGCCCCAGAGGGGTAAAGATCCAGAGGAATTGATGGAAGCTGAACAGGGGCTGTTCGGGCTGGACGTCAGTGACAACTCCCTGGAGAGCTTGCCAGGAGTGGAATGGGGTTGTAGCAGGAGGCAGTGAATGCCCTTCATCTAAAGCCTTCAAGCAAAGGGTGGAGGACCGCTTGCTGTGGCTGGGGGGGAGATGCTTGTTGAGATGTGTCTTGGATGAAATGACCTCTGGGTTCCTTCCAAACTCAGTCAGTCAACAAGGATTTGTTAAGCACCAACTGTATGCTAGGCACTGGGCTAAGCCCTGGGACTATAAAGAAATATTTAAAAAAAATAATAGGGGCGGCTAGGTGGCGCAGTGAATAGAGCGCCGGCCCTGGAGTCAGAAGGACCTGAGTTCGGAGGCCGGCCTCCGACACTAATCCACACAAACAAACAAACAAAAAAAAACCTAGCTGTGTAACCTTGGGCAAGTTACTTAACCCCAATTGCCCTAAAGGGGCGGCTAGGTGGCGCAGTGAGTAAGAACACCGGCCTCGGAGTTTGGATGACCCGAGATCAGATCTGGCCTCAGAAAATGAGCACCCACGCATAAATAATGACTAGCCGTGTAACCTTGAGCAAGTTACTTAACCCCAATTGCTTTAAAAAAATAAAAAATAATAGCCCCTGTCCTGGAGGGGTTTCTATCTAATGGAGGAGACAATATGCAAATAATTACATACAAACAAGGTTCATACAAATAAATTGGAGATCTCTCTGGAAGAAGGCACTGGCATTATTGTGAGGGGTGGGGGGGGGGGGGAAGGTGGAAAGGCTTCTTACGGAAAGTAGGATTTAAACTGAGCCTGAAGGGAGCAAAGAGGTGATGAGGAGGGAGAGGATGCCAGGCATGGGGGAGAGCCAGCAAAAAAAGAAGTCTGGTGATAGTGGGTCTGGTGGTAGGAACACCAAGGAGATCAATGCTCCTGGACCAGAGAGTATGGGCGGGAAGCAAGTTATAAAAGACCAGAAAGGTAAGGGGGATCAGGTCATGAAGGGCTTAAAAAGCCAAACAGAGCAGTTTTTGCTCGATCCTGTCAGTAAGAGGGAGTGATTGGAGTTTGCCAAGTAATGAGAAGATGCACCCAAAAAAGTCTGGATCTGAACCTCAGGAAGCTCTCTTGGGCCCAGATCTAGGGTTAGGGTTAGCATTAGTGAAAGATACCCTGGAGTGGGGAGAAACTCAGAGATTCCATGACTTTATGGGCCTCTGTTTCCTCGTCTATAAAGTTAGAAGGTAATTAGATCAAAAGTCCCAAGCAGTCTGCAGACAAGTCAATGTTTTGGGGTGACCAGGTCTATCTCAGGCCCACAGCACCCAGCAAGGCCTCCTGCCTGTGACTGGAGGGCATTTCCAACGGGAGGGGACCATGTTGGTACAGTACCAAGTGGACTGTGGGATTTCTAAAGCCCCTTCAGCCCTGGCATTCTACACGCTAAGCAAGGTGAAGAGAAAAAAGGCAGACACCGGGATTCTTGGACAGTCCCTCCCTGAAGGAGCTCATCCTCCAGTGGGGGCAACAAGAACCATAGATGGGATAGGGATCATGGCATCTTGGCCATTAGGGCTACAAGAGTTGAGAGAAAGGAAATGGCGCCATGGTCTGGGGATAACCAAGGAAGTCTCTGAGGAAGAGAGACTAGAGCTGGGCCTGGAAGGATGGGCAGAATGGGTAAGAAAGGAAGATGAGGAAAGAGAAATTCCAATGGGGGTTGGGGAGGGGGAGCAGCCTGAGCAAGTATCCCACAGGACTCCCCACTTGGTGGGCCCCCAGTTAGTCTAGAGCAAGGGGACCATGTTGGGGAGACCTAGAACTGTCTGCTAAAGGATGTCCCCAAACACAAACTTAAAGGCGTCAGGAATGGGAGGGCAGTGGGCCGAGGGGCAGGAACACTGGGGAGACCCAGGACTAACTTACCATATGACCTTGGCAAGTCATCCTCTCTGTACCTCAGTTTCCACATCCATAAAATGAGAGAGTTGGACTAAATGTCTACCAAGCTCCCTTAGAAGTCTGACATTCAATGCTCTAAGACTCCTTGAAGTTGTGGCGTTCTGTTTTCTATGACTTCACCAGGTTCTCCTGCACCCTCTTTGCCTCCATGGTCAAAGAGTGTCTGGTCCTGACTGGGCCTTTGGGTACCCAACAACTACCAGGACATATAGCCAGACGACATCACTGTTCACAGCATTGGTCTGGGCAACTTGTGAATCCCTGGGAAAATGCTGAAAAGGGTTATTTTTTTCATTTCTTTTTCTATATTTTTTGTTAAATTATTTATTTTCCATTTTCAACATTGACTTCCACCAGTTTTGAATTTTCTCCCCCACCTTCCCCCCCACTCCCCAAGGCAGCTTGCAATCTGATATGGGCTCTACACACATATTCCTATTGAACACATTTTCACATTAGTCATGTTGAGTAGAAGAATCATAACAAATGGGAAAAACCATGAGAAAGGAAAAAACAAAACAAAACAAAAAAGGAAATAGTCCGTTCCATTCTGCATTCCAACTCCACAGTTCTTTCTCTGGATGTGACTGGGATTTTCCATCATGTTTCCTTTGGAATCGTTTTAGGTCCTTGCATGACTAAGAAAGGGCTAAGCCTAGCAAAATCAGTCCTCACACACTGTGGCTGTTGCTGTGTACAATGAATGTTCTTGTTCTGCTCACTTCACTCAGCATCAGTTCATATAAATCTTTTCAGGTTTCTCTGAAGTCTGTCTGTTCATCATTTCTTAGAGCACAATAATATTCCATTACATTCATATACCACCTCTTGTTTAGTTATTCCCCAGTTGATGGGCATCCTCTCAGTTTCCAGTTCTTGGCCACCACAAAAAGAGCTGCTATAAATATTTTCATACAGTGGGTCCTTTTCCCACTTTTATGATCACTTTGGGGTACAGCCCTAGAAGTGGTATTGCTGGGTCAAAGGGTATGCACATTTTATAGCCCTTTGGACATAGTTGCAAATTGCTCTCCAGAATGGTTGGATCAGCTCGCAGCTCCACCAACAATGCATTAGTGTTCCAACTTTCCCATATCTTTTCCAACATTTATCACTTTCTTGTTTTGCCATGTTAGTCAATCTCAATCTGATAGGTGTAATGTGGTACCTCAGAGCTATTTTGATTTGCATCTCTCCACAGTGAGTTAGAGCATTTTTATGTGACTATAGAGAGCTTTAATTTCTTCCTCTGCAAACTGCCTGTTCATATCCTTTGACCATTTATCAATTGGGGAATGACTTGTATTCTTATAAATTTGACTGAATTCTCTATATATTTTAGAAATGAGGACTTTATCAGGGACACTGGTTGTAAAAATTCTTTCCCAGTTTTCTGCTTCTCTCCTAATCTCAGTTGCATTGGAAAGGGTTATTTTAAAAGGTAACTTGTGAACGCTTAGAAAAAGAAGGGATCATCAGGAACCAGTATGGGTTCACCAAGAGAAGGGGCTGTATTGGAGTTCAAGTGGATTTCAACAAGACATTTACAAAGTCCCTCACAATCTTCTCTGCACCAGATGGTCTCCTATGGAGAAGGGGCCAACCACCCCTGACAGCTGACAATCAACTGCCCCCCAAGGGCAAGCCAGTGAGCCTAGCCAAGCAGCAAGGCACCTTGAGGGACATCTCCCCTCAGACCTGTTCTATTGAATCCATTCTATCAGAACCCCCATAATCCAATGGAAACAAAGACCCTAAGTCAAAGAGCCTTGCAAATAGTAGTACTTCCAATCCAGCACCCTCAGGCATCACTCTGGGAAGCAGTCCCTGTGGAGATGCAGCCTGGACCTGCTCCTATATGAGCTGGACCTGGAGAGGAAGATTCCAGCCGCCAAAGTCCTTGTCCCAGTCAATGGTGCAAGGTCAGAAACATTCGAGAGGAGGCATGAACATCTGGGTTTTACTGATTGTCCCTGGGGACTATGAGACTTTTCCTTCTTCCTTGTAGTTGAATCCTCCCGTGTATTGTCTCCCCATTAGAATGGGAGCTCCTGGAGGATTGGGAGGAGAAAAGTGGAGGCAGGAAGGCTCAGTGGCAGATGCCATAAAACCTCCTTCTCCTCCTCTTCCTCCTAACCCCTCTATTACTATAAGGCATTGGTGTGGCCCTACAAACTTGCAAAGAACTTCTTGTATGCTAACAGGTGCTCTTTTTAATCTCATTTTGCTGATGAGGGAGCTGAGACTTGCCCAGGGTTTCACAACTGATGAGTGTCTCCAGCAGGATTGGCACTCAGGTCTTCCTCACTCCAAGTCTCAGGCTCTATCTGCTGCAACACCTAGCTGCCTCGGGCCTCAGTTTCCTCATCTGTAAAATGAATGCACTGGACTCAACAATTTCAGAAGTCCAGCTCTAATCTCCATCACAGATCTGACCATGGAAAGAGGGTTTCTGAGTTGGAAGCAGAGCCACTGGACCTAACCCCAGCATTCAAAGGCCTTCCCATCTCATCCACCGCTGAACTTCGGCCTCCTTCAGTGAACCAGCAGGGCACTGTGGGTAGTACACTGGGCTTGAAATCAGGAGGGTCGGCCCTCCTATATGTGTAACCAGTAAATAAACCTCTCTGGGACTCAGTTTCCTCATCTATAGAAGAAGTCTATAGGACAAAATAATAGCAACACCCCCCAGAATAATCTCGAGGATCCGATCTGAATGGTCTTCAAACCTAAATGTGCCATGTCTGTGTGATCTAACATCAGCATCACTTGATTAGCCTCCCTGAGGCTCAGTCTCCTCATCTATAAAATGGGTACAGTAATACTGAAGGTACTCACTTCATAGGGTTGTGTGAAGGTCATGAGCTAATGTGAGTGACATAAACTGGAAAGCCCCATAGAAATGACAGTTCATTGTTATTATACTTTGTGCCCTCCTTAGGGCTAAGCACCTCCTATACTTCCTACACTAGGAACATGACAAATATTATCTCATCTGATCCTTATAACAACCTTGGGAAGTAGGTGCTGTTGTTATCCCCATTTTTCAGTTAAGGAAACTGAGGCAGGCAGAGGTTAAGCGACCTGCCCAGGGCCCCACAGCTAGGCAGCAATGAGTGGCAGGTGCTGGATAAAGCTTTTCAGATGAGGATAGATGAATGAATGCTTAGTCATGTCATCTCCATTCCAGCCCTGCAAGCTCCTTCCTCAAACACTTCCTCATAATTATAAGCCTCAGATAGACTCCCCTCTGCCCCATTCACTCAGCCCTCTGGCCCACCCCTACCCAGGTGTCGGAGGTGTCGTCAAACATGTGACCATCCCCTGAAACCAGAGTCATGATGATTGGACTTAATAGCTCTGGTGATAGGAGAGCAAGCGTGAGACACGGCCAAGGGAGGGCCATGTGCCAACCCAGAAAGAGAAGGAGGAGAGGGACAGTCATCCACACTGCCACTGAGGAGTGGGCCACCTCCCTGTGATGGGATGCAGAGCATGTCACAAACAGGGGCTCCCCCCCGCCCAGCCCGGCCTCCCTCAGATCCCAGTCAGCTGCAGGTCCTGTCATCATTTCCCTAATGTGGGGTCCTCTGCGAGAACAAAGGCCAAACACAACAACAGTCCTGGGTGCACAGCAGGCACTGGGGCTCGTGGATTGATTGATTGGATCACAGATTTATAGCTGGAAGGGGCGTCCTGTCTAGTCTCCTGGCCTCTCATTTTCCAGAGAAGGGAACCTGACCCAGTGAGGGGAAATGATCACACATACATTAAATGGAAGAGATGGGATTCAGACCCAGGTCCTCTGACTAAACGTCTTGTATTGACCTATCCACAGAGCTCTGGGTTCTAATCCAGGCTCCATTACCAAACTGTGCAACTTCAGATAAGCCCCTTCCCCATGCTGATCATGTCTTTTCACTGTAAAATATTTTCACTTCCTACCTGGCAGAGTCGTTGTGAATACCCAGCAAGATAAGAAAGCTGATATCCAGAGGGGAAGGGGAAAGCATTGAGCAGGTGTGAACAAATGAGGAATTCTGTAGGAGATATGAACTCCTAACAAAGGACTGATGGAGAAAAGGTAGAAGGAAAATGTACAGGGGTTCATCTTTTCACCACTCACTACTTACTAGCCATGGGACCCTGGGACTTCCCAGGCAAGGATAAAATGACATAATGTTGGTGCTTATCTTAGCTCAGTATGTGACACAAAGTAGGTGCTTAATAAATACTTATTCCTTTCCTTTCCCCTTCACCGCCCCCCTTACCTCTAGGAGCAGAGAACACACACAGGAAGTGTTCACACTTTCAGATACAGACCCCTCCCCAACCTGGTCCCCAGCGTTACCTCCTTCTCCTGACCAGGAGGACCTCTCCTGGCTCACTCTTTCAGCTGGGTCCCATCACTTCTCATTTGCCCGCCACCTTCGAGCCTAACACCTGGACACCATTCACATGCCCTCTTCCCATCACTCCCTTTCCAAATACAATCCATTTTTCTCTAGTCTCCTCCTTGGTCACACATGAGAAGGTAAGCTTCTTGAGGGCAGAGGCTATGGTGATTCTATATTTCTGTCCCCAACTTAGCCCAATGCCTGGGTTAGTCCCTTCACGTATGGACAAGGGCAGTGCAGTGTAAGCAGCCACAGAGGGGTTATGAGCCACCTTCGGAGAAGGAATGCCCACAGCAATGGAATCACCAGGTCTTTGAGGGATAAGATCACAGGTCCAAAGATGGACTCTGTTCCTTTTACAGGTGGAGCTCACAGAGATGAAGGGACCTGCCCAGTCACCCAGGCAGAAGTGACAAAGACAGCTGTACGTCCAGGCCTCTGACCCCCATGCAGCCCTCTTTCCATAGCACCACATAACAATACACTGGGCACAATTTTGGTTTTTTTTAATCTTTTAGGCACTAAGGGCTGTCATTTGGTGTCTTGAAAGATTGCTGACTTTGCCCATTAAGTGTAGAGTCATGGGAGCCTGGTCCAAATCTGCTTTCTGTCACTTATCCCTGTGTGACCCTGGGTACGTCTTTCTCCTTCTGGGCCTCAGTTTCCTCATCCATGCAATGGGGGTGTGCCCCTTTGTAGCAATAACTCTGTGGTTCTGCGAAGGCCCTTTAGGGAACATCTCTTTCTAAACACTTTACCACACCCCCTAGTATTTATATTAAAAGCATTAGACAACAAACTCTCCCTGGGCACCTTCAGCTTCAGCTCTCCTAATCCTGCCCCTCCAAGGAATGCAGAGGCATGAAGTCATTTTCTCCTCATTCATTGACTGACTCATCTGGAAGTCGTGATTTCACCCAGAACATGACCAGTCATAAATAGCCAGCCAGCTGTAAAACCGGGTCAGCACTGTGAGTGCAAGTTGGGAGCTTTGCCTCCTAAACACCCCATGTTCTGTGAGAGGGCAAAGCTGCCAGAGAGGCAGCCCATTCACAAGACTCCATGTGGTCTCAGCACCGGGCTAGGGAGAGGGGGAAATACAGAGATACTGGGAAGGTGGGAAGTCCCCAGACTAATCAGCAAAGGTGGAGCTAAGGGGACGTATCCAAGGGCAAGGTACACTGGGAAAGGCCATGAAAGCAGAGGATGCGGACTCAAATATCACCTCTGGTACGTCGTCTTCTCTGGTAAGTCACTTTCCCTCTTTGGGACTCAATTTCCCCAAATGTAAAGTGGAGATAATGATAGCACCTGCTTCACAGAATGGTTGTGATTATTCATCATTATCCTCCCACCCACAATGCCACTCACACCTCTTGCTCACCCTGTGGGATGCTTGACTGACGTCCTTTCTTAACCTCAAAGGCCTTTGCAATGGGTTAGATGCCATCCTCAGAATCTTTTAGTATTGGGGATATTGGTGAAGCCCTTGGAATGTCCTCCTGCTACCCTTATTCTCACCAGATGACGTCCCCTCTGGTTCGTTCATTCGTGGATGATGCCAGAGATGGCCCTTCTCATAGGTAAGGCACCACTGCTGAAGCCTTTCACCCGACTCACCCCCCAATGCCATCCTCCAATGCCCTCTGGGCCACTGATTGCTCTGATTCCTCAAAGCACATGGCATTCCATGACTCATAACCATACTGCCTCTGAAGGAGAATGGGAATGTTCAAAAGACGGGCCAAACTCAGTGGCAAAAAAGGCTCAGAACGCTTGCATGTGATAAAATCAGACATAACCCTCATTGTTCTCTTCTTCCTGTTCATTCTGGAACCAACCCAGTGCCCATCTTGAGTGATCACCCAAGACAGAAGCACCAATGGAACAACTCAGTAGCACCAAAAGGTGAATTGTAGAAGCCATCAGATCCAGCCCCTTCCCCATTTCACTGATTGGGAAACTGAGGCCCAATCACATAGATGGTAAATGTCTGAGGCAGGATTCAAACTCAGGTCTTCTTGGGTTCCAAGTCCAGAATTCTCTGGCTTCTTTCAACAAATGAAGACAACTAGGAAAAGGCCTCTGTTTTCTCTGCCAAGGAGAATGATCACTGAAACGGACAGAACATGAGTGATTAATAGGCCTTGGGTACCCAAGATAAGGAGGGTGGTAATCAGAATCGATGCCTTGGATGAACTCATGTTACCCAACCCAGACATGCTGAAAGACCTGGGTCCTGAAAGGCCTAGTGGGCAGGATCTTGGAATGACTGAAGAATGAGAGGAGTGCCACCATATTGGTAAACAGCACACCACCATATTGGAGAAGAGCCACACTAACAGGGATGACTGGCATGTCCACAGCCTCTTAGCTTTGCCAAGACCTTTTCATAGATGATGTTAGTGGGGCTTCACTATAACCCAGCGGGATGGGACCTGGAGGCATTGTCATGCCCATTTTACAGAGGAGAAAATGGATACTCATTGAGATGAGGTGACTTGCCCATAATCACTCAGCTATTAAACATGAGAATCAGAAGAAGAATCCAGGTCCTACTGACTCCAAGCCCAGGATGCCAGCCCCTCCCTCAACCAGGCTATCGTATGAATATGCAACAGCAATAATAAGACAATGGAATTTTCAAACTGTAGATGAGCAAGCTTGTCCTTAATTTCTGGCACAATTCTGGAATTTATGATGGAAAGAACAGTCAGCATTGACAAAAGAATGCAGTGTTCACAGAGAATCAGGATGACTTCCTGAAAACACATTCCACCAAGCTAATCCCGGGCTGATTTGACTTCATTTCTATGACTCAAATCCTGTGTTGTACTCAGCTCCTCATGCACCCACCCCACCCCCCATCCCATCTCCGAAGGTGGGTCACAACGTCCCTCAATACACCCCCTTCTCTCTTGGACGTTGCCACCTCTTTGGTGCAGACCTCCTCACCTTGAGTCTGGGCCATGGCAGCAGCTACTGGGGCTCTGCCTGCCTCCGCCCTCCCCGCTCCATCCATCCTCCATTCGGTCACTCAAGTGATGGTCTTAAGGTCCTAGTCTGACCATGAAACCCTTCCCCGTCCTATCCAATAATGTCCAGTGGCTCCCTATGGACTCCAGGATCAAAAGCCTCTGCTTGGCATTCAAAGCCCTTAGGAGCACGACCCCTGCTCCCTTCCCAGTCTGCTTACACCTTAACCCCCTGACCCAGTGACTCCAGCTTCCTGGCTGTTCCTCACCCATGACCCATGACATTGTCAGCAGTGACTTGGATAAAGACTGGGCAGATGGATAATGCCCAGCTTTGGGGGAAGGGAGGGTGCTGGATAATGGAGTCAGGCTCTGAAAGAACTTGACAGGACAAATTCAGTGAGATGAAATGTCACAGGGGAGAATGGCCAGGATTCCAGTACTACTTTGCTATAAATGCATCATCATCATAATGAATATCAAGTTTATTTATGCTGGAGGCAAGGTGAGACAGCATTTGTCTTAGGAGGATTAGGTGTTTTACCTGTTGCAAACTTGATATGAGTAAATAGTATGAGATGGCAGCTGGAAAAAGCCTGTGGCCTTGGGAAGAATTCCAAGAGATGGGCTTCCAGAATGAAGGAGTGTACAGTGCCAGGTCATCTGCCCTGGTCAGACCACATGGGAAGTGCCCAGGGATGGTTCTGAGCCTCTCCTGTCCACCAATTTTAGGTCTGCAAAAATCATGTAAAGCATTGTTGTTGCTGTCCCCCCTCAGGTCCACCCCAAGACTGCTTGCCCATCATTGGCGTCCACCTGGTCCATCCAACTCTCATGCGTGGCTCCAAGAAGCTGAAGCACGTGCGGCAACCACACCCTGGGAAAGTATTTCTGCAGATGGGCTACACCAGGTTGAGATTAACGGAGGGGTCCCAAAGCCATGGATGAGGTGGGGGGGGGGGTGTGCCCCCAAGCGTGTGAAGACTTCCCCTGGTGGAATGGGTGGATGAGAACAGTCTGTTCCAATGGCCAAAGGCAGCTGAAGCAGGCTGAGAGAGCTTAGTTAGATATCAAAGACGCCAAGGCCATCCACTGCATCTCCAGCCATCACCAGTTATCTTAATTCTGTCCTGCCACTGGACTGTGATGGCTGTGGAGGAGAGAGTGAGGCCAACGACTTCATGCAGCTCTGCCTCACTTAGATCCAATTTACTCATGAATCCAAAGACATCACCTACACTATTTTGCTATTTACCTATTTCAAAGTCCTGCAGTAACAGGCAAATGATGAAGTAGCAGGTGCCAATACACCAGGAGCTGTAGTCACAACCCCACACACAGGCAGCCCAGGCCACAGGCTCATTTCTCACTGGAAGCAGCAGTGGGAATCAGCAGCCCCCCCAGGTGTCTGAGCAGCCTTTTAAGGATTGCACTGTTTACCTCCTGGTGTGAGGAAGGGGCTAGAAAAGGCACCCTACAAATTGTCTGCTTATCCAACCCTGGCCTGATTACCATGGCAGGAGGGGATCCCACCCCGCAGTCAAAACACACACACACACAAAAAAATGTACAAAACCTTCTGCAAAGATGATCGGTACATGGAATGTGCTTACACTTATAGACAACACAAAATCCAGTGGACCTTAAGACAAAGAGCTCTTGTTGCAAGAGATCTCAGCAGGTATTATGTCCAAGCAGCAGCCCTGAGTGAAACAAGGCTGGCAGATGAAGGCCAGCTTACTGAAGTCAGAGCTGGATACACGTTTTTCTGGAGTGACTGCAGTGAAAGGAAGTGCTGTAAAGCTGATGTAGATTTTGCAATCAAAACTAATGTAGTCAACAAGCTTGTATGCCTGCCAAAAGGACTGAATGACAGGCTCATGACCATGTGATCACTTGCAGGAAAACATCACACCATCATCATCAGTGCCTGTGTTCCCAACATGATGAACCCTGATGAGGTCAAAGAAGAATTTAATGGAGAGCTGGAGAAGCTTATCATCAATGTCCTGAAAGAGGACAAATTTATAAATCTGGGTGACTGTAATGCTAGAGTGACCTCAGACTTCTAGACATGGCAGGGGAGTCCTGGGGAGGAATGGAATTGGAAACTACAACAGCAACATTAACTTACTACTGAAGACTTGTGCATTTCATGACCTTCTCACCAACACTGTCCTCTGTTTACCTAAATGCAATAAAACTTCATGGATGCACCCTTGAAGCAAACATCATCATTTAATAGAGTATGTGATTATAAGAAGAGACAGACAGAATGTGAGAGTGATGAAGCAATGTGTGGGGCAGAGTGCTGGACTGATCATAGACTTATCCTCTCCAAGTTCAACAAAAGTGGCAAGCCCAAGATGAAATGACTACCAGAAGACTTAATATCAACAGAGCAGAGCACTTCTCTGAGTGGGAACAGTTTTTTCTAGCTTGGAGGGAAAGTTAAGCTCACACACAGTTGACAACAGTGGAGCAGAAAAGGGGCTTTCAGAGATTTGGTATATAGCACTACATTTGCACTCCCAAACATCAAGACTGATTTGAAAAAACTGTGGGGAAATTCAGAAGGTACTAAATGAAAAACAAGGATTCCATCCCTGCTAGGGTTTTCTAGAAGGGTAGTTCATCCATTTCTAAGATGGCAGCATTTAATTCCATCAAAGGCACAAGCAAAGCTTAAGAGAGATGCAAGATTCTTGACTCAGTAAGAAAGCAGGTGAAATTTAGTTTTATGCTGATAGTATCAATCCAAAGCACTTTTATGATGCCCTGAAGGCTATTTAAGGACCAAAGACCTATGCTGTATCTCAGCTACTCAGCCATTATGGATCCACATTGATTAGTGATAAGGACATAATCCATGGAAAAATGGACCAAACACTTTCATAGTGTTCTTGACAGACCATCATCAATCAATGCTGAGGCCATTGACCTTTTACCTCAGGTTGAAGTCAGTCCCTCCCCAGCTGAGTTTCCAACAGAAGAAGAGGTTTGAATGCCATGAGGCTCCTTTCATGTGGCAAAGCACCTGGTGCTGATTCTATTCCACTTGAGATTTGCAAGGTAGGGGGTCCATTGCTCATACAAAAGCTAACTGAAATTTTCTGGGTTATATGGCAAGAGAAAGTTATCCCCCAGGAGTTCAAGAATGTTCCATTGGCCATCTCCATAGAGGTAAAGGAAATAGATTGTCCTGTGACAATCACAGGGGGGTCTCTCTCTTGTCATTGGTGGCAAGATTCTTGCCAGAGTTCTCCTTTATAGGCTGATCCTTCGCCTGGAAGATGGCCATCTACCTGAGAGCCAGTGTGGCTTCAGAAAGAGCCGAGGAATGGTCAATATGGTGTTTGCTTCCCGACAACTCCAGGAGAAATGCCAGGAGCAGAGCAGAGGTCTGTGCACAACATTTGTAGATCTGACCAAGGCCTTTGGTACTGTCAGTCTCTAGGGCTTATGGAAAATTATGTCAAAATTTGGTTGACTAGAGAAGTTGATCAGCATTGTATGTCATTTCCATGACTGCGTGCTTGCTCGGGTTCTGGATGATGGACAATGCTCTTGAGCTTTCCCAGTCACCAATGGAGTGAAACAAGGCTTCGTGCTCACTCCCATGCTTTTTAGCATGATGTTTTCAGCCATGTTGTCATATGCTTTTAATGAGCATGAACACGGCACCAAGGACAGCTACCACACTGGTGGTAAATTCTTCCATTTGAAAAGGCTACAAGCCAAGACCAAGGTGGATGGAGGGCTGGTGCAGGATTTCCTGTTTGCAGATGACCATGCACTCAATTCAGCCTCTGAAGCTGAGATACAACAAAGTATGGATCAATTCTCTGATGCTGGTGCTGATTTTTATCTAACAATTAACACTAACAAAACCCAGGTGCTCCATCAGCCAGCACCACACCAGCAATACCTGGAACCATCAGTCACAGCAAATGGAGAAGTCTGAATGCTGTGGGTAAGTTCACTTGCCTTGGCAGTGTACTTTCCAGGGATGTGCACATTGATAATGAGGTTGACACACACACTGCCAGAGCCAGCTCAGTGTTTGGAAGGCTCCAAAGGAAAGAGTGGGAGAGAAGAGGTAGTCGACTGACTATGAGAACGAAGATCCACAGAGCTGTGGTGCTGACCTCATCATTGTATGCCTATGAAACCTGGACAGTCTACCAGTGCCAGGCCAGGAAACTGAATCTCTTCCATCTGAATTGTCTTAGGAAGGTTCTGAAGCTCACCTGGCAGGAGAAGGGACCTGACACTGAGGTCATTTCTTGAACTAAACTGCCAGGCATTCAGACTCTGCTGCAGAAAGTGTAATTCCAAGGGCACATTGTTCGAATGCAAAACTTACACTTGCCCAAAAGACAGCTTTATGGAGAGCCCACACAGGGCAAGCTCTCACACTGTGGTCAGAAGAAGCTATACAAGGACACTCTCAAGGTCTCTCTGAAGAACTTTGGGACTGCTCAACATGGCACACCCACATTAGAGAAGGTGCTGTGCTCTGTGAGCAAAGGAGAATTGAGACAGCTCAGAGGAAACGTAAGAGGCACAGGTTTAGAGAATCCACCCCCAGTGTTCACATGGACTATTTGTGCCCGACCTGTGGCAGAGCATTCCGAGTTCGGATTGGTCTGATCAGTCGGACACATACAGTGACGTCACTTTGGTCCTCTCAGAGAATGAAGGACAATAACCCACCCAGCTGTATAGCAGCAGCATCTCGAGGTGGGGTGACAGGCCTGGATAGGCACCAGGCAATGACGAAAGCCTCTCAGGGCTTGGCTCCAAACTGTGCTGCTTCTGATTTCCCAGAAGAGGTGGGGAACTGACAAGGAGAGAAGGATTTCCTGATCATCCTGGTGGAAAGAACCGGACCTCCTGTACTGACTTTTCCACGAAAGCAGCTGAGAAGGAATGAAGGGGAGGGTGGAGGAGGGACTGTTGGAATGTGGTGAGGACCAAATGAGATCCTAGATGTCCTGGCTTAGTAGGGGCTACGTAAATGCTGGCTATTTTGGTTATTCAAATGGTTGTCCAGCAGAGTTCCAAGAACTTCAGATTATGCAAACTCAACAACCACCAGTCACTAAATCTCTAAACTTTGCAAGCACTGGTCTCCTTTGACCCTCAAAACAACCTTCGAGCCAATTATCACAGATAGTATTCCCCCAGGTTTGTAGATTAGGAAACAGCCCAGAAAGGTTTAGCCACTGGGTCATGGCAACCAAATTTCACTGCACCCAGGAGATGGGCTGCTGAGAACACAAAGGCGAGAATGAAACAGTTGCTGCCCTCAGAGAGTGTGCATCCTACTTGTAGAGGTCCCTAAGGGTCACAATGGTTGGAGCTCTGGGCCTGGAGTCAGAAAGCCCTGAATTCAAATCCAGCCTCAGACATTTACTAGTTGTGTGACACTGGGCAAAGTCCCTTAACCTCCGTTTGCCTCAGGTTTTTTTTTTTTTCATTTATAAAGTGGAAATAAAAATAGCACCTACCTCCCAGAGTTACTGGGAACATTAAATGAGATATTTGTAAAATATTTAGTGCAGTGCTTGGTGCATAGTAGGTACTTAAAATGTTTGTTTTCTTCCTTCCTTGGTTGGGGAGAGAGAAACACCATGTACAGGCACAGATGTATAGATACAAACTGGGTCATTTCAAGAACAAGAAAGGCTTTGGGTAGGAGGGGGCATAGAGGTGAGCCTTGAATGGAGCAGGAGGGACAGCTTGACTATTTGTAGGAAGGTACAGATGGGAGATATCTGCTATGTATCCAATAGGGAGCAGCTTAGAGATCAATGTGGCTAGGCTGATAGAGATAGTGCAAGGGGGTGTGAACTCAGCCTGGAAACACCAGATGGAGTCAGACTGTAAAAGGCTTGAAATACAAAACAGAGAAATCTGCATTTCTTCCTTGAGAAGATAGAGAGCCCAGGAAGCTTCCTAAGTAGAAGAGTAGCTGGCAGATCCCTCCACAGAAATCCATTTGGCAACTGGGAGAAGCAGGCTTGGGGAGTGACCAGTTACCATGGTCTAGCCCAGAGGTGAGGAGGGCCTGAACTGGGGGGTAACTTTGTGAGAAAAGAGAGGAGGGCAGGTATATGACTTCACTGATATCATCCTGCTTGCCTTCTTAACGGGTGGTGAAGGGAGAGAACCCAGGACTTAAAATATTTTTAGGTGAATGCTAAAAACAAACAAATAATGAATGGATGAGTGAATAAGCAAATAAATTAAAAGAGAAGAGGGCAGAAGGGAGAGATGTCACAAACATAGCATGGGCAAGACTTGGCAACAAATTCCATGCGGCAGAGGAGAGGTAGGAGTCAAGGTTGTGACTCTGAGCACCTATTGGTGTTGTGCTACCTTGAGGGAAACAGGAGAGTTGAGAAGAGAGGTGGCATTTGAGAGGCCCTAATGGAAGATCCAGATGGAGCTCAGAAGACAATCTGAGCTGATAATTGAGTCTGTGGAAGGTGAGGAGATGTGAGGGGGATGGGAGAGGGACAAGGAGGACACACCTGCTAGAGGTGACCCTGAGCAAGTCACAACTCCATTCGCCTCAGTTTCCTCATCTGTAAAATGGGCTGGAGAAGGATGGCAAACCACTCTAGGACCTGTGCCCAGAAAACCCCAAATGGGGTCATGAAGAGCTGGGCATGACTAAAAATAACTAAATAACAACAACAAGGCATTCTACAGATATTATCTCATTTGATCCTCACAACAACCCTGGACCTTGACTGAGTTAAGTGATTATTTCAGGGTCACATAGCTAATAAGTGTCTGAGGCTGGGCTTGAACTCAGATCTTCCTGACGCAGGGTCTATTGCTCTATCCACTGTACTGCCTAGCTGCCAAGAGAAAAAAGAAAGAGACAGAGAGAGATAGAGATGGAGAGAAAGAAAGGGAGGGAGACGGAGGGAGGGAGAGAGGGGGGGCGGAGAGAGGGAAAGAGAGGGAAAGGGAGGGAGGGAGGAGAGAGAGAGAGAGACAGAGAGAGACAGAGACAGAGAGAGAGAGACAGAGAGAGAAAGGATAAGGAGAGAGAGAGGGGGGGGGCAGAGAGGAGGAGAAAAGGGTATAGGACAGGGCCCTGCATGCTTTCCAGGATGTAGAGAATGATCTCCCCATGCCATGTCAGAGGAAGCAGACAGAGATCTAGATTGGTAGTCAAAGGGCCTGGCTTCAGATTCTGCCTTTGCTACTTATTCCTCGTGTGACACTGGGCAAGCCACTTCTCACCCTGGGCCTCAGTTTCCTTTTCTGTAAAATGTAGAACTCGGGCTAGATGACCTCTGAGGCCCCTTCCAGCTCTAGAGCAGTGATAAGGAGACAGAGAAGGAAGACTGAGGCAGGTAGGAAGAGCAGGTTCCCAGGAGAGGATGGTGATTAGCCAAAAATGGGAAAAGTTCCCCAAATGTGCATGTGCTGCTTGAGCTGGGGCCACACTCAACTTCCCAGAGTGTTCTCCTTTGGTGCCTGTGCTGCCAGAGGGAGGGTCAGAGATGGGTTTGAAGGCAGGACAAGGGATGCAGCTGCTGGTGCCAGAGGCCCTGAAGAGGGCACCAGTTTCCCTCCAAGCCTGAAGATCCCTGGGAGCCCAGGGCTCTGGGAGGGCATTCTGTAAACTAGGATGGAGGGTTGGGGTGACATGTGAGAGCTGGCATCAACTATTTGAAATTCTCTTCTGCAAAAGAGGGCTTAGATTTGGTCCAGAAATGTCTGCCCAAAAGGCCAGAGCAAGAAGAATTTGCTAGAATATACAGATGGGATGGGTGGCCTCAGGAGACACCCCCCTGGCATCTGTGTGAGCCCTGCCCTGATTATGCCCCATCACTTACACGCAGCCTCCCTCATCAGCCCATGGGTTCCTACAGGCCATGATTCTTTGCCCTTTTCTGAATCCCAGCCCTTTCCACACAGTGCCTGTAGTAAGAAGCCTAAATGCATGCTTATCGACTGACCGACTGACTAATGGGAGGTCTGGATTAGTAACTGCAGGGAGACTGGCCAGCAAGAGAAGATGCAGAAGCCAATTAGGGCTTTTATAAAAGTCTAAGCAGGAGCTGAGAAGGTGCTAAGATGGAAATGGTAGACCACTCAAGTGTCTTTGCCAAGAAAGCCCAAGTTGGGTCACGGAGAGCTGGACCCTGTGGTGCCTGAGCCAGGCAGCCCTGAGGTCAGACTTGGCCTCAGACGCTCATCAGCGGTGGGACCCTGGGCAGGGCTGCCTGCCTCAGTTTCCATCTATAAAATGGGAAGAATAACACCCAGCTCCCAGGGTTGCTGTGGGGATAAAATGGGATCATAGGGATAGAGCCCTTTGCAGGGACTGGCACACAGTAGGTGCTACATAAATGCTAGTCATAATTAGTATATTATTAAAGTATTCTGTAAACCTTGGATCTCTCATCATCAATATCAATGTCAGCCATTGCCAGCTGTCATGAGTAATAATGTTATTCTTAAGTGAGTGAGGAGAAAGGAGGGGCAGGGCAGCTGGAGCCTGGGGAGTCTGCAGCCCCTGGGGGGCTTTGCCTGGGTGTCCACGTTCCCTGGTCTAGGGGGGACCTTGGAAAGGCTTGTGCACCAGTCTGTGCTGGGAGCTGCCTGAGGCCTCAGAAACCTCTGGGTCAGAGGACAGAGCCACGTTTTCCCTTTTCCTGGGCAGAGCCCCAGCAGGAAGCTGCAAAGAACCATCCCCTCACTCCAAACATCCCAGCTTCAACCAACTCTTCCCAGTGACTGGCCAGGGAGGATCCTCAGGTGAGCCAGGCCTCAAGCAGCCTCCTGTCCGTCCATCCCCGGACACCAACATCTCATTCACTTCCTGTGATGGGTCTCAGACAAAGTGCAGCTCTCCCATAAACCCGGCCAATGGGAGAAAGCCTAAAACCACCAGATTGTGGGATGTGGAAAGACTGGAAACACGCCAGCCAATCAAGGAGGGACATGAGGGCCAGTGGAGACCAGATTCATGCATTAGTGGGGGATGGGACCAGAGGACCCTGGTGCCCCTCCAACTCTGCCCAGGGGGGATTCTCTTCTACTTTTCATGAATAAATCTTTTATGAAACAAGAGGAGTAGTGGGGAGAAAACCATCTATGGCATCAGGAAAACCTGAATTCAAATCCTACATCAGACATATATTAACCGTAGGTATGACTCTGGATGAGTCACTTAACCTTCCCAAGCTCTAGACAGCTGTCTAAGTTCCAGAGAAGCACAAATCTGAGTGGCAGACTCATCCAGAGAAGTTCCCACTACAATGAAAATCACAGGCCTGATCACTATATTTGTACCTGTGTAGCAGAAGTTACAGGAGTCCCTGGATAGATTTCAAGGAGTCCATAAATTTGGATGGAAAAAAATACATCTTACTTTTTTCCCTAACCTCTAACTTAAATTTAGAATTTCTCTCAGTTGTGAAATTTTTAATAAAACATTATTTTGTATATTGCTTAGACAGATAAACTGTTTAATAATTTTTAAATTAAAAAATACATTGCATTAGGAAACTAAAAAATCATTCTGAGGAATCCCTGGGCTTAGCCAGACTGCCACAGGGATCCATAATACACAGAAAGTTAAGAATATCTCCTATAGAGAGACAGACACTGACAGACAGAGGCAGAAAGAAAAAAAAGACAGAAGCAGAAAGAAAGACAGAAACACTGGGGAGAGACAAAAGCTAGAGCTAAGTTCTGTTCTGGCCCCTGGCACATACCTACATACATTGTGTAGGTGGTCCTAGACAAGTAGTTGGCTTCCTTGGTAACTCCAGGCAAGCTTTCCAAGGTGGAGACAGCCACCCACATGTGCAGGTGGAGGGAATTTTCTTTCCAGGAGTTCCCAGCCATTGAGATCTAGTTACAGGTTTGAGCTCAAGGTCACAAGCTTCTATGGGCCTCAGTCTCTTCATCTGTTAAGTAAGGATGACAGTATCTTACATTCCCTACTTCATAGGGGTTGTTGTGGGGAACGGGAAGTTTCAAACTGAGCAGGGCCATGAAAATGAAATCTATCATTCAATATTCTCCTTTCCTAATGCACCCTCAGTGGCAGCTCCATAGGTCAGGCAGACACAAGGTTCTCTAGGGAAGACTCACTGTCCCTTTTGGCCTCATTTGGGGGCCCATCACCTGCAAGGCATTTGGAGCTGGACAAAAATAGGAAACTGGATCCCTTCTAGTCTTGGTCATCATCCCTGATAAATACAGGGCTGTATTTATCAAACAGCTATTAATAAATTGAGCTTTCAGCAAGGGTCACACCAGGCTAAGACTCCATCCTGCCATGTGCCTCCTTCTCACCCTAAATATTGCATTAAGACCATGGCAATAGCTCCCTCCTACTAAGATCTAAGAAGCAGGAAACTTTCCTAGCAAGGACAAGGAGAGGTGAGCTATCTACAAAATGTTGTCTTCATTCTATAGGGGAGGAAACTGAAATTCAGATGTGAACTGATTTGTTCAAGGTAACACAGCAAGGAAGGATTGGTAACAGGATTCACACTCAGGTGTCCTGATTCCTGACCAGAGAAAAGGAAAAGAGAGAAAGAGAAAGGAGAAGGAAGGGGGAGAGGAGGAAAGAAAAGTGGGAAAGAGAGAGGGAGAGAAGGAAGGGAGTGAGGAAGGAAGGAAGGAAGGAAGGAAGGAAGGAAGGAAGGAAGGAAGGAAGGAAGGAAGGAAGGAAGGAAGGAAGGAAGGAGGGGAGGAGGAGGGAGGGAGGGAAGAAGGAAGGAAGGAAGGAAGGAAGGAAGGAAGGAAGGAAGGAAGGAAGGAAGGAAGGAAGGAAGGAAGGAAGGAAAGAAGGAAGGAAGGAAGGAAGGAAGGAAGGAAGGAAGGAAGGAAGGAAGGAAGGAAGGAAGGAAGGAGGAAAGGAATAAAGGAGCAAAGGAAACAGGGGAGACAGGTGGGGAGGGGATAGATCTTAGGTCACATAGGCAGTAAGAGAGCCAGAATTAGAACTTAGGTCTTCTGATTCTCAACCCAAAGCTGTTTCCATGACATTGTATTCTTGATAAGATGGGTAAACCACTACAGCCAACATTTATGAGAGAATTTTTCCAATATAAGACAACTGGCTCCTTTTTAAAAAATATATTCTAGAAATTACTCCCCCCTTCACAAAATCCTCTCATTTCTCAGTGAGAAGGAAAGGAACCAGCCGCCTTATTTTATAGAAGCTGAAAGCTAAGGACTGTGGGAGAAGCCACTTGACCAAGTCCCCGAGCTCAGAGCCAGTGGAGCTGACCCAAGACCCAAGGCCCTTCCCACTGCCCCCGCTCTTGGCCATGGGCTCAGCCAAGAAAAGCCACGAAATCCCCAGGATCTGGCTCCAACGCCCTCATTGGGTAACTCCAGCTCCTTCCAAATCCCTATCCCTTCAAATGGCCCTGGATGGCTTGGCCCATTTCTGGGACAGACTGAGCGAGTCCACCCCCTGCTGGACTCAGTGGGAATGACACAGGCCCAATGACCAGTTTGAGGACTGAGGAGGCTGTAGGCAAGGACAAGGTGCAGTAAAGACTTCTTTGAGTGACCAGATCCCAGCAGTATCACAGAACATGTAAGTGAAGGGGTTCTCAGAGGATATCCAGCCCCTTTGTTCTACAGATGAGGAGACTGAGGCTAAGTCTCTTGCCAAAAGTCACAGAGGAAGTAAGGGTCAGAGACAGGACTTACACCAGGTCTTCCACGCTTTTACCTGCAGGTCTAAAGGAGACACAAGGAAGTCATCTAGTCTGTGAGAAAGTTCATTCCCCTCGGTTTCCCCATCTGTAAGCTGAGTTCATCTTTCATGCCCTTGCTTTTTCACAGGTTTGTAACAGAGCCCCAGAATCTTGGAGTTGTAAGAGCCCTCAGATGCCACCTGGTCCAGGGCAGGACTGTGACAAGGATGAAATCAGATACTACAATTGACGCAAAGTGTTAGACAGACGTCAGCTGTCACTGTGAAGGTGCCACATCAATTCTCCATTGATTGATGCCTACAAAATAAAAATTAAAAAGCTCCACCACAGACAGAGTTCAGATCTAACACTTGCTGCAGGGCTGGCTTTGGGCAATCACAGCCTTAGGGGGCCTTGACTCCAGACTATCTGTCCTGTTCTCAATCTATGATCCCATGGTGCCATGATTACTCGATGACCCCTTCAACCTGCCTTTGTTCACTCCAATCCAAAGAGCACTCATCAGATGCCAGGGATGTGCCAGGGATGGTGCTGACCTCTGAGGATTCAGTGAATAAAAAGAAAGACAGTCCCCACTCTTATGAGCCCTGACTGAGCTGAAGGCAGGCAGGGCAGCAGGCACAAGGTGGCCGTCTGCCATGTCTGAAATGTTGCTTCTCTCCCACACCTCCTCCCATGCCTGCACTGAAGTTCTTCCCACCCTTCAGAGCATAACCCAGATGCTACAGCCTCCTTAAAGCATTCCCCCCGGGGCCATACCAGCTAAGAGGTCTCATCTCCTGATCTCTGTTTCTTAGGCATTTACCATATTGATGATGCTCTATCTGTGCCCATGTCTTATCTCCTCTGTTAAGCCATCAGTCCCATGGAGGCGGGGATGGAGTTTTGTCAAGATGCTGCATTTCCCCCAGCTCTTATCACAGGACTTTACATGTAGTTGGGGTTCAATAATGGGGTTCGATTCAACAAGTTGAATTGTATGTTTGCCGAATGCATGATCATTTGATTTGACAAGGGTTCATTCAGTCTTTTCCTCAGCCTCATGTCATAAGCTTTAGAGCTGAAGGGGACTCTAGAACACAGAATGCCAGAACTGGGAGGTGCCTTTAAAAAAGGAACAAGAGAATGTTAGAGCCTTATAAAAGAAGAAAATGGAATGTACAGGGTGGGAAGGGCTCTAGAACAGAGGATGTGAAAAGGAAGCGGGGCCTTGTAACATTTAATTTCAGAGCTGGGAGGGGCTTTAGACCTAACATAGACAGGACCATGGAGAGAAGACCTCAGAGCCGAGAGGAACCTTGGATAGCAGAGAAGGGAGATCTGGAAGCAACCTTAACCCATGAAACACAGAATGTCCAAGGCTCTAGAACTCAGAACAGTGTCAGAGCTGGTGGGAGGGAGGGAACATCCAAGATCATGCAATCCAAAATCTACATTTCACAGAAGGAACTGTAGCCCAGATGTGAAGGGGTCTGCCCAAAGTCATGTAGCTGGTCAGGATCAGTGGAAACTGGAACCCAAGCTTCCTGACTCCCCCTATCCAGGATTCTCCCCGCTCTGCCAAAAGCAAACATCTTGTGCAAAAGTGGCTTTCTATGAAACAATACTCTGTATGCAATGGAGAAAGCCCTCAAGTCAGATCCCCACAGGTGGGATGATGGTTGGGTGTGTTTGGAGGAGGGGAAGGGAAAGAGCAGCATGTTTACCTGTCCAAGGATGGATGGTTTTGGTGGAGCCTGACAATTCCTGGTGTAGGGGGGTTGGGAGGGGCTGCGAGAGACACAAAAAGGGGGTTCCCAGAAGATAAGAGTCCTGATGCCAACCACCTGAGCAAGAGTCCCAAGTCTCTCAGGGTCTTTCCTCCCAAGGTCCTACCCCTGTCCTTGATGATTGTGAGATCAAGCTGGCCTCAGGCCATGCAAGCTGCCCCATGCAGCCAAGAGATATGGGTTCTTGAAAACTCAGCTTTGGGGAACAGAGGCCATACAGAGTGGGCCTTGCCTGAGCAAGTCACCCAAACCAACCAAAGAATCCAGGCCCTGCTTTAAAAGCAGATCAGGAGAAGGAGACCTGCCCTTGAGGTCAGAACCCTGGGAGGCCTACTGCCTCTCACTTAGCCCCTGAATTCCACAATGGCCTCCATATTAGAGAAGACTTCCTAATCACTAGAACTATCCAAAGGGAACTACATTTGCTGTGGAGGTAGTGAGTTCCCCTTCACTGGAGTGCTCCCAGAAAAGGCTGGCTAACCATCATCAAGTGTGCTGTTCAGGTGCAGGTTGGACTGGACAGGGCTGAGGTCCCTCCCAGCTCTCAGGCACTGTAGGTCTGTGATCCTGCCTGGGTGACTTTGGGCCAGTCCTCCCCTTTCTGAGGACATCTGCCCTGCCCACCTCAGAGGGACCAACTATTCCTGTGATCAGTAGTAACATGCTTCCCCTCCAGTAGGACCCCTGGCATAGGGCTGAATACATAGAATCCTTTTCATAAATGTCAGATGAATGAAAAGAACACTTATTGAGCACTTACTATATTCCAGAGCCTCGGGCTAAGCCCCATGGCTACAAATAAAAGCAGGAAAAACTGAGGCCACCCCTAGGGTCACTCTAACTGGGAAAGACCAAGTATAAAAGAAAGTTCAGCTGGGGTGGAGGGTGGGGAGCACAGCAGCCATCAGCAGCAAGACACAAAGGGTCTTCCATTCCACAAGTCAGTCAGATCACAGAAGGCACAGTCAAGGGAGATAGTAAATCCTGATGGCCCTCAAGGAACCAAGGTGGTGACTCCCCCCTCACCCAAGTGAACAGGGAAGCCATAGGGTAGGGGAGGAGGAGAATGCCCCCCCCCCAGTGCTGGCAAGCCTTCCCACTACTCTGGCACCCGGGATGGCTTCTGGGACAGACAGCCCAGGTGTGGTGGTCTGGGACCATGGCACACCCAAATGGTATGGGATTAAACAAGTAAAGGTTGAGAAGGTAGATTGAATCCAATACTCCTTATAATAGGCAATCATGGGGTTTGTCTCAAACACAACCACACCTGCCCTTCTACCATTAACATCCAGAAATGTCCATTCTCTCTAAAAAGACTGTTGCCCTTCCTCCTTCTGCCCTTGCCATTGGGCTTTCAGGGAAGGTATAAGCTAACCACTACCTGGACATTCAAGGCTATAGATGCTCAGATGCCATTGGGAAAAACCCACTCCACATTCCCAGCATAGTTATGATCCTCCCTCCCCAGAACCCTCATGGCTGCTGCAGGGGCCCCTCAGAGGATGTGCTCCATGCCTCAGGGCAGTGACCAGTGAGTGGGAGCCCCACACCACTCCATGTTTGTTTGGTGTTGGATGAGTGAGGAACCCAGTAGCACCCAGAGTTAACTGATAAATGTACACACGTTGGGGTCTGCAATCTAGAATGTTTGGCAAAATCTCTGGCCTAGAGATCATTGGAGCAACTCCATTTTATCTACAGTTTTTGGATGTGATTCTGGATACCTTGTGCATGACTCCATCTTCACCCTACTCAGTAAGAACCTTCCCCTTCCGGTCTCCCAGGGACTTTGATTGTGTATCCAATGTGTAATCTTGAGTATCATCTAGGCTGCTGTTTTCTCCGCTTCCCACACTGAGCTCCACCGTCAGAATCCAGAGCAAATCAATAGATAAACATATATTAAGTGCCTACTGAGTGCCCAGCACTGTGCTGAATGCAGGGTCCTAAAGGCAAAGCCATTGAATTAATGAGTCTGTATGAAATGCAAACGCATGCCAGGGTAGCCTCCACCTCCAAGGGCCTCTGACTTTTCAAGTGCAGGCCAGCTCTCCAACAGTGCAGCTTTATCATTCACCCACATCTTCTTTTTCTATTCCTAATCCTCTGGTTAAGACCTTCTCAGTGCCCAAGGTCTTTCTCTATGTTCTTTAACTGAATGAGCTTTAACTGAATTAGCTTTAACTGAATGAGCTTCTCCAAAGCAGGGGCTGTTTCATTTTTGTCTTTATAGCTCAAGCACTTACATTGTGCCTGGTACACAGCATGTGCTTAATATATACCTGCTGAAACATTGTGCAATGACCACTTTGATAGACTTGGCTCTTCTCAACAGTACAATGATCTAAGGCAATTCCAAAAGATTCACAATGGAAAATACTATCAACATCCAGAGAAAGAACCATGGAGTCTGGGTACAAATCCAAGCAAACTAATTTCTTTTTTGTTTGTTTTTTTCTTCTGTTTTTTCCTTTTGTTCTGATTCTCCTTCACAACATGACTAATGTGGAAATATGTTTAATATGATTGTACATGTATGGCCGACATCAGACTGCATACCACCTTGAGGAGAGGGGAGGGGAGAGAAAAAAATCAGAACTCAAAATCTTATAAAAGTGAATGTTGAAAACCATCTTTGCACATAATTGGAAAAAACAAAATACTATTAAGTGGAAATATATTATGTATAAATACCTGCTGAATTGAATTGCTCTGAACTGAATGGAAGTGAAGTGAATTCAGTTGAGTTGAGTTGAATGAGAGTTTGTTGGATGAATGCCGAGATGCTTTGGCCCCCACCAAAAGCCAGAACAATTTCACCTCATGGGCATCTTTGTGCAGTGTCTGAGTTTCAATCTAGGAGGCTGAACCAAGGCTGGCGGGTGAACAAGCCCAGGGTATTCTGCTGAACAATCATCAAAGTGGGTACTCAACTGCTCAGCTCCTAAGAGGATTCTAGGGGTCATGGGGTCTTCTCCGTGGGAATGCCCCAAGACCCTTTAACTTTGCAGTCATTCATTCAGGTTCCTAACACATCGATAGATGTGAGAGGTCCAAAGAGTGATTGCTTAAACAGCTGGGAACATCTTGCCTTGGCTTTTTATTCTCAGCCTTTATTGGATTCTCCACTACTGTATACAGAAATGTTCCTCCCTTTGACTGGCTATGAGTTGGGGAGCTCAGTCCAAGCAAGTACAGAGTGTCCCAAAAGTCTTTTGGCACCAAGAGTTTTGGGACACTCTGTATGGAGGGCAAAGAGGATTTTACTATGACTTTCTAAACATGCATAGCAGAGTTTGAGCTTCTGCCAACACCAGATAAACAGCCACATGTGGGTGTCCATGGGTCTCCTACTCAGACGTCCATGGAGAGCTGTGGGCTGCCACAGCTCAGTCCTGCCTTGGCTCCTTGGGGGTCTGCTGGAGGACAAGGGGAAGGACATTATTTGGCGGCTGGCCCAAGCTCGCACCCACCTCTGGAATCCACTCCTTCTCGACTTGTTTGATAACTAATAGATATTCCCTATGGGCCATAGTGTATAGCGTGCTGGGTCTGGAGTCAGGAAAATCTGAGTTCAAATCCAGCCTCGGACACTTACTTAGCCTCTGTCTGCCTCGATTTCCTCATCTGTACAACAAGACAAAAATAGTATCTGACATCCCACCCCCAGGGTGTTGTGAGGATTAAATGATATAAATGAGTTATTAATGACATAATTATTATCTAAGCACAGTCTTGTACAATATCCCTACAATTCAAAGGACTTTTCCAGCCAGGTCTGTGAGGAGGATCAGGTAGCTCTCATTTATGAGGGGTTGAATAAATCACTCACCTAACCCGGAGAGAGATGAGGAAGCCATGACCCAGAGAGATGCAATGATTTGTCTAGCTACACAGTGTCAGAGGTGAGCTTTGAGCCCACATTTCCCTACCTCTACTCACTGGGTGACTCTGCCTCTTGGAGATAAGGAATGTAAAGTGATTAGCAAACATCAAAGGTTACATCGGTATCTCTGGACATTATCACCAGATCGGCCAGGAACAAGCCAAAGGCCCCCCAAATATCACAACCTCAGACAAACTAGGGGAAAGGCCATGGTCCAGGTGGCTGCCACCCACCACAAGTGGCCCACAGCCCTGTTAGCAGGTGTCTCTATGAGCCCCTGTCCTCTCCAGCTGCCCTGGCTTGGCATCTAGCCTGGCTGGAGGCCAGAGGTGAAAATAGCCCCCAAACCCTAGCCTGCAGCAGCTGCCCTCTGCTTAATATCCTCATCCCAGTTACGAGCTGGATCCAGCCAGGGGCAGGCCAGGAGCTGGCCCATCTCCCAGCAGCCTCGAGCTCCCAGTGGGTACACCTCCTACCCACCGGGAAGGTTGCTGCAGAGCAGAGGCACCCCCTGTGCCCTGGACGGGGAGCTCCTTGGCTCCTGGTCTGGGGCAAGCTGGCATGCCTGCAGCCCAGTCATCCTCTTCCTAGCTGGGTGACCCCAAGTTACTAAACTTCTTAGAGATCCATCAATAAAATAAGGACGAAAACAGAACCACAAATGTATTGAAAGCAATTTGCTAACCTTAAAAACCAAGTCCTAGTTACATTCATCAGACACTCTCCTGGTGCATAATAAGTGTTAAATACGTGTTTGTGGAAGGACAAGCATTTATTAAGCACCTACTGTGTACCCTGCACCATGCTAGGTACTAGGGATACAAAGAATTAAATCATCCCTGCCCTCAAGGAACTTATATTGTAAACCTAGAGTTAGCACATTATAGAGGAGAAGATTCTGGATTCTGAAGCAGGAAGACCTGAGTTCAAATTCAGCCTCACACAATTTCCTAGCTAGGTCACTTAATCTGTCTGTACTTCAGTTTCCTTATTGGTACAATAAAGGAGTTGGAATAGATGTTTTCCAGCAAGATAGCACAGTGGATAGAGAGCCCAGCCTGCAGTCAGGAAGACCTGAGTTCAAATCTAGTGTCAGACACTGACTAGCTGTGTGACTCTGGGCAAGTCACTTAACCCTGTTTGCCTCAGTTTCCCCATCTGTAAAATGAACTGGAGAAGGAAACAGCAAACCATTACAGTGTCTCTGTCAAGAAATCCCCAAATGGGGTCACGAAGAGTCAGACTGAAAATTATTGAGGAACAACAAAGAGTTAATTGGGGCATCGTGGGGATGGAGGATAAAAAATAAATCCCCTCCATCCAGAATCTCATTATCCTGGAATGTTCACAGCGGAAGGTCCTTTAGTCCAGTGATGAGGGTTCCAGAGGGGCAGGTGCCGCCCCAGGTCACCCAGGTAGTTGGTGGGACTGTCAGAGATCCTGGAATAGTGACTCAAATTCAAGTGTTCCTCCTTCCACAAGGGGCTTAACAAGGACTGTGTGAGTCTGGGGCAAATGGGGATGAGGCCATGGGCACGCAAAAGCTCCCGATGCCTTGGATGGGAATTCTGAATACGTGAATGCATGAGTAAGGAAGGCATCAAGGGAGGAGGGAGCAACAATGGACAGTTAGCTGTCTGGGAATTTCCATGAGGCCAGAAGCTTGGATCATGTTATTTCCAGGCAATGGGCTTCCTCGGATTAATCATGAAATGGCCCATCGGGGCCGGGTCACTATATGGAGAAGAGCCTGGTTCCATGGCCGGCTTTCTGCTTCTCCGCTCCTTCTTCTCCCCATCATTTTGGCCAAGCCTCCTCCTCTGGAGAGTGAAGAAAATCCTATGAACATTAAGAAAAGGACCTTTAAAACATGACAAAAATGTGGGCTTGGCTGATAGAAGGGCAGGGTAGCTTAGTGGCTCGAACCTGAGCCTTCAATCAGGAAAAACCTGGGCTCAAATTCTATCTCTGACACTTAACAGCCATGAGTCCCTGGCTGGGTCACTGCCTCTCCACATGACTGCTGGCTGGCTGCTATCTCCTCTCATAGCTGGCTAACATAAAGTGCTGTTGTACAAACACCAGCCCTGTGCCTCGGCTCCCAGATTTTTTTTTAATCCCAGTAAGTCGTGAAGGAAGAGGCAGGACAAAAAGATTATTGATAAAACATTTTAAAAGTACATACAAACAAAAGCAAAAAAAAACATAGGCAGGAACAAAAAAGGAGGATTTATTACTGAGATATTAATGGACTTTAAAAAAAACAAATTCGGGGCGGCTAGGTGGCGCAGTGAATAGAGCGCCGGCCCTGGAATCAGAAGGACCTGAGTTCGGAGCCGGCCTCCGACACTTAATCCGCACAAACAAAAACCTAGCCGTGTCACCTTGGGCAAGTTACTTAACCCCAATTGCCCTAAAGGGGCGCAGTGAGTAAGAGCGCCGGCCTCGGAGTTGGGATGACCCGAGATCAGATCCAGCCTCAGAAAATGAGCCCCCACGCATAAATAATGACTAGCCGTGTAACCTTGAGCAAGTTACTTAACCCCATTTGCTTAAAAAAAAAAAAAAACAAATTCAATTACAAGAGTTGGCAGTTTCACATACAACCTTCCTTTTGTTCTTCATTGTATATGGAAATGTTCGTGTTTGGTGATGATAGTCAAATCATAGATGGGAAGGAAGGAGGGAGGGAGGGAGGGAGGAAGGAAGGAAGGAAGGAAGGAAGGAAGGAAGGAAGGAAGGAAGGAAGGAAGGAAGGAAGGAAGGAAGGAAGGAAAGAGGGAAGAGAGGGAGGGAGGGAGGAAGCATTTATTAAGTCCCTACTACGTGCCAGTCACTGTGCTAAATGTTTTACAAATGTATTATCTCATTTCATCCTCACAACCACCCTGGGAGATAAGTGCTACCATTACCACACTTTATCGAATAGAAGACTGAGGCAGACAGAAGTTAAAGTCACACAGCCAGGATATAGCAGAAGAAAGACTCGACTGCAGCTCTTACGGGGGAGAACTGATCAGTTCTCTGCCCGCTAGGTTACCGCCTTTCCCTGGCTGCCATCCAGGGTGTCCCAATCTTAGAGCAGCTCTCAGCTATTAAAGCTTATGGATTGATTGATTCACCACCATCCCTATTGTTATGACCTGAGAAGCAGGGATCATAATATCACTGATCTCATAGGACGGTTGTGAGGGGCCAATGAGACCGAGCATGGAAAGCCCTTAACAGACCTTCCTCTTTACTTGTGTTGGTTCTACATATGTCCACAGCCCCTGTCATTTCCTCCATGTGAGAACTCCATCCGCTGAGGCAGATTGCAGCCAGTGGTAGCCGAGTCTGAGAAAAGCAGTACCACAGAGGTGAGGGGCTTGACAAGGGTGGGAGAGCGAATCCCTATCAAAGGCGGAACAGGAAGTCTTTCTGACTCGGCGACTCCATTGCTCTGTGCCTGTAGGGGATGCAGGAGGGGTCCATCCAAACCAGACAGATGTCAGGGGACATGGAAGGCAGAAGGGCACGTGCATTTTTGTCGTGCCTGCTTTGCGGCCAACTCTCCTGTTTGATTCTCACCCCACCCTTCAAGGTGTTAGTACTGTCCCCATCTCAAGGGGGAGGAAAACTGAGGCAGGCAAAGGTTAAGTGACTTGCCCAGAATCACACGGATGGTGAGTGGAACTCAGCTCATACTGACTCCTGGATCAGGGCTATCTCCACTGACCCACCAGCTGCCTCTAAAGTCAATGAGATAAAAAATGAGCAAAGACTAGGAAGGAGTTCATGAGTAAAGCCGACCTGCGGGTCATGATGGACCACAATCAGAGGGTAAGTCAACGCTGGCACTTTGTTACATAAAAAAAAAAAGGCTAATCTCACACTGAGGTGTATTAATAGTGTGACATGTGAAGCTGAGCAGTAACGTTCCCCGGAGCCCTGCTTTGGCCAGGACTCATTGAATTACCTCGGCTGTCTTGACCTTTGTGTTGTAGGAGGATTGTAAAGGTATGGGGCTGGGGGAGGAGTGGCAGGAAGGAGCTCGGTGAAGAGTAGAGATGATCAAAGGAATGGAAAATGAAGCCCCCAAAGAGAGGCAAAAGAAGTCTGGAGAACCATAGTATTTGGAGCTAGAAGGAGCTTTAGAGAGCAGTTCAAAGGAAACTGAGGCCCAGAAAAGAGGAGGGACTTGCCAGTCAGACACAGCAAGCAGCTGAGCCAGGATTGGAACCAAAATCAGCTGGATTGGAAAGAAACACTAACCCTTGCACTGCCCCACAGAAATTTGGGGAGTGACCGGGAGCCTCCTCAAGTCCCAGAATCTTGGAGTTAAACAGGAGTTTGGCATCAATCAAGGTCAAGCCACATCTGCTTTTGTTTCTTGGGGACACCGTCCAAGCCCTCTCAATCTCCCTCCTTCTTCTGCTACAATCATATAATCCAGTCACTTGAATTTCAAATAAGTTCAACAGTATAACAGATTGATTAATCCTACAACCTCACAAAGTCTCAAAACCCAACTTCACAAGTTCAAGATGAAGGAGACACTGCTGGACAGTATGTTAGCTGAAAAGGATCTGGGGGTTTTAGTGGACCACAAGTTCAATATTGATGTGGCAGTCACAAAAGCAAAGGCAATTATGAACTGCAGTGAAGGACATTCTATTTCTTTTTTTTTAACTTTAAACAAATGCTTTATTAACTTCTGTTTTACATCATTCATTTCCGCCAGATTTTGAGTTACAATCATTTTCCCCCATTATTCCCCTACCCAACCTCCCAGAATAGTAGTCCCACAAGATATCACTTCCTCTAATCTGCTCTCTCCCATACCTTCTCCCATACCCCCATCGACTTTTCCATTAGAGGAAGGTGAATCTTTGTGTCCCAATGCCTACACATCTTATCTCCCTATTACAAGCGAAAGAGTATTAATAATAGTATTTATATATATTTGAAACATTTAATGTTAAGACCTCGAATTTCAGATCCATTTCCTTCCTCCCTTGTCACCCATTCCTTCTTGGGAGATAAGTAATTCAGTATATGTTGTATATGTCTAGCTATGCAAAACATTTTCATAGTAGATATATTGTACAAGGCTGCTTATAATTCCCTCCCACTCATCCCACCCCCACCTGGTCCATTCCCTACTTGATCCTGTCCCTCTTCTATAGTGGGTACTTCCAACCTCCCCTCCCCCCAAGGATGCCCCCCCATCCATCATCCCTCCTCTCATCCCCCTTCCCCATATCCTGCTGCAGGTTGAGATATCCCATTTAGTATGTATGTCATTCTCTCCCTGAACCAAATTCAATGTGAATGTGGTTTTGCCTTTTTAACCTTCCTTATTCTCCCCCTCCTTTGCAACCACTTCCCCTTGCTTCTTCTACATGGGATAGTTTACCCTACCCTGTCTCTCCCCATCTCCTCTTGCCACTTTCCTCTCACCTCATAATTTCATCCCTTGAGTATTCTCCCTTCCCAACAAATTCAACCTATGCCCTCTATCCATATAACTGTAATCATATACACACACATTCACATATGTATTCATATGACCACACCCCCTTCTTCCATTATTTTCATAGTGAGAAAGATATCATCAGTCACAATTATTGCTTTTCCATATAGGAATGTAAATAGTTCAACTTTGATAAGTTCCTTTTGATTTCTTTTCCCTGGTTACCTTCTCAGGCATCTCTTCCTTCTTGTGTCTGGATGTCAAATTTTCTATTCAACTCTGGTTTTTTCCTCAAGAATGCTTGAAAGTCCTCTATTCCACTGAATGACCATATTTTCCCTGAAACAAAATACTCAGTTTTGCTGGGTAGGTGACCCTTGGGTTCATTCCCAGTTCTTTTGCCCTCTGGAATATCATATTCCATGCCCTTCGATCCCTCAGTGTAGAAGCTGCCAGGTCCTGGGCTATTCTGATTGTGTTTCCACAATATTGAAATTGTTTCTTCCTGGCTGCTTGTAGTATTTTCTCCTTGATCTGGGGATTCTAGAACCTGGCTATAATATTCCTGGGAGTTTTCTTTTTGGGATCTTTTTCAGGAGGTGATCTGTGGATTCTTTCAACCTCTATTTTGCCCTCTGGATCTAAAACATCAGGGCAGTTTTCCTTGAGAATTTCTTGAAGGGTGATTTCTAGGTTCTTTCCTTGATCATGGCTTTCAGGTAGTCCAATAATTTTTAAATTGTCTCTCCTGGATCTATTTTCCAGGTCAGTGGTTTTTCCCATGAGATATTTCACATTGCCTTCTAATCTTTCATTTGTTTGGATCTGCTTAACAGCATCTTGATTTCTCATAAAGTCATTAGCTTCCATTTGCTCCAGTCTAACTCTGAAGGAATGAATCTCCTCAGTGAACTTTTGAGATTCTTTTTCCATCTGGCAAATTCGACTTTTTAAGGCATTCTTCTCCTCATTGCCCTTTTGGGCCTCCTTTGCCATTTGAGCTAGTCTATTTTTTAAGGTGTTGTTTTCCTCAGTCAGGCTGTTGACCCTCATTTCATACTTTTCCTGCATCCTTCTCATTTCTCTTTCCAATTTTTCCTCCACTTCTCTTATTTGATTTTTAAAGTCCTTCTTAAGGTCCTCTATGGCCTGCAACCCGCTCATGTTTTCCCCTGGGGCTTTTGGAGCAGGACTTCTGACCTCACAGTCCTTTTCCCGCTCTATGCCCCCAAAATAGGAGTCTAGGGTTGCATTTTTCTGTTTCCTTTGCCTTGGCATGTTGCCACTTAATTGCTTGACTTTTGGGCTTGTTGCCACACTATGGCTTTAAGGCCAGATAGAGGAATTTTCGTCCCGAACGTGTGGGGGGCAACTTCCGTTTCTGGCAAGCTGTAAACCCACCCACAACTTCCACCCTAGATCACAATCCAGATCCAGGGAGGTTAAAGCAAGAGCGATTACCCCCCAAGACTGATCGCTGGATCTCCCCACGATTTGTAGGCTGGGAGCTGGAGCTGCCTCTGAAAACTACAAAATGGCGTGTCTCCTCAGCGGCTTCTAGCCCCCAGGGGAGGGAGCTGACGCATTCCCCAAATACAGGTCCCAAAGTCCATAGGACACTAACCTCTTACTTTGTCCTAAGCATGTCTATGTTGATAATTCTGGAGTCGCCACAGCTCCTGGTGTTCTGGGGTTCCTCCAGCCGGCTGCTGGCCCTGCCGCCCTGGAGCTAAAACCTCGGCTCATGCGGACCTGGGCTTGGCTTGGCTCGGCTCGGCTCCCCACCCTCTGCGCGCTGTGCGCTGCCGGCTCCCAGACCACTGCGCTGGTCCTTCCTGCAGGGCTGCTGGGCTGTCCTCAGCGGGAGGTTAGCTTCTCTGTGTCGTTCTGTGGGTGCTGGGGCTCCAGAAGTTGTTCACAGTCCTTTTTTACATAGTTTGTGGGGAATCTGGGGGCAGAGAGGCTTGGAAGAGCTGTTTCTACTCCGCCATCTTGGCTCCTCCCCCCCCAGGACATTCTATTTCTTACAAGGGTTTTGTTTTTCTTTTTTTTCAATGGGGGAAGTGAGGAGGGAAAGTTGATTTTGTTCATTTTAAAAATTTAATTAATTTTTTTAAAAGATGCATCACTTCTAGAGAAAAAAAGGCAACGATAATAACAAAAGATTGATCTGACCCTTTAAGGTTTGCAAAGCGCTTTTCGATAATCTCTCTGAAGAATGCCCTGCTCCAGTCACATCTAGAACACTATGACCAGCTCTGGGCTCCATAGTTTAAAATGAAAATTGATAACATGGAGAGTGTCCAGAAAAAGTTTACCTAGGTGATGAAAGGTTTTGAGTCTGTATCATACGAAGATGAAAAGAAATGGGGTTCCTTCCCCTGGAGAAAAGACTGGGTGGGGAAGGAGTGAAGGTGGGGCTGAGCTGTGGAAGAGGCATTAGATGCAGAAGCAGGGGCCACTCGCCATTCCTAACAGTGGGAGCTGTCCCAATGGGGAATGGTCTGCTTTGAGAGGGGGCTGCCCCAGCACTCTCCAGCTCCAGAAAGAGGATGGACAGCCACCTGACAGGGTAGCTGAAGGGGTTTCTTCCTTTGGGGGTATGGGCTGAACTGGATGGCCATTGTGCGTTGCCATACAGTAAGCACTTAATTGATGCTTGCTGCTTTCCTACCTGCCTGACACTAACACTTCCAACTAAAACCCTGTAAAATGGCTAATTACAGGAATCTCGAGGCACCCAAACCCTCAAACAGCCCACAAGCCAGAGGTCCTTGAGTGTCCTGGGTGGGAGCTCCAGCATTAAGCAGCTGTGTGACTTT
The DNA here is from genome assembly GCA_011680675.1 of Gymnobelideus leadbeateri. Lineage (NCBI taxonomy): Eukaryota > Metazoa > Chordata > Mammalia > Diprotodontia > Petauridae > Gymnobelideus > Gymnobelideus leadbeateri. The sequence goes on along the minus strand of WOXC01012054.1, from coordinate 50,331 downwards.
GGGCAGTTACTAAAACCTCTCTGAGCCTCAGTTTCCTCATCCATAAAATGGCAATAAGTATACATGCCTTGCAGTGGGAGGGCTGATTCGAGGCTCTGCAGAATCCTTCACCAGCTAGGAAAGAGGCCTTGTGCCTCCTGGACCATAAAGCACAGCCCCTAGCCCCCAGGCACCATCCCACCACCAAAAAGTGCCCATTCAACTGAATTAAAAAATTACCGGAAGGCCAAGCTAGAAGGAGTCCAGCCATCCCTCAACCTCTTCCAATAGCATATGACCAATTTTCTTTTTTTTTCCCACTTTTTGGAAGGCAGGGCAATTGGGCTTAAGTGACTTGCCCAAGGTCACACAGCTAGTGTTAAGGGTCTGAGGTCGGATTTGAACTCAGGTCCTCCTGACTCCAAGACTGGTGCTTTATTCACTGCACCACCTAGCCACTCCCACACACCACCAATATCACAAATAGGAAAATAGAGCATTGTACCTGAGTGTCTGTAATCACACAGCTAGTCAATAGCATGGCCATGGACAGAGCATCTAAGTCTGGAGTCAGGAAGATCTGAATGCAAATCCAGCCTCAGATACTAGCCGTATAACCCTGGGCAAGTCACTTAACACTGCTTGCCTCAGTTTCCTCATCTATAAAATGAACTGGAGAAGGAAATGGCCAACTACTCCAGTGTCTTTGCCAAGAAAACCCCAGGTGAGGTCGTAAAGAGTCCAACAGGACTGAAATGACAGAAAATTAACAAGTAATTAATCAGCTAGCATCCGTGAGCATTTATTGAGGACCTACTATGTGCTATGCACTATGTAGACATAGTGGGCTCTGGAGATAGTTTAAAATAAAACCATCCTTGCCCTCAAGGTGCTTATAGTCTGTGGAGTGAGAGGGGAGGTAAAGGGGGTATATATACCCATATAAGTAGGTACAAAATCCAAGGTCATTTGGGGGTGGGGGACGTGCTATCAGCTGGGAGCCTCAGGGATAGCTCAGTAGAAGGCAAACATTCCATAAAAACTGGTCTGAGATCCAATGTAGAGACTTTAAGGGATGACAGAATGTCAGAGCTAGCAGGGACCTTAGAACATAGAATGGAAAATGCTAGATCCGGGACAGACTTTAGAACAAAGGATGTCAGAGCTGAGAGAAGCCTTAGACAGAAAAAGGTCAGAGCTGGGAGGAACTTTCCCATGTAGAATATTAGTGCTAACAGGGACCTGAGAGGTCATTGGGTCCAAGCCCCCCACCTAAGGCCCAGGTGGGAGGGGACCTGAGTTAGTGGCAGAGCTCAGGCCAGACGATGCCTTCTCCCAGTCACAAGGTCAGGGTTGCTCCAACTCTCCCACTGCCTTTCACACCAGGCTCTCTTCCCCTCTCCCATTTATCCTCCATGCCTTCAATAATGAATGCGACAACGGTGCCCCTTCCCCTCCTGGCCCATCTATCAGTCAAGGCCTCTGGTATGGCTGGAGGCTGCTGACCATGGAGACAGACCAATGATAAGTTATATCCCAGGACAGTCAGAGAGTGCTTGGCAGGCATGATGGGGCCCCAGAAGCACCCGGACCTGTTCCAATCCTCTGCTCCACCTCCACTCCCCCTGGCTTCCTGCTTATCCTTTCTCTTTGACTGGTTTTCAAGCACCTTCAAAGAAAGGTGGGAGTGAATTGCAGAGATCCCTAGGACAAACGGCATCCCACAGGCTCTGGCTTCTCCAACAGTCTGATAGGGATGTTGGGGTGCAGCGAAGAAACTTCTTTTCCTTGAGGCTCAGTTCTGTCATAGGACACAAGATGTCGGCCCAGAGCTTTCCATAAGATGATGAAGGCGATCCCCATCAGCCTTTGGGGAGGTATTCTAGCAAACATTCTGTGTGTTCTGTCCAGGGCAGGGAAAGCTCTGGTTTCTGGAAGGTCACGTCTAATAGAATCTCTTCTTCAGAGAGGCCCTGAGAGTCAAAGACCACACTCTGCCCGGTGGGCAATGCAAGTCACAGGAAGGTAGGAGGTCTCCTTGAGAGCAATCAACAAAGACCTCTGCCACACTCGCGATACTTAAGACATTGTGTTCAGCTCCAGGAAACACAGGAAAAACAGCCCTTCCCACAAAGTGCTTCACAAAATAAACACAGTGGGAATGGGAAGTGAGCTCAGAGGGAGAAATCCTAACACCTGGGGCAGGATTCGCTGAGAGCCCAGCCATGGATGTGCCCAACATTGCCATGGCACAGGACTAGAACCCCGCAGCTGGGTCCCAGGTGTTCCAACACCACATTCAGGACTCATTCCCCCCAGTCTTTAGAGCCCAATGCCAACACTACCCCTGACCTGAAGCCTCCTGACCTCCCCACCCAGCCCTTGTCTCAATGACCTCATCATGTGATATTGTACACACAGGCCAGTTATCTTTAAGTCCCCAACCAAACAATAGCCAGAACTTCCCCAGTACATATAGTAAGTGCTTAATCAATGCTCACTGATTTGAATTCTCCTCTGGTACCGTACATATAGATCACAGAACAGGAAGGAATCAGAGAGTGCCAGAAGGTGGGGTAAAAAGAACACGGGTTTGGGAGTCAATCAATCAACCAACAAGTATTTATTGAGGGGTTGGCCCTGTGCTAAGCGCCACGATACAAAGACAAAACCACCACAGACCTGCCCTACTGAGGACCTAAAGACCCAGTCTCAAATCCCAGCACTGCTAACTTTCCCTGAGTGTCTAGCCCTGTGTAACAAGCTGGGAGGCTTTACAGCAGGACCCCCGAAATGCTGTAGAGACACCCTAGAACAGAAAACCGAGACTGTCAGAGCTGGACCAGGCTCTCAGAACAGACACAGTCTGATAAAGGCGGAGGCAGACGAATCACAAACTATATGGAAGGAACCTTTGAGATAATGGAGCCCAATCCCTTCATTTTTAAAGGTTAAGGAGTCTTAGAGGGGAATGTCAGAGAACCGGAGGGGCCTTAGAACAGGGAGGCCTTAGAACAGAAACCTTTCTAAGGGAATCCCCTAAGATTGTTAGCCAGGTCACCGGGTTGAGACCTTGAGAAAGCCTCTCCTCCCAGACTCAGTTTCCTCCTCTGTAAAATGAGGGGCATGGATTGGCTCAGCTTGGGCCCCTTCTACCTCCACATCTCTCACCATCTAGACTGACCCCTTTATTTTATAGCAGAGAAAACTCATGGCGACTGGCCTGGCATCACACAGATAACAAGCACAGAGCTAGGCTCAGATGCCAAGTCTTTGGTCTCCCAATCTAGGGGTCTTTTTGCTCTGCCTCGTAGCGCAAGGGGGGGCCCATGTGGCCTCCCAGGTAGCTCTCACTTTTTACTGATCAGCATGAGTGCACATACCAACTGGCCCAGGGCAGGGACCTCCACCCCTCCTGCTCCAAGCCCATTCTCCCCATCAAGGCTGATCCAGTGGGGAAGAAGGCAGAGCCCTGTCTGGTTGGCCAGCCTCCATGGTGACAGGCACAGCAGTTCCTTACCCATGACCAAGCAGATTCTGGGTGGGATTTTCCAGTCGGAGATTCCAAGGATGCCCCCGCAGCTGAATCCCCATGCTCCATGGCCCCTCCAAACAGGGACCAGACGGACCAGGACTGCCTGTTGAAAACTGCTCTGCTTCCTGCAAAGCAAGGGAGTGAGGGCTATTCCAGGGCTGGTGAGAGCAAGCTAATTTTGCCTGCTCAAGTGTCTGGGAAGCCGGGCCAGGTCGGAAACCTGAGCCTGGCTTCTAACAACTCTCTTCCCCTGAAACTGACTCCTTAAGGTTGGGAGCCAAGTCACAAGGACCCAAAGGCGTGGGCACGTCCTTTCCCACCTGGAGGGGGTAGGGAGCCGAGTGCAGGAAGAAAAACACCAACTTTGGACAGAAATTATTATTGTTATTGTTATTACTCTAGCAGGGTGGCTTGTGGCTAGAGAGCTGGCCTTGGGGCCAGGGATACCTGCCCCACCTCTGACACACCCCACCTTCCACAAGACACCCTTTCAGTGTGCCCACTTCTAGCGCCATCTTGCTGGGGGCCACCTTCTGCCCACCTGCCCACATCTTCCCTTCAGAGCTGATGCCCCTGTCTGTATCTCTTTCACACACAATTTGTATGTTGTCTCCCCCATTAGACTGAATTTCCTGAAAGCAGACTTTTTATTGGCCTTTGTCTCTACAGTACATAGCACAAACAGGGCCTAACACACAGTGAGTGTTTAATAAATGCTTGCTGTCTAATAGACCACAGAATTCTAAGCAAGACCCTCACCCGTACTCTGGGCAACTCTAAGCACAGAGCACTTACCAATGTGCATTGGTGGTTGATGGTTCTTTATCCAGGATTTCCCCAAGTCACTGGTCCAATCCCTATCCTCCTCCTAACATTAAACACTTCTAAGGTCCCTGGGCTATTTATACACAGGGAGTGATGACACCATTTGGGATGGGAAGACCATTGGACTCACCCACTTTACATCAGGATCCCAGCTTTGCACTAACTCCCTTTAAGACCTTGGCTAAATCTTTTTGCTTCTAGAATTATAAACTAAGACCGAGAGGTGGAAGGGGATCTTGGAGGACATCTAGGCTATCTTTCTCTCTTTTTTCAGGTGAGGAAAGCAAAGCCCAGAGAGGCTGTGACTAGCCCTAGGTCACATGGGTAAAAAGGGGCATCAGTGATGTTTGAAGCTAGGCATCTACTCTACTACTCTGTCCTCTGGGCCTCAGTGTGCTCATCTGAAAAATGGGAATCAGAATACTTGCGCCATCAATCTCAAAGGGCCATTGTGAACTTGGCATCTCTGGAATCCAGTATCTGTGCCTGAAAAATGTGAGTGAGTTGGAGGGGACAAGTCTGAGGTCCCTTACTGCTCCCAACTGTGTGTGTGTGTGTGTGTGTGTGTGTGTATCTAGCAAACACTTTATAAATTTCAAATTATGAAAATGTAAACTGTTATTATCATCGAGTCTCCGTAGATTAAAATCAACACCCTCCCTACAAAGGACAGGGTTTTTGTTTTGTTTTTTTGTTTGTTCCATTCTGTTTCTGCCAATCTCTCCAATCTAAGAAACCAACATACATAGAGATGTTAGAATCTAGCCTATCTTAATGAGTGATTTCATCAGCTCTCAGGGGTCCAATGATCATCTCTAGGCAGACAATTTCACTGCCAAGAGAGAACAAGCTTGGGATTCTGGAAGAACCAGCCCAGGGCCCAACATTCCTGCAGGAAATACCTTGAAAGTATGTCCAAGACTAGGAACCATGGGAGGAAAAGGAAGACTGGGGCATCTGAAGGAACCCTATAGAGTAGGGCAAGGAGGGGTCCAAGTACCTCCTGGAAAGACACCATGGGATAGAAGGAGGAACTTTAGAACAGGAGTCCTGGGTTCCAGTTCCATCTCAACCTATCTGGATGGCTTTGGACAAGACCTTTTCCCTCACTTTTCTCATAAGTGAACTGGCATATTATCCTTTCCTTAGCTAATCAAAGGATTGTTAAAAGGACTAAAGGTGATCACAGGTGTCAAAGCAATTTGCAACTGAGAGGAGGTACTAATGAAAATGTAAAGTAGAAATTTTTTAAAAGGCATTAACATCAGAAAAAGAAGCCTAAGAAGTATCATAGCTAGAGCTCTGTCCGAGGTCAGGAAGATGGGCTCCATAACCAGCCCTGCCGGACTGTTCCTTTCTTGCCTCTCTGTTCCCACACTAAAGCACAATGCCCAGTATATAGTAGGAGCTTAATAAATGTTCATTTTCAAGCTACTCCAGTTACCCTGAGCATCCCATCTTGATCTCTTGTCTTTGGATGTTTCATTAGGAAGGAGTGTGTCCCTTTAAGGGAGGAGAGGGGCCTCCTACTACCCCATTCAAGTTTTAAAATCCTTTTCCTGGCATTCAAGGCCTTCCACCATCTAGCACTGTCCACCCTTTCCAACCATAGTAGTCCCTTCTTCCTGGAATATCCTCCCTCTCCCTAGGATTGATTGGAAGAGAGAGACTGGGAGATGCCAGCGGGCACCCACAAAAGCCAGCCTCCAAGGAGAACTTTGTTCATTCATTGCCCCTGGATCACAGAACAACAATAACTTCCTGATTTCTTGTTTACACTGAGAGCAGTGAGGTCTCTGCTCTGAGACTCAGCAGAGCTCCAAGGCTGTGTGGGAACTTAGTGATTAATAATAATGATACAGCAGGAGAAGGAGAAGAGGAGAAAGAGGAGGAGGAGGAAGAGAGATCTGTGTTCAGATCCTAACTCCAACATCATGGATACTAAAAGGCAATGGTGGGGGCGGGGGGAATCCCTACCCCCCTCCCCCCAGAATGATGGTGAGAAACATCCAGCCAATGGAGAATTTGGCCAGGCTTCAAGGGAGTTGGTGGAGATACAGAGAGACTACAGGACTCTGCCAGGGTCACAGTCCATGAGGGGGATTTGGATTCGAAGCAGCACTAGGCACAGGACCTGCTGCATGGTAGGCACTACATAAACATTGATTGGTTGAGTGGACTTAGGACTCGCTGTCTCCCACCCCTTCAGCTGCCCCTCAGCCCCTCCACCTGCCCTCCCAGCCCCTCCACCTGCCCTCCCAGCCCCTCCACCTGACCCCCAGCCCCTCTACCTGCCCTCCCAGCCCTTCCACCTGCCCCCTAGCCCCTTCAGTCACCCCCAAGCCCCTCCACCTGACCCCCAGCCCCTCCAGCCGCCCCCCAGACCCTCCAGCCGCCCCTCAGCCCCTCCACCTGCCCCCCAGCCCCTCCACCTGACCTCCAGCCCCTTCACCTGCCCCCCAGCCCCTCCACCTGCCCCCCAGCCCCTCCAGCTGCCCCCCCAGCCCCTCCACCTGACCTCCAGCCCCTCCAGCTGCCCTCTCAGCCCCTCCAGCCATCCCCCAGTCCCTCCACCTGATCCCCAGTCCCTCCAGCTGCCCCCCAGCCCCTCCACCTGACCCCCAGCTCCTCCAGCTGCCCTGACTCATGAGGGCAGTTTGGTGAAGTGATGCTGGAGGTGGAAGCTGGGCTGACTGTTGCAGGCACTTCCTGCTCCTGAGAATTGTGCCTTCAGAAAGTCAGAATACTGGGGACAATATAGGTGACAAGCCCCTGGCCACTGGAGCTTCCAGGCCTTTCCATGTGTCCCTGACCTGGCTATTTTTACATTCTCCAGGCGAGATATTTTAGGAAACTCATGGACAAAGGAGGAGAGATAACACCCAATAAGCATTTCATTCTACATTATGTATGAAGCCTCATCACCACACACATGTGTAAGGCTAAGAGCTATGTGTGCGTGTGCACTGTGTGCATGTATGTGGATTCACACACAGTCTGTACACAGCCTCCCTCACCCACCCTCTCAGAGCCCAGATAACAGAAAATGCTGAATCCACACTTGGAACTTTGGCTTCTAGGACATGCAGTACTGAGCCGGGAAGTGTCCTTGCTGCTTCTGGCCACAATTCAAGGCAGAAGCAGCCAAGTTCTCACATTCCCCTGGGAGACATTCCAAAATAATAATTCACATCTCTGTCCTGCAGAGTTCTTCCCTTAAGACAACCCTGGGAGGGGAGCAGGATGAGAATTATCCCCACTCTTCAGAGAATAAGCATGGGATAGGTCTCGGCTTGAGGGACTTCTCCAGCTAGCTCACATGGACAGTGAGCCCTTTACATTTTTCAAAACACTCTACATATTAACTCACTTGATCCTCATACCGACCCTCTGAAATAATTACTATTAACCCCATCTTACAGAAGAGGAAACAGAGGCTGAGAGAGCTTTTATTTCAGGGTTAAATTCAGGTCTTCCTGATGCCAGGTCCTGTGTTCTGTCCATTGTGAAATCTAGCTGCTATAAGCATATTAGCCATCACCTGATGCAACTCTCTCGTTTTACATGAGACCTAGAGACAAATGACTTGCCCAAGTTCACATAGTAAGAGGCCGAGCTGAGATTAAAATTCAGGTGCTCTGCCTAGAAACCCAGCAGTCATTTCCTGGGACCATTCTACTCCCTTCAAGAGGAAATTGGTAAGGGAATGGTGCAAGCAATCCTAATGTCTGGGCAGGGGGGGGAGGGGCGCAAATTTGACCTCATAAGCATCCCTGAAACCCAATGCCATTTTATACTATACCTGGACCATGGTTCTGCAGGGGTAGAAATAAGATAGGTAAAAGCAGGGAAGAGGGGGATGATAGAATTGTATATTAAGAAGGTAGACTTATGTGAAGAAATTCAGAAACTAGAAAGGGGAATCATGATGGAGATTGAGCGAAAGTCAAAGAAGGGAGAAAGAAGTGTTTTTGTCATTGGAGTGTGCTACAGACCACTTGGGCAGAAAGAGGAAATAGATGAAAAAATTTCAAAACACACCACAAGCCCAATTCAGAGGCATGATCCTGGGGCGGGGGAAGGAGTGGGGAGAAGGAGTGGGGGGGGTGTTGCGGAGGGGAAGATGGGAATCAGTGATCCAAACATCTGCTGGAATCCTCCCACTCTCTCTGCCAGAAGCAGAGTAATTAAGAATTCCTTTATTTGCCTTCATGGTAATTTCATCCTTTGAAAGGTGGAGGAGGCAACAAGTAGACATTCCATTTTGAATCTGATTCTCACTTGATTGTTAGGGTGGAAATTAAGGATACCTTGGGGGGAAGAAAGCACTCTATCCTGGAGTCTGTGATAGAAAAGGAGAGAAAATCTGGGCATGTCCTTGGAAAAGCAGATTGCAAAGATTTCAGAGATGTTGAACCAAAATGCTTCAGGCAAAGCCAGACCAGAAGAAATGGGAGACACTTAGGAACTAAATTCTAAAATCACAAAGAGAAACAACTTCAATAAGGAGGAAAAGAGGATCTGTGGGTCAGTGTACCAGGCACAGAACTAAGTATGGGGGTGTACAATGAAAGGTCAAAGATTTTCGAGGAGCTCAGCCTAATGGGAAAGAAAAGAGGCAAATAAATATGTACAAACAGGCTGTAGACAGGACAAAGTGGCAATTATCAGCACTGGTATTAAGGGGTAATGGGAAACAATTCCCTGCAGGAGGTGGGATTTTAGCTGGAACTTGAAGGAAGTCAGTAGGAAAGGATGAGAAGGGAGAGCATTCCAGGCAGGGGGCATAGCCAGAGCAAATGTTCAGAGTCCGGAGATGGAGTGTCATGTTTGAGAAATAGCCAGGAGGCTGGAGGTAGGAGGAAGGAAAGTGTAAGAAGCAAAGGAGAGAGAACAAAGTCTACAAACTATAGGGTAGTGAGGACGACTTGGATTTCCTGGAAAAGCTTAAGTGATTCGTTAAAGAGAGAGGTCTAAAAAGCGAAGCTTTTCTCTCGATGTGATTGCAAAGAACAGCCCAGCTTCATCAAGAACAGTCGCACCAGAATCACCTCATGTCCTTTTTCAATAAAATTTCTACGCTAGCAGTTGAGGGAAATGTCATGCATCTATGTTACCTAGGTTTAAACAAAGCTCTGGACAGAGTATATCCAACTATTTATGGGGCAGCTAGGTAGTACAGTGGATAAAGCACTGAGCCTGGAGCCAAGAAGACTCATCTTTCTAAGTTTAAATCCAGCCTCAGATACTGACTAGTTGTGTGACCCTGGGCAAGTCACTTAACCCTGTTTGCCTCAGTTTCCTCATCTATAAAATGAGAGGGAAACAGCAAGCCACTCCAGTATCTCTGCCAAGAAAACCCCCAGCAGGGCACAAAGAGTCAGACACAACTTAAAAATGACTGAACAACAATTATTCTTATGGGCAGAGGTGGAGAGATATGAATTAGACAATAGCACAATCAGATGGGTTCAGAGGGTAGTTCTGAATGGCTTGATATCAGTGTGGCAGGAGCTGTCCAGTGGCATGTGCCAAGGACTTGTACTTGGCCCCAGTTTTCAATGTTTCTCAATGACTGGATAAAGGCAAAGGTAGTATTTGTCCATGATGTCGGTTCTTCCCTTGCTCATCATACTTGCCCTCTCTGAAAGCCTCCAAAGGTCACGTTCACTTTTTCTAATGCCTTAGGCCACCGCTGAATCCTTCTGAAAACAATTCAGACTCAATCAACCGGCAATCATTTATTACATGCTTACTAAGTGCCAGGGAATTCCTATGGAGATTTTTCACCCTCACTGCAGGATAGCCACCCACGACCCACCCTTTGCTTGTCCCATTGATACAAGACAACATTGATTTCTGTTCGGTTCAATCACCTTCTATTGTATGCATCATTCAGATTGTCAAGATCGTTTTGTCTCCCGATTCTGTCATCCAGCAATACAGCCACCCCTCCTCCTCTTGTCTTGGCAGCTGAGAACTTGGATGAGCATGCCGGTCATAGCTGCCTTCATTCAAGTCATCGGGAGAAATGTTGGACGTGGGACTCTCAGACATGCCTTCCTCCTCTCCCCCACTCAGGCTGCAGAGGCATCCCATTCCTGCCAGTGCGCCTCTCTCCTAAGGGCATGGCTTGGGGACTAGTTGGGGATGCCATAGACCTTCCCATTTGCAGCTCTGCTCTCAGATCCAGAGAAGCTCCCAAGCTTCAGGACAGGGAGAGCTGTTATTGCCTCCTTCCTGATGAAATCTGATATGGATGAAGGTTTAGCAAATCTTGTGTGGACAAAACAAGGTCCCTCCCTGATGAAAAGGGACTCTTTTTTTCCCCAGCAGCCAGACCTCACTGGTTTAATTCTTTCTTTTTCTTTTTTTTTAATTAAATAAATGCTTTATTAACTTCTGGTTTACATCATTCATTTTCACCAGATTATGAGTTACATTTCCCCCCCATTTTTTCCCTACCCACCACCCCAGAATAGCAGTCCCACTAGATATCCCCTCATCCAATCTGCTCTCTCCCATATCTTCTCCCATGCCCCCTTCGACTTTGCCATTAGGGCAAGGTGAATCTCTGAGCCCCACTGCCTGGACATCTTATGAAACATTTAATTTTAAAACTTCGATTTTTAGATCCATTCCCCTTCTCCCTTGTCACCCACTCCCTCTGAGAAGATAAGCAATTCAGTATGTGTTGTACATGTATATCTATGCAAAATATTACCATAGTAGATATATTGTAGAAGACTGCTTATATTTCCCTCCCACCTGGTCCATTCCCTACTTTGATCCTGTCCCTCTTTGATAGTGGGTACTTCTAACCTCCCCTCTCCCCAGAATGCCCTCCCCTCCATCATCCCCCTCTCATCCCCCTTTCCCCTACTCAGGAGAGTGAGTGAGGGTAAGATATTCCATTTAGTATGTATGTGATTCTCTCCTTGAGCCAACTTCAATGAGAATATGCTTTTGCCTTTTTGCCTTCCTGTTCTTCCCCTCCCCTGCAACTACTTCCCCTTGCCTCTTCTACATGGGATAGTTTGCCCTACCCTGGTCTCTCTCCATCTCCTCTTGCCACTTTCCTCTCTCAACTCTTGACTTCACCCCCTTAAGAATCATCCCTTCCTTGGGGTGGCTAGGTGGCACAGCGAGCAGAGAGCCAGCCCCGGAGCCAGAAGGACCCGAGCTCGGATCTGGCCCCAGACACCCAACACACAAACAAAAACCCAGCCACGTGAACCTGGGCAAGTCACCCAACCCCAATTGCCCTCCAAAAAAAAAATAATAATCATCCCTTCCCATCAAATTCAACCTGTGCCCTCTATCCATGTATACCTGTGAACATATGCCATGTACCCTTCTTCAATTATTTTCATAATGAGAAAGGTTTCATCAAACACAGTTATTGTTTTTCCATGTAGGACTGTAAATAGTCCAACTTTGATAAGTTCCTTTTGATTTCTTTTACTTGATTACCTTCTCAAGCATCTCTTGCTTCTTGTATCTGAATGTCAAATTTTCTATTCAACTCTGGTTTTTTCATCAAGAATGCTTGAAAGTCCTCTGTTCCACTGAATGATCATATTTTCCCCTGAAACAAGATACTCAGTTTTGCTGGGTAGGTGACCCTTGGCTTCAATCCCAGCTCTTTTGCCCTCTGGAATATCATATTCCATGCCCTTCGATCCCTCAGTGTAGAAGCTGCCAGGTCCTGGGCTATTCTGATTGTGTTTCCACAATATTGAAATTGTTCTTCCTGGCTGCTTGTAGTATTTTCTCCTTGATCTGGGGATTCTGGAACCTGGCTATAATATTCCTGGGAGTTTTCTTTTTGGGATCTTTTTCAGGAGGTGATCTGTGGATTCTTTCAACCTCTATTTTGCCCTCTGGATCTAAAACATCAGGGCAATTTTCCTTGAGAATTTCTTGAAGGGTGATTTCTAGGTTCTTTCTTTGATCATGGCTTTCAGGTAGTCCAATAATTTTTAAATTATCTCTCCTGGATCTATTTTCCAGGTCAGTGGTTTTTCCCATGAGATATTTCACATTGCCTTCTATTCTTTCATTTGTTTGGATCTGTTTAATAGTATCTTGATTTCTCATAAAGTCACTAGCTTCCATTTGCTCCAGTCTAACTCTGAAGGAATGAATCTCCTCAGTGAGCTTTTGAGATTCTTTTCCATCTGGCAAATTCGACTTTTTAAGGCATTCTTCTCCTCATTGCCTTTCTGAGCCTCTTTTGCCATTTGAGTTAGTCTATTTTTTAAGGTGTTATTTTCCTCAGTCAGGCTGTTGACTGTCATTTCATACTTTTCTTGCATCTTTTTCATTTCTCTTCCCAAATTTTCCCCCACTTCTCTTATCTGCTTCTTAAGGTCCTCTATGGCCTGTAGCCAGCTTGTATTTTCATTTGGGGCTTTTGGTGCAGGAGTTCCGACCTCACAGTCCTCCTCCATGCTTTGAGCCTCTTTGCCCCTAAAATAGGAGTCCAATGTTGAACTTTTCTGCTTATTTTGTTTCATTTGCCTAGGCATATTGCCACTTAATTACTTAATTTTGGGGCTTGTTGCCACAGTAGGACTCTGCCACCAGACAGGGGAGCTTCCGCCCAAATGTGGGGTCTTCACAACTTCTGCCAGTTGGGTGGCCTCTGTAAAGCCTCCACCCACTCTGGCAAGTTGGATACCCACCCCAAACTCCGCCCCCCCCACCACAATCCAGATCCAGGCAGTTTAAAGCAAAAGTGATTAACCCCCAGACTGATTGCTGGATCTCCCTACAATTCGCAGACCAGGAGCTAGAGCCACTACTGACACTGCAAAATGGCTTCTGTGCAGCTGTTTCTTCAGCAGCTTTTTGCCCCCAGGGGAGGAAGCCACGTGTTCCCCAAATACTGGTCCCAAAGTCCATAGGGTACTAACCTCTCACTTTGTCCTAGGCATATCTGTGCTGATAATTCTGGAATCGCCACAATTGCTGGTGTTCTGGGGTTCCACCAGCCGGCTGAAGGCCCGGCCGCCCTGGGGCTAAAACCTCGGACCTGGGCTCAGCTCTGCAGGCTGCGCTGTCGGTTCCCAGCGTGCTGTGCTGCCTGCTCTCAGAGCGCTGCACTGGCAGCTCCCTGCAGGGCTGCTGGGCTGTCCTCAGCAGGAAGTTAGCTTCTCTGTGTCGTTCTGTGGGTGCTGTGGTTCCAGAGGTTGTTTGGAGCTCCCTTTCACATTGTTTGAAATTTGTGATACTGGTTTAATTCTAAAGGGAAATTACTATGTATGAGTCAAAATGGGATTGCATAAGTGAGAGAAAGATGACCTGAAAATTCCATCCTACGTTTTGTAGGATTCATATAATAGCATTTATAGGTAGCTTTCAATTTTACAGTGTACTTTGCATGTTAGATACAAAAATCTCCTGTGGGGTAGTAGTTATTGTTCTAAAAATAATAATAAGAAGAACAGTGGCATTTATATGGCACTTTAAGGGTTACAAAACACTTTACAAACATCTCCTGTGATCTTTAAGACAACTCTGGGAAGTAGATACTATTATTATCTCCATTCTATACATGAGGAAATTGAGGCAGGCAGAGGTTTGCCCAGGGTCCCCTACCTAGGAAATATATGAGGTCAGATCTGAACTCAAGTCTTCATGACTACCCTGAGTTCAAATCCAGCCTCACATACTCACTAACCATGTGACCCTGGGTAAGTCACTTAAAGCCATTTGCCTCAGTTTCTTTGTCTGTAAAATAATCTGGAGAAGGAAATGGCAAACCACTCCAGCATCTTTGCCAAGAAAACCTCAAATTGGCAGACATGACTAAACAACAACTTCATGATTCCAAGTTCAACACTGCATCCACCACACCCCCTAGCTAGAGAAACCAATACACAAATTCTTCTTTAGAGGTAGGTGACATTGCAAAGTGCACCAAGCTGGGAGACAGAGACCTGGACTCAAGCCTGCCATATGACACTCTCTAGCCATGTATGTGACCATAGGCATATCACATAACTCTGAGTCTCTGTTTTCTCTTCTGTAAAATGGGAAAATTAACTCTCATAACAGAGTCCCTGAATTGGAAGAGACCAAAGAACCCATCCAGCCTAGTACATACTGGAAAAGGAACCTTAAAACGTGGCATAAAGTTTCTTCCCCATTGAGGAAGAACCCAAGAGCCCAGAGCAGCCCCACACTTTTGGACAGCTCAAATTGCTATGAAGATTTCCCTTACATTAAGCCAAAATCTTCCTCTGTGAAAGTTCCCTAATTAACCCCTGTTTCTGCCTTCTAGGACCAAGCAGAATAAAGCTAATCTCTCTTCCGAGCATCACCCCTTAAATTCCTGAAGGCAGCTCTCCTGCCCCTCCCGTCTTCTCCAGTCTAAGGATCCTCAGTTCCTTCAGCTAATCTTCCATGGACTCACGACCCTTGACCAGTCTGGCTGGCCTCCTCTGGAGTGCCTCCAGTTTGCCTATGCCCTTCCTGAAAAGGGGGCTCCTAACTGGTCACAATATTACAGATGTGACCTGAGCAGGGCAGAGGGCATGGAGCTCTCACCTCTACACTCCTGGCCACCCCACTTTTCTTATTAGTGGCTTTCTTGGCTGCCATGTTACTAGGCTGGCCGGTGTGGAGCCTGCAGCCCACTGAACCCCAGATCATTTTCAAACAGCGGTTCTTAGCCTTATCTGCATCAGGGCCCCCTTTGGCAGGCTGGCAAAGCCTATGGATCCCTTCTCAGAAGCATGTTCTAAATGTAGAAAATAAAAGATATAATAATTCAATCGAAAATTATTATACTGAAATGCAGTTACTGAAATTTTTTTTAAAAATCCAACAAGTTCATGGAGCCCTTGAAATCTCTCCTAAGGGGTGAGGGTACATGGACAACACATCTAGAGCACCAGTTTTCAAATGGATCACTCACTATACTGACCCCAGCCACATCATGCACTTGGGGTGCTGGTTTTTTATATTCCTGTGTAAGATATTACACGAAGCCCTACTGAAAACCCTTGGAGATTTCCTTCTCTCTACTTTGTATAAATCTTAATGTGCCTGATAACATACATGTGGGGTGTGAATGCCTTAGACTCAGAGATCATTTTTGCCATTCTTTGTGTGCCCAGGGCTCAGTGCAGGACCCCACAAAGAGATAGTGTCCTTGTATCATTTCTTCTGACCTCTGTGTGAATTCTCCACAAAACAGTCTTTTTGGTAAGGGTACATTTGGCATTCAAACAATGTGGCCAGCCCATCGGAGTTTCGCTCTCTGCATTACTGTCTGAA
This sequence comes from Gymnobelideus leadbeateri, assembly GCA_011680675.1. NCBI lineage: Eukaryota > Metazoa > Chordata > Mammalia > Diprotodontia > Petauridae > Gymnobelideus > Gymnobelideus leadbeateri. The sequence continues at coordinate 34,706 of WOXC01012054.1, read as the reverse complement.
AGCCTGGCGGTTCAGCTCAAGAAAAGACCTGTGTCAGGTACCTTATCCTGCCAGGTGATTTCAGCACGGAGCATCCCTTTCCAGGAGCCAGAATTCCAGTATTGCTCAGCTTGTCCACAAAAATAGTCCCACACCCCAGCCTTTTCTGATAAACTCTCAGTTTGTAGGCACCTTCAGAAATGCTTCAGGGAAAGGACAGAGCCCTCAGATAAGAGGTCAGTGAGTTTAGCAAGGGGTGGCTAGAGATTCCTTTAGATGCTTTCCCCACAGAGGTTGAGCTCCAGGCTCTGCTAGTCGCTAGAGATGCAGAGGCAAAAAGAAAAAGCAGTGCCTGCCCACGGCGGGGTGGGGGTGGGGGGGCGGTTATGCTCTCTCAATGTATCCAACGAGGGATCCATCTATGCCAGGCTTACACAACCTGTGGTCCACCAAAGGATTTGGGGCAGCCCACAAAAAAAAATGTAAAGGAAATCCTTTGGCAGGACAAGGTTGTGCAGGCCTGGTCTAGGCTGTGACCCATCAGTCAGCGTCATAGTTTAAGAACCAGAATGTACCTTGGAGACCATCTAGTCTGATCCTCCCATTTTACAGATTTACCCAAGGTCACACAGATGGTAAGGCCCAGAGGCAAGATTCAAACCCAGGTCCTCTGCCTCCAAATCCAAGGCCCTTTCCATTGGATCATGCTGCCTCTCCACAGATAATTTCCCACAAGATGATTTGAAGAGGAAAACGACCCTAAAAACTAGGGGTTGGGAGGATCCAGAAAGGTTTGCCACAGAGACAGCTAAGGATTCTGGTAGGCAAAGGTGAGGAGGAAGGGAGGGAAGGAGGGACAGCCTAGGCTAAGGCCCTGAAGGAGGAGGTTAAGGGCTGAACTTGGAGAACCACTAGCAGGTGCCTTGACGAACTTGTAGGGGGAGTGCAGAACCACCTGAAGGAGGCGTGGGGAGGGAGGCTGGAGTCAGGCCCTGCAGGGAGCTAGGCGGAGGAGCTGGGGCAGAGAGAGGAGGGCAGGGGAGGGGCTTCTCTCCTTGACGTCATCTCCTCTGCGTGAGACGGCAGGTTAAACTTGTCTGGATTTAGCCACAGGTGTGCTGTTTCAGCTGCTTTCCTTAAAAAAAAAAAAAAAAACTTGAGACGCATTGAAATAACACAGATTATGCCCTGGGGACAATCATCTTCCTGCACTCTCCCTTTCTCTTTTCTTCTTTACTTGAACCGAATGGCGCCACGAGGCTCCAAAGATCACAGATGCTGTGGCTGAGACCGCAGGCGGAGGAGGAAAGGGAGCCCCCAGAAGGAGGCGGCCCAGGGTCACAGACCAAAGGAGACGCTGGCCAGGATTCCAACCCACATCTCTAAACTTCAAGTGTCTTGGAGTGATAGGGCAGGAAGGGGTTTTTGAGGCCATCTGGACCAGCGGTTCTCAAACTTTTTGGTCTCAGGACCTCTTTTCACTCTTAAAAATTACTGAGGACCCTCCCCCCAAGAGCTTTTGTTTATGTGAGTTGTATCTATTGATATTTACTGTATTCTAGATTAAAACTAAATTTTTAGAAATAGTGTTAGTTAGGGGCGGCTAGGTGGCGCAGTGAGTAAGAGCTCCGGCCTCGGAGTTGGGATGAAAACGAGCACCCACACATAAATAATGACTAGCCGTGTAACCTTGAGCAAGTTACTTAACCCCAATTGCTTTAAAAAAAAAAAAGAAAGAAAGAAAGAAGAAAGAGTGTTAGGTCGTTTTAAAATAACAATAACAAACCAACCACGTGTTAACAAGAATAACAATATTTATGAAAAACAACTGTTTCCCCAAACAAAAACTCGGTGAGAAGAGCGGCTTTGTTTTACATGTTTTTGCAAAGCTCCTTAATATGAGGCAGCTGAGTGGCAGAGTCGGCTAAAACTCTGAAGGAAAAAGAAAAACCTCAGTTCAAATGTGACCTCGGATACGTCCCAGCTTCGTGACCCTGGGCAGGGCATGAAACCTTGGCATGCTTCAGTGTCTTCATCTGTAAAATGTTTGGGGATAAAATGAGATGGTGTGTGTAAAGAAAGCGTTTGGTAAACCTTAAAGTGTTCTATAAATGCTATCGATGAGGAGGAGGGGTGGTGTGGGGGGGATGGGGTAGGGATGGGATGGGAGGTGGGGATGATGTTGATGTCCAACTTAATAGAGGACAGCTGGATACTCCTGTGTCTCTTCACTCAGTGTCATGGTGTGCTATTTTGGTTGAAGAAGAGTAAGACAGTCCAGCCTCACACTGACACATAGTTAGAAAAGGGAGGAACAGCATTACTATGAAAATAGTCTGACTGTGTTTCCACACTTCCCTGACAGGGTTTCCACACTAGCGCCAGGAGATTGAGGACCACATTTGGAGAGCCTGATCTAGACCAATGGCTTCATCGTGAAAATGGGAGAATTGAGAACCAGGGCGGGTGAATCCCTTGCCCAAGGTCACAGAGCAGTAAATGCCACGGTGGACCTTGAACCCAGACCTTGTGACTGAGTGCATGGCGTGGGCATCTTGACCAGCTCCGTCCCAGCTTGGTTTCCTCTCACTCTTCCAGAGGTTTCCACAAGGACTCTGAGCTACAAATTCTTTAACAATGCTGGCACCAGTACATTGAAGAGGGAAGGGTGATAAGGAGGGGGGGAGGGTAAGTGGTTCTGCCAGGGACCCACCCTGGCATCCAGTCTGGAAGGAATTCACCAGGCTCAAGCAAACTTTGAAACCAAAATTGTAAAGTTTATTGTTACACTGAACAAGGACAACAGGTTGGATTCTTATGGAACCTGCAAACTCTCAGAGGCCGCAGGCATAGTTTTAAGGTGTCAATTATGCTAACTAGGTGAGTAAGGGTGGGATCAGGGAGGAGTTAAGGAGTGGTCAGTGCTCAAAGGACCATACACTTTTAATATCAACTGCGCAGGTGTATTGCCCATGATTCACTGGGAAATAGCTCAAGGTGGGGCTAGCTGGAGGTGTGGTTTTAGGCCTGATACATCACTAAAGAGTGCCCAGTCTGCCACCCACCAAGGTCATCAGAGACAGTGTGGGTATATAATTGACTAAGGAGTTACCCTATAGATAAGGTATTGGAGAATTTATGGTGGGGCTGGCCACTCTAACTAAGGGAGATAACATTTACATAACTTATTGTTTCAAGCAGAGATAAACAGTTCATGAGTTGTTGCTGGGCAGAGTGCTGGGAGGGGGAAGGGGCAGAGTCAGTGCTCTGAGGCTGGGGGCGCGGGTGGAAATGTGATTGTACAGACTGGTTTTACAAATTGATTTTACAGACATAGATCCCAAAGTACCCCATTTACAAACTGATGTTACAGATTGATACTACAGACATATATACATCGCAAGGACGCCATCAACATGATTGTAATGATTGTAAAGATGGTGAGTAGTATATTTGATCACCCTGAGGGTTCTCAGCACTTTTGCTGTTGTTGAGAGGGTTCAAGGAGCAGAATGCTTTGGGAAGTTCTGCTCTGGCTCAGACTTTCTTGCAGGGCTCGTGTGAAAAGCCCGATCTAACTGAGACAACAGCGGGAATGCCTTCTCCATCCCCGCATCCAATTGACAGAGAGGTTCTCCTTTGAAAGCAACCATGCAGCCCCAATGAGGGATGGATGACGTGATGAGAGGCTTTGCTTTAAGACAAACTTGATAGAAATTTTACATCCAAATGATGGTCTCCTTTAGAGGAAGGGACTTCAGAGCCTCTTGCTTGACAGATGAGGAAACTGAGGCTCAGAGAGGTTGGGTGGCTTGTCTGAGGTCACACAGGCCCCCAAGCCAATGGAAGAGCCATGACTCCCCCGGAGCGATTGCTGACTCCACCATCCTGCTTCTCCCTCTGGGCTTTCAATCATTCCCCCGGGGTAGGTTCTAAGTTGTTCCAGTGATTGCCGAGGCTCAACACTCTTTCCAGAGCTCTTCCTCGGAAGGTGCTTCCAGGCCCATTGGAGGACACAGGGCTCCTCTCCAGCAGAGGAACGGGATCCTGGGCTCAGATTCAGGGGTCACCAGCTCTCCCCCTCTGGTGGGTGACTCCACTTCCCCGGGCCTCAGTTTCCCCCTCTGTAAAATGAGAGTGCTCTCTACGGTTTCTTTCTCTGCCTGTGAGCCCTGATCTTTTGCAGGACCCCAGCTCACTTTCACCCCCTGTGGTCAGTAACAACACCTGCATGATCTTGAAGAAGTGAGCCAGTTAATAAGCGTTTACGAAGCGCCTACTATGCGCCAGGCGCTGAACCAAATCTCTGGGGATAAAAGAAAAGCCAAAAGACAGGCCCTGCTCTCCAGGAGCTCAAGTCTGATGAGCCTCAGTTTCCCCAGGGCTGGGGCTAGGATTTTCCTCCCATCGAACCTAAATTGGCCCACTTGCACCTCATGTTCCTAGTTCTGCTTTCTAGGGGCGGCCAGAGCGTGTCGGGTCTTTCACGTCCACTCCACCCCTGAGCCTAAAGCCGGCCAGGCTGAGAACCCGTGGCCCTCAAGGACCCGAGCTTCCTGTCCTGCAGCGGCAGGGGGCAGCAGAGAGCCGCATGAGGCAGAGAAAATGCGCGTCAGGCTGGAGCAGGGATAAGGAGGGAGGGGCTCTCCAGAGCCGCAAGGATGCCCACAGGGATGCCCGCCTGAGCAGCTCCGAGAAGGAGGTACCCACGTTGTGCATGGGAGAGAGGGGTGCCCCAGACTGGCAGGCACCTGGAGCTGGGGACGCTCTACCCTGGTCTCTGAGGCACATTCACTAGATCCTCATATGAATAAATAAATAGATTAGATGACCCTCCTCCTCATGCCACATATGAGGAAACAGGCAGGGAGAATTGAAGTGACCTGCTCTGGCTAACGCAGCTAACGGGTGTCCGGGGCAGGATCTGAACCGGTCCTTTCTCTCCAATCACCATATGCCAGGCATTTCCCAGGCTGCCCCCCATCCCCGGAACACTCTCCCTCCTCAGTCTCCATCGCCTGGTTTCCCTATATTCCTTTAAATCCCAGTTCCGGTCTCGCTTCCTCCAGGATGACTCTTCTGATCTCCCTAGGGCTGGGGCCTTCCCTCTGGCGACTTACCCTGTATAAATTGTGTGTGTAAATAACTATTGACAAGTCGTCTCCCTGAGGGCAGTCAAAGGGAGTTTTGAGGGAACCTCAAGTGCGGCAAGCTTCTATGTTGCCATGTTGAGACGGTGTAAACTACAGGATTTTACTATTGCCTGCCATGTGGATGGATTTATTCCACGCACTTTTATATCCAAAGCAACCGGATTAGGAGTTGGATCTGACCATACCCCGAGGCAAGAGAAGGTGGCTGCCTAACGGGTGGTGTGGTCTTGGATCGATTGGCTCCCAAATATCTCCGACACGATGCCAAGTGCTTCAAATTCCATCCTTACAAACTGATTTTCTTCCCCTATCTGGGAGCATCTTTAATAATGTAAATTCCTTCAGATTGGGGAACATCGCAAATTAACTGTTTCATCCTTCTAAGCCCCTACTTTCCTAAAACCTCTTTTTTACCCACACATAAGACAAAAGTTAAAATATGACAAGGATGATGAGGAATAACCTACCCATCCACCCACCCCCCCACTCTCCCCCCCCAGAAGAACAATAGAATATGCAAATATGTTTCTCTTTCATGTTCCCTCTTTTGTGTCGCTATAGTCACTCCTTGTTCCTCAGGAGGCCACGGCTTTGTGGTGTGGGGAGAACGAGGGGGCATTAAGGCCTTGGTTCTATCGCTGGTGCCCAGCGCAGCCCAGGGGTAAAGCTTCAATGGGCATGCCCACTTCTGAGAGAGCCCCCTAATCTCCGGGCTGGGATGAGCTGAAACTCATCAAGTAACAATATCTCTGGCTCCCTGGGCTGTGATCAGGCTCTCTGATGAGGAGAACAAAGAATGCTAGTCACCCAGAAAGACCCCTTAGAGGAGATCCAGCAAGTGATACTTTTCAGGAAAACTAAGAATCAATATTTTGGGGTTAAAAATTAGATTGTTGATGAGATAATGGGCAGAACTTCAAGATGTGTTCATGAGGATACAACAAATAAAAAGGCAGAGGGCAAGGAGAGCTTGAAAGAACAAGAGCAGCCCCCTCCCCACCCCACAGGGTGACCTGGAAGGGACCTTCAAGGTCATCTAGTCCAGCCCCTTTGTTGTACAGATAGGCAAACTGAGACCCAGAGAGGAGAAAAGACATAGGACAGAGCAGTCATTTAGTCTAACCTCCTTTCACAGATGAAGCATCTGTGATGGGCCCAGGTCTCAAGTTCAATGCCCTTTGTACTACATAGTATCATCTACCACGCCATGAGGACCCAGAAAGTAAAGACTGATGATGCCCTCAGCCTGGATCTTGGGAGTTCCAAGCCCATCTCCTTGGAGCAAATCACTTCACTTTTCTAGTCCTGTTTCTTCTTTTGTAAGATGAGGGGTTTGGGCTAGCTGGCCTCTGAAGCCCCTTCCAGCTCTCTCTTTGATCATACAGCCTCATGAGTCTATTGGTTCCCAGGTTAAGGGATATTTGCAGGGTGTTCTCAGAGACCCTTAAAACTCTACATGGACCTGTGGTGCCCATCTCAGATAAACTTTCTAAACCTATAGGAGACAACAACCATCTTGTTAAGGATCCATTATTTGTGGGGCTTCGCATACATGGGGAAGGTGGTGGAGATATACCCTCTTAGATGCCACTGCCAGGTATATAGCCAACAGTAGGCAAAGTCAGAAGGAAAGGCCCCATGATATTCTGGCCAGCACTTTTGTGGTGACAAAGAACTGGAAACAAAATGGGTCTCCATCAATGGGGGAAGGATTAATCAGGTTGGGACAAGAGGTTTTCTGGGTAGTGGAACTGCAGAAGAGGAGGCATATCCTCAGAAATACAGGTGATTTTAGAAGCCATTGGAAAACAAATGAAAATCAAGCCAGCTCCTAAAGGGTTTCTTCTCTCAACATGTTTGACGTTCACTAATGATAGACAGGCAGAGAGAGACGTAGAGACAGAGACAGAGACAGAGAGAGAGAGAAAGAGAGAGAGAGAGAGAGAGAGAGAGAGAGAGAGAGAGAGAGAGAGGGAGGGAGGGAGGGAGAGGAGAAATAGAGACAGAGAGACAGAGAGAAAGAGAGAGAGACAGAGAGAGTCAGAGAGGGAGTTAAAGAGAATGAGAGAGCTGGCTTCAGAGTCAGGAGGACTGGGTTCATGTCCTACCTTACTGATTAGGTGACCCTAGGCAAGTCACCTACCTCTCAGTACTCTCCAGCAATTCTCTACAACTTGAGGCTGCAGGGAAGGTGCCCACCTCCATTGGTAAAGGGAATATCTGACCTGGGAGCTCCTATACCACAGATCTCACAGTGCCAGCCCCTGCCCCTAAACGAAAACAAAGGAGAAGAGAGAGGATGGTGGGGCCACTGAGCTGAAGGAGCAGTTATCCAGACAATAGCCAGACTTTATTCCTGAGAAGGGAAGGAATCTCATCCAGTCTAGGACCACCTGAAGCCAGAAGCAGAGAGAAAAGGGGCATGCATTGTTCTTGTCTATGAGACTGGGCCAGGCTGCTTGTTGTGCCTAAGGTGTAGTGCTTGGAGGAGGCAGAGAGCATGTGACCCCGAGGATATTCTGAGGTGAGAGGCTGAGGAACTCTGAGCCTCAGGGCTCAGGGAACATCATGGATTCAATGATTGGTAGGCAGTCCTGGAAATCATAGAAGCCCAGGGTTAGAGCTGGAAGAGAACTGAGAGGCCACCCAATCCAGCTTCTTCATTTTACATATAAGGAAACTGAGGCTGGCAGGAGTGAAGTGACTCAGGAAATGCCGTACAATCCAAGGATCTGCTGAGGGTGTTCAATAGCCTGGAGAGGTGAAGACTTGGGCATGGCCATGTACATGAAGGGCTGTTTCATGGAAGGAAAGCACATGTTTAAGGACCTGCAAGGGTAGAAGACCCCTGGTCATGTTTTCTGGTTTCCGAAGTGCTTTCCAGCTGTGAGACTCTGTGATTCTGGACTATTTATCTGTAGCATCTTTCCTAGACATGTGCTCACAAATTATCACAACAGGACACTTGTCTCAATCTGGGCAATAGACCTTCTCATCCACTTTGTGTTTCCGTGGAATATGGCTAGATGGAACTTTGGGGAACAACTGTACGGGTCGCTGCAGAGCCTCTGTGACCGCTCAGAGTGCCCTTCCGTTAAGTGAACATCATAACACCAGAAATGGAAGTCTTCAGAGACCATCTAGCCCAGAGCCCTATTTAGTGGAAACTGAGGCTCAGGGGCATACAGATATTTGCCCAAGGTCACACAGTAGCCAAGGCTGGATTTGAATCTAGATTTTTTTATTACAAATTTGCTTCAAGTTAAGTGTTTGGGATGGTCCAGGCACTGACTGTGCTTGTGCTCAGGAGGCAAAGATAAGAAGGAAGGATGCTCATCCCATACAAACTTGCATCCTATTTGGGGGAAAACCAAGGTTACCCAGATAAGTGTGTGCCAAACATATGCAAATTAAATACAAAGTAATTTGGGGAGTGAAGAGCACTCACGATGAGACGGGGAGGGAGAGAATGTTTTAAAAAGACATCTTGTAGGTAGTGCCAGTGATCAGAGCCTTGATGGGATCCATGGCTTCTTGAGAGAAGAATCGAGAATGTGTCCAAGATGGTGGATCTCTGGGATGTTGGGAACAAGGCAGCCAGTTTGACTGGAACATAGAGGATCGGGGAGAGTAATGCACAATCAGCTTGTTGAGACAGGGTGGGAAGGACTTTGAATGTTAAATAGGGGAGTTTGGATTGGATCCTAGCTGGAACAGGGGAACCCTGAAGATTCCTGAGCAGAGGAATGATGCCATTAGACCTGTTCTGGGGAATGTCAATTCCACAACTGAGGGGAGGATGCATTGGAGGGTGAAGAAAGACTGAGTGGCAAAGTGTCATGTAGTAGTAGCAGGATGATTTGGTGATTCATTGGGAATACATTTGTCAGGAGTCTGGATCATAAATCTTCTAGGACATGACAAATGACTTGGGTGACTGTATTTCTCCCTGTTTGCTCCCTTGTTAACACTGATAATCACAGCAAAGTTATTTTGACAGGCTTCAAGACTGGATTCTATTCCACTGAGGTAAGCATGTTTTATCTTTTAATTAACAAAAAAATAGAAAGGATTGAAGGATTGAATAAGAAATTTAAATCTATTGAAGATTTAATTGATGATTGAAATTGAATTGAGGGACAGCTAGGTGGTGCAGTGAATAGAGCACCAGCCCTGGAATCAGGAGGACCTGAGTTCAAATCCAGCCTCAGACACTTGACACACTTACTAGCTTTGTGACCTTGGGCAACCCAACCCCAAATGCCTTGCCTTCCCCCTTCAAAAAATTTTAAAAATTAAAAATAATTTAATGAAAAGTGAGGAAGTTGACAGGGTTCAAGCCCTGTCTCTGATTTCCATACTGGCTGTGTGACAAACCCCTGGACTTTGAAGTTCCCCCTGCAGCTCTCCAATACCAGAAATTGCTGAGTGGGGACCAGATACCAGTCTGCAATGATAGAAGGGGTTTCCTCACCTGGAAGTTCCCATACCCATGAAGTCAGTAGTCCTAAACACAAAAACATTGTTTAAAAACAGTACAACATGATCTTGTCTCCTTTATATCTGTCCATCAGTTCTATAACTTACCATGGGAAATCACCTTCCAAAGCTTGCCTTTCACCTTGTTTGTATCAAGGATTCTTGATAGAAAATGCCAACGTCTACTACCTTGGTAGCTGCTGAGATCTCAGGTTCCCCTTCCCTTTCTTCCTTTCCTTTTTTTTCATGGTAAAGCATTAGTTGTGGTTATCTTCTTTGTTTGGTCCTCTCTGCCCCCTTTGGCTGACCACAGTCTTGGGTAACCTACACAGAGGATCTACCTCTGCCCAAATTAATTTCAGTGGAACACCGAGGGAAGGAATTTATTTTAGAATAGAAGTCTGATCTGGTTGAATGGAATGGCAATGCCCAGAATGAGGAGAATGTGAATTCTTCCCTCAGCCCTGCCCTTGAGAGACTGGGCTTCCAACAAAGAAATAGGATGGGAATGAAAGCTTGGGTCTCCCCAATTTTAATAATTGGCTATTAATATGAGAGAGAAATAATAATTTCTCTCAATACATAGGTATGATTATGCATAGACATATAGATACAAAGATTCATATGTATACATAGATGTATAGAAACATAGAAACAGATACTAGGTGGACAATAGATGGATAAATAGATGGATGGATAAATAGATCTTGGAGGGGAACAGGAGTGGGGAATACAAAATTTCAAATGTAATTAAGTACAATGTAAAACAAAATCCCTTCAGCTGGGAAGAAAATTGTAACAAATCAGAAGCCGATAAGGGAAAGTCTCCCGGCTTTGAAGGTCGCTGAGGATTTTACAGTTTGGAAGTGAAGAGGAAGCGTCTTCCAGACCTGGAGATCCAGTAATGAGAAGGCACAAGGGCAGAAGGTGGGATGCTAAACAGAGCAGTTCAAAGGCCAGTTTGACCCTCATAAAGTATTCACCCCTCCCCCTGCACGATGTTGCGAGGTGCAAACACTATCTCCCCCATTTTCCAGATACAAAAACCTGAGGCTCAGAGATGTTAGGGGACTAGCCCAGAGTCTCACAGCTCCAGAGGTATCAGAGCCCAGGTTTGTGATTACAAGGCCAGTCCCTTCTCCCTTAGACCGCTGCACATCTCCCCGCTATCCCATGCCAGCTCTAGGAATCTCTACCCTCCCTCTTCTGGAGCCCAGAACCAGAAAGCATGTTCTCCCTAGGTTAGGTAGGGATGCTCAGCAATGTTAAAGATTGATGGAGAGGGAGAATGATCTAGACCAAGCATGAAAACAACAGCGCTTTACAAAACAAGGTAGCAGTTCTAGGATCCACCCAACGTCAGCCTTGAAGAAGCTGCCATAGCTAAGATGCTTGGCCTTGTCCCACAGATGCATTGTGGTCCAATGGGCTCTTCTCCCCTCCCTCTGGGAACAGCCAACCTCCTACCTCCCAGGCTGGAGCTTCCCTTCCTCCTCTTCTCTTCCTCCCCCTCCCCCTTCTCCATCCTCCCATGATTACCCAATCACAGCAGACACTGGAGCTGAACTCCCCACATCCATCTCCTCTGCCCCCAAGGTAGGCACAGCCAGAGACCACACAGCCACTGACTTTGCCCTAAGTGGGGACACAGCAAAGGCTTTGGGGTATACCACGGGGAAATCTACTGTTCTCCTCGACCTCCTGCTGTACAACCCTGAGAATTTGGAGGTAAGTGCCCAGCCTGGGACTTTAGAAACGTTGCTGGCCACAAGTACCCAAGCAAGCAGACTGGGCTGGGGTCAGAGAGCTCAGGGGGTGAAATCTGCTTTGACTGACCCAAGTGGAAGCAGAATGATTGCTTCTCTAACAGACCAGGGTCTGGCAATAACCAGCTGCCTTCCTTGACTCTTTAAACCAAATGGATGGAAGCCTCAGGGAGTTCTGTGGTGGTGCCAGGAGCCTAATGGGGGATGCAGGAGCTTAGGGGGTTTTCATCACTCTTCCTCCTTCTGACAGTAGAAGTGCCTGGAATACAAGAGGTCTACGTGTGAATCCAGGCACTGCTGCTGCTGCCAGCTGGGTACACTCGGGGAAATATTTCCTCTCTGAAGGCCCTCAGGTTCTCCTCTGCAAAATGATGTCTAACTTGGTAGTAATAGCTTAGCTGCTTGAATATGTCCAGTAATAATTGACGCGGATGATTGTTGTGTGTTTGTCCTTCCTTTTCAAAAAGGACCATGGCGTCATCTGAGTCAGGGAGGGCTGACTATGATACTGGCATTTATGCAGCAGCTTAAGGTTTGCAAAGTGCTTTACAAATGCTATTCCACTTGGCCCTCCCAACATCTCTGGGACATGGTTCTTATTGTTATTCTCATCTTAGAGCTGAGGAAACTGAAGCTCAGAGACTGGTTGATTTGCCCTGGACAAGATTCAAGCTCGGGTCTCCCTGACTCCAGGATGCCCAGCTCTCTGACTGCTTAGTCTCCCAGCTCTGACATAGCAGGTTCTCTGTCCTAAGGTTTCTCCCAGTCCTGAAGTTCAATGTTCTGTGTTCTAAGGTACTTCACATTTCTGACATACTACGTCTTAAGGTCTTTTTCAGCTATTGCAGAATATTATATATAATATAATAATGATGTTATATTATGTAAGTTATATTCCAGGGCAGAGGAGGAAAGGGGGAAGGGAGACTATAAGGATGCTACTTACACAGGCCTCCCTCTTAATGAAATAGAAGATTCCTTGTTTTTAATTCTTTGTATGGAACCTACAAAGAGAATTTTCCTCATTTCCAAAGAATTTAAGGTTTGCAAGGAACTTTATACATATTAGCTCATTTGATATACACAACAATCCTTGGAGATCGATGCTATTATTATCCCCATTTTATGGATAACGAAACTGAGGCTCAGAAAGCCTGGATGATTTGTTCTCTGATTTGCTTTCTTGTGCTAATAAATATCTGGGGTCAAATTTGAACTCAGGCCTTTCTGTCTCTATACACTCCCCTCTTGTCTTCCTGAGGGCAAGAACCCCAACTTTATACTTTTCTCTTTCCTCGCCCCATTCTCGGCACACACCGGGCCATCTGTAAAGGAGAAAGAGAAATGAGGCCCTCCATGCTGTTTATTGGGTAAATTCCCTGTTGTCTTCCCAGGCTCTTGGTCCCCAGACTGAAGTTGGTCAGTTCTCTTAGCAGGACGCTGAGATCTGGCAGAAAGGGCTGGATTTGGTCGGCCCCCTTGTGGTTCTGGGAAATCCATTGTCTGCCCCATTGGGCTGTGAGCTCCTAGAGAACAGAAATCAGGTTTTTGCCTTTCTTTGTATTCCCAATACTTGGCCTAGCTTATGGTAAGTGTTTAATCGATTCTAGTAGATTTATAGATAAAAATTCATTAAACATTCATTAAATACCTACTGTATACAGGCTCTGCGCTAGGTACCAGCAGTACAGAGAGGAAAGCCAAACAACACTTGCCTTCATGGACATTTACACAGATAAATAAGCAGGCAGGTATTGAGGTAGGAGAAGCAGCCGAGCATGAACTACTGCACAGCAGGACAGAGAAGGGAGGGTTCAGGGAGGAGGAGGAAGGTGGGGGGGGGGGAGCTTCAGCTGAGCTTTAAAGGAAGATGAAGATTCTGAGAAGCCTGAGATGAAGAGGGAGGGCATTCCAGGCAGGGACTTCACCCTATGGAAATGCATAGAGCTAGGAGATGGAGCCCCAATACCATACTCACATCTGAGGCAGCTGGCTGAAGAAGACAGGATGGGAGGAGGTGGAAAGGGCCTGATAAGGAATGGGGAGGCCCCTGCTCCCTGGAGGCCATCTGCAGAGGTTTTCTTCCAGAGCTGGAATGTTTGCCTCTAAGGATTTAAAACTGACTTTAGCCGCCTAACACAGATGTTCTATAGTGCTCGGAGAAAAGAAGTTGGAAATGGTGATGCTCTTTTGAAAAGTGTAGTTAGTGCCTTCAGTTATCCTCCAAGTGGTCTCATACTGGGTCAACATAAAGAGAAGCCCCTTCCTACCACATGAGGAGGAAGGGGAGAAGGAGGAAGGAGAGCAGGAGGAAGAGGAGGGGAGGAGGAGGAGGGGAGGAGAAGGAAGAGGGGGAGAAGGAAGAGGGGGCGAAGGAGGAGGACAGGGAGGAGGAGGAGGACAGGGAGGAGGAGGGGGAGGAGGAGGAGGAAGAGGGAGAGGAGGAAGGGAAGGAGGAGAGGAGGGGAAGAAGGAGGAGGGGGAGGAGGCTACCATTGATATAATGCTTTATGGTTTACAAAGTGCTTTACAAATATTATGACATTTTATCCTCACAACAACCCTGGAAGGTAAGTGCTATTTTTATTGCCATTTTAAAGATAAGGAAACCGAGACTGAGGGAGGTCAGTCAATAAGCATTTATTAAGTGCATATTGTATGCCAGGCAGTGCTAGAGATTCAAAGAAGGATTTAAAAAAAAAATCCCTGACCTTGAGATTCTTACCATCTAATGGGAGAAACAACAAGCGAGCAAATATGTACATAAAAGCCATACCCAGGAAAAATAGACAGTAATTAACAGGGAACGCTCTAGAATTAAGAGGGCTTCCTATTGAAGGTGGGAGCTTAGTTGGTCCTTGATGGAAGCGAGTGAAAGCAAGAGCCACAGTTGAGGGGGGAGAGCCTTCCAAGCATGGGGGATGAGCCAGAGAAAATGCCCAGAGCCAAAGGCTGGGGGCTCCTTCCAGCACTGGAGAAGTAACTTAATCTGGGTCTCTTAGCTAATAAGTGACTGAGGCAGGATTTGAATTCAGGTCTGACTCTTAAATCCTATCTGTCTCTACTCTCTGTTTTGTTTTAGTTTTAGTTTTGTTTGTTTGTTTGTTTTATTTTTGGAGGGCAGTTGGGGTTAAGTGACTTGCCCAAGGTTACATGGCTAGTTTTTGTGTTAAGTGTCTGAGGCTGGATTTGAAGTCAGGTTCTCCTGACTCCAAGGCCGGTGCTCTACTCACTGAACCACCTAGCTGCCCCCCTCTACTCACTATTAAAACAGGACAGTAGAGTCAGCAACTTTTTCAGGACTGGAGATCCATTCATTTTAATAATTTCAGTACTTGCAAAACAAATATTTGGTTGATGTTAAAGACACACCAGACACATTTTTTCCAGTTTATAAATTTGAATTGTTTTATTTCATGTATATGCATTAACACATTCAAATGGACAGTCCAAATCTTTCCTTGTGATCACAGTGAGTTTTAGAATGAGTTAATTTTTACAACAGAAGGCAGAGAAAGTTTGGGAAGAGGGGATTAGGAATAGCTAGGAAGAGGGAGGAGCAAAGAGGAAGGGGCTGCATCCCTAAGCCCTTGGGGAAGATAGAGACATCTAAAGGGCTGACTGAGGAAAGGAGGCCCCAGAGAGAATCCCCCGGGGCCTCTGGGATGGGGGAGGTGGGAGTATGTAGATTCATTGTTCCTGGTCCAGCAGTCCTGTTCCCTCAATGTAACTGGTTTGTTCTTCAAGATGAATCAACTCGAGGTTGCCAGCCAGCCAGAATTTGACTGGTTTGTCCCAGTATTTTATCTTCATAGGGCTGGGTTTTTATTTGTTTGATCCGATTTAACTAGCATTCCTCAACAGAAGTTACCAAAGGATTCATTTCCTTTGGCTAATGGAGCCCTGGATGAGGCTAGTAGGAATTCCAACTATCACACAAAGTTAGTGCTTGTTGAGTGACTGACTGACTCCCACACCAATCCCGTTTTCTGTCAGAACCCAGGAGGCATCAATGAGCGCATTTAAGGGCAAGGGGGAAGTCCATCCATTTGGATGGGAAGATGGACCTCCCTCTTGCCCTTTAATCTAACCACTGACCATATCACTTCATAGCACTGACTTCCCAGGGTTGTTGAAAAGATAAAATGAGAGATAATATTTGTGAAGTGCTACATGAATGCTGATTATTGTCTGATCTGAAATATTAATCGATTCCCAATGAGCGTTTCACAGACCACTCCTTTGCATGACTCCAGGGGAACAGACCTGCCCAATCCCAGAGTCAGACCTCAGACACCCTCTAGTCTAAGCAGCATTTACCACATCCCCACCAAGTGGCCATCCAGCCTCAGCCTGAGAGCTTCGGAGGAGAGGAGCCCACACAAATTAGTGATTAGCGTATAATCAGAGTTAGTACTGATAGGTGCTACAGGATTTGCCAAGCATGTCACACGTGTCCTATCTCTCTTGATGTTCACAAAAACCGTTCAAGGGAGGGACTGTAATATTGTTCCCATTTTACAAATGAGGAAACTGAGATAGATAGGGGTTAAGTGACTTGCCTAGGGTCACACAGATGTAAGTGTCTGAGGATTTTATTTCAGGTCTTACTGACTCCAAGTCCAGCATGGTGGACCCTGTGCCCTGCTGCCTCTCCCCCAGGTCCCCACAGCCCACTTCTCTTTGGGATGGCTCTGTAAGAGACTTTTTCCTGGTATCAAACCTAAATCTGCCTCCTTTCAGCTCCCACCCATTGGTCCTGGTTCTGATTCCCGGGGCCAAGCAGAACAAATTGTCCCAAAAGTCCCCAAGGACTTAAATGTATCTGCCGTGTCCCCATGAGTCTTCATTTCTCCAAGATAAATACTCTCTGCTCCTTCACTCAGTCCCCATTTAAGGCCCTTGACCATTCTGGATGTCCCCCATCTTATAAGCATCCTTCCTCAAGTGTGGCCTCTATGCTGGACGAGCCTTCCAGTCTTAGTCTGGCTTCTGGAGGGATGCTATCACACAGCACAGGCCCAGGTATTGGAGTACGGATCCCTGCTCTCCTCCTGCCAACTAAGTGACCATGGGCAAATCCCCAGCCCCAGCATCCATTTTCTCACTCATAGAAAAAGGAATAATAAAAACTGGCCTGCATCTGCCTCAGTGAGTCACTGCTAGGAAAAAACTTCTAAACCTTTGAGAGCTACATAAGTGAGAGTGCTTATGGCCACCATGGACCAGGCAGATTACCAGTGCTGGCATCCCCAGGCTGTGTCCTCCAACATCCTTCCCCGGCTGATGTTGCCTTGGAAACCTCACAGCCTCCCTTTAAACTTCCTGGCCCTTTCTCTCCTGAGCTGGAGGATTACAGGCCCTAAGCATCTTCTCAGGGCAGGGGCCGAAGGATGGTCCGATGATTGGCCCCACACGTGGATTTGTCCCGGGGCAGCCTTTGTCTCTTTCCAGGAGTTTCCATCCCAGGCTTCAGTCTTCAGATCTCATACCCATGAACTAATGAGGACCATTCCAGACTCTCCCCCCACCAGAACAAGTAGGCAGCATGGGAGTAGCACAGTGGGCTTGGAGGTGAGGAGGAGCTGGGTTTGAGTCCCATGTCTGTGCAACTCTGGGTAAATGCTTAATCGCTTGACTTTGGTTTCCTCATCTGTAAAAATGGGGACAATAATAGCACCCATCACCCAGGGTTCTTATAAGGCTCAGGTGAGCTCATGGCAGTCCAGTGCTTGCAAACATTACGCCACATTCATGTGCCCTGTTGTCATTATCAGAGCCTGAGAGGGGAACTTGGTGTATGGGACAAAGCCCCAGGTCTGGAGTCAGCAAGACCCAGATTGAAATCCCACCATAGGCACTTTCTGGCTTTCTGATCCTGAGATAATTATGTGACCTCTCTGGGCTTCAATTTCCTCATCTATAAAAAAAGAAGAGGCTTCTAAGATTCCTTCCAGCTCTGGCTCCGATGACCCCATGGCTCTCCAGGTCTACGGTCAAGAACAGAAGAGGGAGGCAGAAAGAAAGCCAGGCAGCAACTAGAGAGAAATAAGGCCAAGATCTTCCAGGAGGCCAGGAGGAGGCAGGACACTGAACAGAGGCCACTGAAAGTGTTTTTCCTGTAGTTCCTGGGTTCAGAAGAAGGCTCTAGGCTGGGTCTAGGAAAGATCAAGTTGATAATAACATTACAACAACAACAGCAGTAGTAATACTTAGCACTAATATAGAGCTTTAAAGTTTTCAAAGTGTTTACCAGTATTTATCACCAGTATTTTACCCTAGGAGATAGGTGCTATTAGTGTGTCCATTTTACAGATGAGGCCACTGAGGCACAGAGAGGTTAAATTACTTGTCCAGAGTCATGCAGCTATTAAGTGTCAGAGGTTAGATTTGAATTCAGGATCTCCTAACTCTGGGTCCAACACTGTCCACAAGGTCACATATTTTTCAGTTTTGTTGTTGTAATTGTTCTTACGGCTATGAGTAGAATTTTATGCAGTTAAGCATGTTTATTTGGATGCTAGACTGACTGGCTTTTACCAGGTTCTGTCTGTGTTTTCACACGATGGAGGTGCATAAAATTATAGCTGATCCAGGGAAGGGGCAGGGCTTTCCCCATGGGATTTTTCTATTTCTGTCCCCTGTGTTTAACACAATGCTTAACGCGTAGCTAGACTTCATTCATTCACTCACTCACTCACTGGCGAGATGTAAGACCCAAGTGTCAGGCTGGATAAATTTGACCCCACTTTTAGATAAAGCACCAAAAGGATTCTGATTGGATAAATAGATCTTCACTGACCACGCCCCTTAGATTCAGATGTGAGCCTGCCTACCCAGTTAAAGAGCAGGACTTAGGGAAAAAAGGTCCCAGTTCCCTCGGGACGGTGCTTCCCAGGGAGGACTCCATAACCCAAGTAACCAGTAAAAGGAGCATCCCACACCCCAGCACCTGGTTTTTATGACTAGAACAGTTGAGGGCAGCAGCGCTACCTGGTGTTTAACAAATACTTATTAAAGCATCTACTTTTTGCATGGTCCCGTCCACCGCCACATATTGTGAGAGTTTAGTGTAATGAGGAGAATAGACACCCAAGTGTGCAATAGGGCATAGACCGTCACCTCCCTCTGACACCACGGTGTCAGGAAAAGAGCACTGAGTTTGGAATAAAAGGATAAAAGGATCCGTGTTCGAATCCTAGCTCTACTGTTAACCAACTTTGATCCAATCACATAAATCTCTTGGACCCTGGTTCTTCATCTGTAAAATGGGAATGATAACAGTACGACCTATCTCACAGGACTGATTGTGAGGACAATGGTACATTGGCTTCAGTTACCGCCATTGTGGTCATTATTAATTTGGCAGAAGCATGAAGTCAAGGGGAAGAGAGACAGCCCTAATAATCCAAGGATGAGGGGGTCAAGGCTAATGAAGTGCAGATTAATATAATTCTCATTCTTCCTGCCTGTCAGTAGGGAAGCAAAGTCTTTGAGCTGTCCCCAAGCCCTCTTCACTCCAACCCCTCCCAGGGTGACCTTGGCAAAGCATCGATTCCCTGCCATTATGAGTTACGATCCAGCCTGAATGAGTAGATGGAGTGTGAAGGACAGGCGCTATAGGTGAAGTCATTAGAGAACTCATTTGTGGGCTTCCTAAAAGCCTACACAGCCCTGTTCAGACGAAAACCAGAGCATGCCAAGAGATATCCTTAGTACAGCTGGTGAGCTCTGTGCCCAGAGAGCCTTGTGCTGTGGGGGACAGATAATCCAAGAACTGAACAAGACAGCCTTCCCTCGGGGATGACCTTCCAGTCTCTCTGCAAAGATTGCGTATTTGGTTGATTGCATAACTATAGAATTTTTACACAACTTCTGGAAAAGTGGTTGAGTGGAGAGCCCAGCTTGGGAATCAGAACCCTGGTCCACACCCTGCCTCTGACTCTTAGCCTGGGATGTTTCTCTGTCCCTCAGTCTTTTCATCTAGAAAATGACAGGATTGTACTGGATGGATTCTGAGGTCCCTTCCAATTCTCTAGTAAGGATCCCACAAAACCATTTATTTCATAAAATAGAATCCACCTTACCACAATTTAAAATATTCCTGTTGCTGGGGTTGAGAGGCAGTATTCAATTAATCTCTTATCAATTCTTTTCTCTCTTTTATTCTACTTGTTGCTGACACACCAGTGTTGTGCCTCC
The DNA here is from genome assembly GCA_011680675.1 of Gymnobelideus leadbeateri. Taxonomy (NCBI): domain Eukaryota; kingdom Metazoa; phylum Chordata; class Mammalia; order Diprotodontia; family Petauridae; genus Gymnobelideus; species Gymnobelideus leadbeateri. The sequence continues at coordinate 15,127 of WOXC01012054.1, read as the reverse complement.
AAACCTTCCCAGTTTCCAGACATGATGGAGAAAGAGGTGGAGGTTGGGATGGACAAGAGAAGAAACACTGACTCCAGAGGGAGGAGTGGGAAACAAGAAGGTAAGGCCTCCTTTCAGCCCTGAGGGTGTGGATGGGAGGCCCTGGGACAACTGCCTCCAGACTGAGTCTCTCCAAGGGGACCTGGTGTAAGAAAGTAGAGAACAGTGATTTGGGATCAGGAGACCAGGGCTGTGATTCCTTCTCTCCTGATTATTAACTCTTCAGAGTGCTAGAGATACAAAGAAGGGGAAATGAAGCCCTTGCTCTCTGGGCGCTAATAGAACAAATAAAATACATGGATCAAAAAAGCAACCAATTCCACTGAAATAAAAATGTTATTTTGCCCCCATCAAGTCCACACATGCTGGGAAATCTAAGTTAAATGTTAAGAACCCCTGTCCTAAGAAGCGTTAGGTGTAAGGAATGAGGAAGGCAAGAAAATCGGATGTAAGAAAAAGCTGAAAAAGCAAGATCACCTTTCTCCTATCTTAGCAAATATCGAGGCAGTCAGTGGAATGATAGGACGAACACTGGACCTGAAGTCAGGAAGACCTGAGCTCAAGTCCTGCCTGCCCATAACCCAAATGCCAAATGTACATTTACCTAAAAGACCATTTTACAGAGAAGTCACATAAGGCAGGTGACCATGTGGAGGTCAGAAGAAGAGGTACAAAAACACCCTCACAGTCTCTCTGAAGAACTTTAGTATCAGTTGTGAGACATTGCTAGTCACTAGCACAGGACTGCCCAGTGTGGCGTGCCTACATCAAAGAAGGCACTAGCACAAAGTAAATGTGAGGTGTGCAAATTTAGAGCCAGCTCCATTCCAAATGTTTACATGAACTATTTGTGCCTGACCTGGGGGAGAGCCTTCCGAGCTCGCATTGGTCTGTTCAGCCACAGTCAGACATGCTGACCCAACATTGTGATGTCATGGGTCCTCTTAGAGTGTGAAGGATCAACAACATAACAGCTGTGTGACCCTGGGAATGTCACTTTACTTCTGTCTGCCTCAGTTTCCTTAACTGGAAAATGGGGACAAAATGAGAAAATGTTTATTGAGTGCTTTGAAAACCTCAAAGGACTATATCCATGTTAGCTATTATTGCTAATCACAGTACTATGGATAAAGCAAGAAGATGTGGCTTCAAAGCCTATTTCTGACACTTACTGGCTGTGTGCCTATGGTTCACCACTTATCTCTGATCCCCACTTTCTTAATGTGCAAAACGGACATAGCAGTCCCCGTGGTACCAACTGCCAAAAGGGCACTTCAAGGTCGAGATGAGATTATGTGAATAAAGGATATTGTAAAATTTGAAGTCTTCTACAAATGTGATTGATGACCCTAGATTATTAGCCCACACAGATGGAGGAGCAGACATCTGGTTCCTTGGGGTCTCTGGCATCCATCCTTTGATTTCCACTCCTGTGACCTCCACTCTGGTCCAATCCCTCATCATTTTTGTGATTAGCACAGAATGGCAGAACTGGAAGGGACTTCATGGGTCACCATAGGGATCCACCGTATACCCCAAACCTTCTCCAACATCCCCAGAAAGTGATCATCCAGCTCCTGTCTAAGAACCACCAATGAGGGGAGGCACCACCTTCTAAGGCAGCCTTTCCCACTATGGGCCAGCTCTTTTAAGAGTTTACATCAGTCTGAAATCTGCCTCCAGCAGCATCCACCCACTGCTCCTCGTTACCTCCTCTGGGGCCAAGCAGACATGTCTGGTCCCTCTACATATGACTATTCTTCCAATACTTGAATATCACTTGGGGGCTCCCCTGGCTTCTGGGTCTTCTCCCAACTAAATGTGTCTGGTTCCTTCAACCATTCCCCATGTGTCATGAACTGGAGACCCTTCACTACCCTTGTACTACCCTTTTGAACCCTTCCTAAAGCACAGAACAAAAAAGCAAATTTAGTTTTGACATAAGGAACGTGTTGCTGATGATTAAAGCTGGCCATAAGGAGAATGGACTGTCTTTGAGCATGGTGGGGGATGGGTGAGGTCCCCTCAAACAGAAGCTGATTGAGTACTTTTTAGTTTGATGTTGAGGGGACCTTTGTTCCCTGATATGGGTTGGATTGGAAGGTCTTTGAGGCCCCTGAAATGCTGTGATTCTGTACTACTGCATTCATACCACTCTGCTGCCAGAAAAGCAGGTGGAGGCCGTGCCCGCAATGGGCATTTCTTCTCCTGATGAGAGAGATGTGCTGATGTCTTGTGGACACAAAGGCATCAGCAGTGTGATTCTGACAGGGAGTGAGCTGATGGTCAAGCAAAGCAGACTAACCGCATTGGTCTGAATTCAGAGTACCCACAAAAACAAGATCTTTGTCTAAAAGGACAATAGACATAGGTCAACCTAGGTGGGGCTAGGGGGTGGGAGAAGAATGAGAGTGTTAATGCATGGCCCACAGAATGCCCCCAGTGCCTCTGTGGGGCTCCCCCCAGGGCTCTTCTCCCAATGCTCTGCTCTATTGGTTATTAAAGCAGCATCCATCCTTCAGTCAATCTGCAAGCATTACTTTAGCACACATGATATCCTGGGCATACAAGTGGGACGAATGAAATGTGCCCCTCTCAGGTAGCTTATACTGCAAAGCTGGGACTTCTCATAACTTCCTCCCCTCTGCACCGTGTCCTGCAGACTACCGTTCCGTCTACATTGGGGTGCCGGTTAACAGCAGCCACTGTAGAAAAATACTCAGGAAGCGATCCCCCTCCAACCGGGAAAAAGCCAAGCAGTTCAAGAGATCCTATGAGCACCCCACAAGGCGGCCAGAGCCAGAGGAGACCAGGGCAGCCCAAGACACCAGCACAGACGACATCAGCAAAATGCGTAAGTCTGGGAATCAATCGAAGGGATGCGTTCCGGAGAAGCATCCAGGTGGTGACTGGCTTCTACAGTAGGGAGATTTCCCATATTGGTCTTCTCCCAAATCTTCCTTGAACAAAACCAGGGGGTGGCCAAGAATGGGGCTCTGAGCAAGAGAAGAGCAATGAAAAGATAAGGGTATAAATGAGTAAAACATGTTCATTTGAAATGAAAAATATTTTAAATTTCACAGAGTAGCAATATGTTGATATTGTCGAGCTTTGCAGAAGCAATCTAGAACAGCAGACTGAGTTCTGGATGAGTAACAGGGCATCCTGGGTTTAAATTCTGCCTCTAAATCTCACAAGTCATATGACCCTGGGTCAGTCACTTAACGTGTGTTATTGTGGCAACATCATAAGGCTTCTAACTTAAGCAACAAGCATTGTTAAGTAGCAGCTAAGTGGGAGGCCCTGTGCTGGACAGTAGAGTCAGTGCCTGCCCTCAAGGAGCTTACATTTTATTTAAAAAGCAACATTCGTACTATATACATGGTAAATACTAGGTGATTTGTTAGGGGGTAGGAGGCTGAGGTGAGGAAGACATATGTCAGAGGCAGAGTTGGAGGACATACTATGCTGTGTATGAAAAGCAGTAAGCAAGACAATTTGGCCAATCCGTCCATCAGTGAGCATTTATTAAGCACCTTCCCTATACTAGGTACTGTGTTTGGTGCTGAGATTACAGATACAATTAGGTGGTCCCTTGTCTCAAGGAAGGTAATATCTAAATCACCTGGAAAGGTAGACGAGAGCACTGTGGTGGGGAGGTTTAGATCCCAACAGAGGAGTTGGTGTTTGATTCTAGAGGCAACATGGTCAGCACTTTGTTCAAAGGGTATTAATATAGAAGCTACCTGGAAGATGGGTTGGAGAGGGAAGAAACTGAAGGCAGGTGCACCAAGCAAGTAGCCATGGCCATAGACCAGGTGAGAGGTGATGAGGATCTGAGATAAGGTGGTGGCCAGGTGAGGTGAGAGACTTGAGAGAGGAGAAAGGCTTGGGAAGTAGAATCAGGAAAACTTAGCAACTGGTGGGATGTGGGGAGTGAGTGAGTATCAGTGAGGAGTCAGGGATGACCATCAAGCTGTGAGCCTGGGGGATGGGAGAAATAGTTGTGCTCTCAGCAGCAATGAGAAAATTCAGAAGACGGAAGGGTTTGGGGGGAAAGATATGGAGTTCTGATTTGGATGTCCCAAGGGTGGGCTATCTCTGGAATGTCTACCAAGAAATGTTCAACTGGGAGTTGGTGACATGAGGTGGAGGCTTGGCAGGGAGTCTGGCTCTGGATCTATTGATCCCTTGGGAATTATGGGCAGATGAGAGACATGGAACCCATGAGAGCGGATGAAGTCAATTACCAAGAGTGTGTAATCTATACACAATGTGCTGTAATCTACACTGACAAAGGTAGATCCCACATAGATTCAAAGGGGTTGGATGGGGCCTATATTTAGATCAACACAATATTTGGAGAATACACATCATGTCACAGCATCTCAGAGTTTGAAGGGACCTTAGAGGCCATCTCAGACCTGAAGAAGAGGCCCCTCTACAACATTTCTGACCATCCAGTCTCTCCTTGAAGACCTCCAAGTGACAGGGAGCTCACTGCCAGCTAAGTCAGCTCATTCAATGTTTTGGACAGTTCAAATTCTTAAGGAATTCCCCTGACACCAAACCTCTATCTACCTCTTGGATTTTCCATCCATTGTCCCTATCCATGTCTTCTGGAACTAAACAAAATAAATCTAAACCATTTTTTGTCTAAAAAATGGGCACAGACGGGGCAGCTAAGTGGTGCAGTGAATAGAGCACCGGCCCTGGAGTCAGGAGGACTTGAGTTCAAATCCAACCTAAGACACTTAACACAAAAACTAGCCCTGTGACCTTGGGCAAGTCACAACCCCATTGCCCTCCAAAAAAAGTAAAAAAAAAACAAATTTAAATTGGGACACTATTGTTGGTGGAATTATAAATTTATCCAGTCATTTTGGAAAGCAATCTGGAATTATGCCCAAAGAGTTATTAAACTGCCTATACCCTTTGGCCCAACAATACCACTATTAGGTTTATTCCCAAAGGTGATTAGGGGAAAAGGAAAAGAATCTATATGTTCTAAAATGTTTATAGCAGCTCTCTTTGTGGTGGCAAAGAACTAGAAATTTTGGGAATGCCCATCAATAGTGAAACAATTGAATAAGCTGTGGTATATGATTGTGATGAAATACCTACTGTGCTATAAGAAATTATGAGCTCGGAGCAGCTAGGTGGCACAGTGAATAGAGCACCAGCCCTGGAGTCAGGAGAACCTGAGTTCAAATATGGCCTCAGACACTTGACACACTTACTAGCCGTGTGACTTTGGGCAAGTCACAACCCCAATTGCCTTCCAAAAAAAAGGCCAAAAAAAAAAAGAAATTATGAGCCCAGTGATCTTAGGAAAACATAGAAAGACTTGCATAAAATAATGAAGAGTGAAATGTGCAGAACCAAGAAAACATTGTATACAGTAGCAGCAATATTGTTTTTAAAACAATTTTGAGTAAATAAGTCATTTTCACTATTATAAACACCCAATTTAACTATAAAGGACATGTGAAAAAGACACTATCTGCATCCAGATAAAGAACTTATTAATAGAAATATGTATAGAATAATTTTACATATCATAGTTATGTGGGGGTCGGAGGGAGAAGAAAAAGGGGGGAAAGAAAAAAAGACACTTACATGATAACTATTCTATATTTAAGAGAAATAGCAAGTTGTACGAAATAGATTTGCAGTTTCATGTGCAATCATTTTGTTTTATTATACTATGTTGTGGAAATACTTGTTTTATTCCATTAATTAAAAGAAAATAAATAAATTGCTTTAAAAAAATAATGCAAGGGGCGGCTAGGTGGCGCAGTGAATAGAGCGCCGGCCCTGGAATCAGAAGGACCTGAGTTCGGAGCCGGCCTCCAACACTTAATCCATACAAACAAAAACCTAGCCGTGTAACCTTGGGCAAGTTACTTAACCCCAATTGCCCTAAAGGGGCGGCTAGGTGGCGCAGTGAGTAAGAGCGCCGGCCTCGGAGTTGGGATGACTCGAGATCAGATCCGGCCTCAGAAAATGAGCACCCACGCATAAATAATGACTAGCCGTGTAACCTTGAGCAAGTTACTTAACCCCAATTGCTTTAAAAAAAAAATGCAAGCAGTTATGCACAAGAGGTACAAACAAGCTAAGTCAACAAAGAGATGAGGCCAGAATTAAGGTTCCTGCAGATAGTGTCAGAGGCAGTGCCTGAACCCACAGGATCCCAGATTTAGAGCCAGCTTTAGACCTTCTTGGCCATCAAGCCCAAAGCCAACAAATGTCTGTGGTAGGATGTGAACCCAGGTGATCCTGACTTCAAGCCCAGCACACCATGCCCTGTGTCACTCTGGCTCGCTTGTAGTTGGAGCTGTCCAGAAGCTGAGTGGGTCAGCAGAGTGTGTATATCAGTGGAGGTCCTCCAGTGCAGACTGGATGACCCCCTGCAAGGGAAGTTTGTCAGGGACAGGAAGGGGAGGATCAGAGGACTTCTGGTGTTCCCTCTGACCCTGACTCTGTCCTCTCTGCCATCTTAGAGCTTCCTTACAGTAGTCTGTTTGCAGTATGGAATTCTGATGATCTCAGAATCTGATTCCAACTCTCAACATCCCAAACTCTCATAATAATAGATCCAGTGATATTTCTGCCCCCGACATACCCCTGTCTGTGTCCTCTATGCTTAGCCCCATGTCTGGCATGTAGGAAGAGCTTGACAAATGCTTGTTGACTTGGTCACTTGACTGGAATTGAACTCTGTAAGCACCAGTCAGAGTTGACCATGAACAAGAACACCAGGAGAAAATTAAACATGGCAGTGTCTTCAGATCCCAGTAGAAGGGGACGGACCAGACTGTTCCCATGACCTCTGTCTCCAATCTCCCTCAGCCAATCACGGAGGTGGTCATGAGTGGTCATACCCTAACACTGCGACTTCTATTCCTAGCTGAACCAGGAAGCTCTGTGGGGTGTGGTCATCTGGGAGTCCTTCCCTCTGTGTCATATTTTGTGTTCTCTTGCATTGTGACCATCCTGGGGGAATTCTTGTGCAGTGAGGAATCCGAGCATGGAGGACGCCGTGGCAGAGATCAATGACAGTAGCATCCTCCAAGCCCTCTCCCCACCCCAGGCAGGCCTGTGTTCGAGGTCAGGGGCCCGACTGTGCATATTCTATTGTTGTCACTAAGCCATAACCCCTGCCCCTGTGCCCACGAGTCCCGCGCCAGTGGGCACAAAGTCAGTAATGCTGTACACACTGGTCCCTGATGGTTCGGGTTTGCGAAAGTCCTTCTGGGCAGGCACGGGGTTGACGTGAGTAATTGGGGCTGGTCTCAAGCCCAGTTCAGGAGACTAGGACCATAAAGTTGACCTCCTTTTCGTAAATACACGTAATGCGACATGATGCGATTGGTGGGAATTCCAGGGCAGAGCGCCACTCCAGAGGAAAGCAAAGCACCTCAGGCCGGAGGAGTCTGCTAGCTGGGAGTCACATGGGGCATGTGGACCTTGAGAGGATTATGTCTCTCTCTCTCTCTCTCTCTCTCTCTCTCTCTCTCTCTCTCTCTCTCTCTTTCTCTCTCCCTCTCTCTCTCACACACACACTCACAAGAACAATCCCCTTGGAGCCTCCCCACTCCCCTGGGCCCTACCCTACACTTCCAGCAGTACTTTCCTGCTGAGGAGGGGCCAGTCTCTATGTACTGGGAAATTCTCAAGCACCTGAGCTGAAGAGGGGGACCTTGTGTGGACTGTGGAGCCCCTGGAATCTGCTTATCAGGCCGGGAGATTGAAGAAGCTTTGGAGGAACATTAGGGAAGACTAGCCTGGTGGGCTCTGTAGGACTTTTCTCCCCTCCTGTCAGGCCAGTCCTGAGGAAGTTGGTGTGCATTGGGAACACATGGGGGAGAGAATGCAGACTCCAGGTAGGAATTTATTCTTTCACAGGCTAATGGTTTTCTGGTCTAGACGTTGGTTCTTAGATAAATAAGAGGGGGAGGGGAATGCCTGAGATTGCAGTTAAAATGCTCAGCAGTTTGCATCATGCTTGGGTATTGTTTTAAACAAAAGTAAAAGGAATTTGAACTTTGCCATTCACATGTGTGTGACTGGCCCTTCCTTCTATCAGCTCTGTCTTGTCTGATCTAAACGGATTTTCCTTGTGGAAGTTGACATCTTTCTAAGCAAACTGCTCTTTTTCCCTGAATTGTCTCTTTAGCTATGGCCTTTTTTTGAAACTAAGAAAAAAAAAAACATGCTTAAACAGTTAAGCAGCCATACAAATGAGAATTCTTGAAGTTGGTGAGGCACCGAGTCTGGGGCAGTAGATTCAGGGTCAGAGCCTGGATGTGAATCTCACTTCTGCTAATGGTATGACCCTAAATATGTCACATCCAGGGCCTTTATTTCTCCTCTTATAAAATTAATAGGTTAGTCTGATGGCCTCTGAAATTCCTTTCATCTCTCTAGGTCCTATGATCCCATGTTGGTATTAATATTATAATTCTCTATAATAATACTTTACAGAGTTGCACTGTTGTGACCTAAGGGGATAGCCATCCCCTGGTGGTCCCCACACATCTCTGGACTATATTTACTGTGCATCCCGTAGGACAGGAGTCTATCTCAGTAGAGCAAGTCAGTGTCCTGTAGACAGGAACAGTAGTGGTGCTCACCAGGCTGAATGGCCAGTGCCTGATCAGAAGGCCAGTTCCTGGACGTGTCTGGACAGCTCCTTCCCATTCTTACTGAAGTTCTGAGTTTCCAGTTCCTGGAGATTGAGTGGGAGGGCAAGAGATGTGTTGATTCCACTCTAAGAATTCCCAGAAAAGCTAACAGTCCCAGATCCTTTCTACCTTAAACTCTTGGGGAAACTCTAGAGTGTCTAAGAAATAATTGGTGAGCCTCTAGGGAAGGAAGAGATGATTATAGAAAGTCAGCCAGAATGGGTCACCCCAGACTTGCCTCATTTCCTTTTTGGACAGGGTTACAAAAATAAGGGACCAGGAGAATGCTGTGGGGATGGTTTGCCTAGATTTTAGCCAAAGCTTTAATAAAGTTATGCTGTTCTTGTGGAGAAAATGAAAAGATGTGGAATAGACAAAAATGCCATGAGAGCTTCAGAAGTGATTGGTTGACTAAGTCAATGGTTCAGTGTCAACACAATAGGAGATCTCCAGTGGAGGATGGCTGTGTCTGGGCTTGGCTCTGTGCTGTTTAAAATATTTATTAGTGAGTCAAATACATAAATCACATGCTCATTAAATTTGCAGGTGATACACGTCTGGGAGGGATGGCTTGGATTCTAGCGCCTCTTTAGTATCTAGAAAAATGAGAGGAACAAATATCCCAAAGCAAATTCCATTGCCCAGATCATGCATGGAGGCCTTGACTAAGTTTCAAGAGCTTCCTGGAAATAGAGAATACATTCTCAGGTTAAGGGTCTTGGCCATTAAGAATGAGACTGAACAAAGCTGGAGAAAATTCTCAAAGCTATGCTGACTGAATCCCCTACAAACTTATGATAAGATAGTCTCACTATGGCAAAATAATCATGTTAGACCTCCCTAATCAACTCACTATCTCACTCACAAAGTAATTTCTTCCAAATCTTTTCATCCCTCCTCATTCCAATTATAGCTCCTCTTAGTTGAGAACCTGGCTTCTTATTTCACTAAAAAGAATGGAACCATTGGATGAGAACTCCTTCTTCTCCCCTCCTCCTTATCTCCCAGCACTCAGATGCCTTCTGCTACTACCCCCTCCTTCACCGTAGCCACACAAGATGAAGTGGCCCTTCTTGCCAAGGTTAATGCCACTGCATGCCCAATCTTCTCCAGCAGTTTGCCCCCTGCCATCCCCTCTCTTCAATAATATACTATCAATATCTTCAATAAGCTATTGGCAATTGCCAATGTCTCCCCATCTCCTACTATTTACAAATGTATGTGTGTCCCCTCCATCCTTAAAAACCTTCACTTGATCCATCCAGCCCAGCTAGCTCTTGTCCCATCTCTCCTCCCTTTTATATGTCTCCACTTCCTTTACTCTCCCTCTGTTCTTAACTCTCTCCAATCTGGCTTCCTTACTCATCATTCGACTAAAACTGCTCTTTCCAAAGTGACCAGTGATCTCTTAACTGACCAACCCAATGTCTCTTTTCCAGTCCTCATTGACAGCCTGTTGATAACCCTTTTCTCCTTGATACCCTCTTCTCTTTAGGTTTTTAGCAATGTCACTCTCCCTGGCTTTCTCCTACCTGTGTGACCCCTTCTCATGCAATAGCCTGGTCCCATTGCCCTAAATCTGTCCCAACTCCTGTCCAAACTACCCTCAGCTGTCCAACTGATCTTCCTAAAGCCTTCCTCAGGTGCAGTGCTCATTAACAGCCCGAGCACAGATGACCCAGCCCATGTGGCAGGTTCAGCCTCAACAGCATCCCTGGCCTCCAGAGCATGCTGTGCTCTCTCGGCTGTGCCTGGCCTAGAGGCTGCAGGACCTTGGTAGTAATGGGCAGTAACTCCCAGCTCTGGCCCTTCCTTCCTGTGTGGACACGGGCAAGTCACTTCATCTCTGAGGGCCACTTTCTTTATCTGCATAAGGAGGGACAAGAGGGTTGGCTCCCAATCATCTCTAAGGTGTCTTCCAGCTATAAGTCTATGAAAGCTAATGAATTACTCCTAGTGGTGTCTTTGGAGGCCTAACATGCCCTGAAGGTGGGCTCTCTACGTTCTCACCTCTCTCAATTACAGAGTCAAAATGTTAGAGAACCAGAATCAGCTCCAATGGAGGTAACTGTGAAAAGCTGAAAAATAACAAGCAAGCAGCAAGCATTTATTATGCACCTACCAGATACAGAGATTTCTGCCCCTCCCCCCAAAAAGCCAATCTGCTCTCAAGAAAGAAGAAAGGAATAATAAGCATTTATATGGCACCTATTGCATGCAAAGCACTTTAGAAATACTTTACGATTTGATCCAGTGACGTGGTCACAACCTAATGAGAGAATCAACATACCAACTATGTCCAGACAAGATACAGAATAAATGAGATGATGCCAGAGGGAAGGCACTGGTATCACAGGGGATTAGAAAGACTCTGTGTAAAAGATGGAATAGACATGGGGAAGCCAGCGAGAATGCCTGGAGTCTCCTGTGAAAGGATTGGCCAACAGGCCACTGTCACTGGGTCACAGTATGTAGAGGGAAGGGATGAAAAGGCTGAAAAAGTAGGAGGGGACCCAATGTTACAGATGGATTTTACATTTCATCCTGGAGGTGATAGGGAGCCCCAGAGGGTTACTGAGTCCAGTACTTGTGAAAAATTTTTCCAGATACTAAAGAGGGTTTGAAATCTGAGCTCAGAGTAAAACATGGTTCAGGCTCAAAGAATCTTTCCCTTTCTGGGTACAGGAGATGACAGTCTATCTGCCATCTCTACCACCTCTCACCTCTCAAGGTATCAAGAGGCTAGAGTTCTGTCTCTTCGATGGGCCCAGGCAATATGGGTCCAGAAAGCAAGCTCTCTGTGAGGTGAGTGGTTCCAGTCAGAACAGCATAGGACATGAAGAGGGGGTGAAACAAGCAGTACCTTCAATTTACGTTTTCTCACCTTTATAATGGGGGCTAATAATAACTCCTATCTCCCAGGCTTGTTGTGAGCTTCAGCTGAGTTAACATGTGCAAAGCACTCTGAAAACCTACAGTACTGTTTCAATCCAAGCTCTTTCCCAGCCTGGAATGCCCCCCACCATCTCACCTCTGCCCTCTGGCTTTCCCAGGAATCATTTCAAAGTTGGAGACCCTTCCCAGCCCCCATCCTGCTCATGCCTTCCCTCTGGGAGGTATCTCCATTGCTCCTGTGTGTAGCTTATGTGTACGGACCTGATTCTGTCTCTCTTGTCAGACTGGGGGCTTCTGGAGACCAGGGGCTGTCTTTGCCTTTCTTAGTATCCCCATCTCTTAGAACAGTGTGTGGCACATAGTAGGTGCTCCATAAATGTTTGCTGACTTGACTTCTCAAACTTAGAGAAAAAAGATTAAGGCGTTAACATGAGCATGCTTGGAAGAACCATCCTCGGGAATAACAATAGCATTTATATAGCACTTTAAGTTTACATATGGTCACTTCCTGTGAAGTAGGTGCTGTCATTTTATCCCCACTTGTCTAGAACCAGATGCTTCTGGAAGAGAGAACAAGGCAGGTGTCTTTGGCCAACGCTCTCTCTCTCTCTCTCTCTCTCTCTCTTAAATCCAAGTCACGGCATCACCTTGTTAAGGATCCTCTTTGAGGAGAAGGACAAACAACAGAGGAGACTGAGGCTAAGCAGGTTAAGTCACTGTCCCAGATTTCACACAGCTAGTAAGTGGCTGAGGGAGGGTTTGGTTTCAAGTCCCATACTCCAGCCACCTAGCTTCCTGTGATAGCTGGCCTTTATAGAGTACTTTAAGGGTTACAAAGCACTTGGCTTTTCCTTACAGAAACTTTGCGAAGCAGGTGCTGGTTTTTTTTTTTCATTATTTTCCCCATTTTACAGATTGGGAAACTGAAGCTGAGAGGTTAAGTGACCTGGCTAGGATGACACAGCTGGTGAGAGTCAGAAAAGAGACTTTAATTGAAGTCTGCCTTTGGAAAAGGGATTAAACTTGCTCTGCTTAGCCACAGAGGGCAGAACCAGGAGCAGAATTGTGGGAAATTAAAGCTAGAGTAAGGAAAACTTCCTAACAATCCGTGGTCTCCAGATGTGGGATGGGCTCTGCCCCTTGCAGTGCAAAAAGAAGTCTTGCTTCTGCTCCCTAGAAATCTTTAAACTGGAGTAAAAATTGCTATTCAGGAAGGGATCGGAGACTTCGGAAACCTCTCCAGTAATTAGCACAATGCTGGCACACAGTAGGCACTTAATAAATGCATATTCCCTTTCCCTTCCCTTCCAGTATGAAACTGTGTGATTTTGCATCTTAAGAGTTTTAACCATTTGAAATTTACTAAGCAAGTAAATGGGCTAACAAGGTATAAGACACACTGGGAAAGTCCTGAAGGGGGTGGGAGGAGGCCAGGGCACTGTCCGTGCAGGCTTGAGCCTAGAGTAGCAGGAACTCTGCCACTCTACATGCAGCCCACACTGGCATCTCCATCCCCGCTCCCAGCCATAGGGGGCTCGGAAAGTTGCCACCTCCTCCCTCATTCCACAGGCTGAGGTTAAATGACTTGCCCAAAGCCACTGAGAGAAACAATTATTAAGAACCAGTGATTCGGGGAGATCCAGAGCTTCCCCGTTCTCCATAGTCATCATTTCAAAGCTCAGTCTCTTAAAAGACATTACTGATAATGAAATTGAATTAACTCTCCTCAATCTTACTCCAACCCACCCCACACAAACCTTACAAGGAATATAATCCCATAGTGTTCTCAGGTTTGGGCAGGGATAAATTACGGGATTGGATTGCCTAAAGCTGAGGGGAATTTAGAAGTAAATAAATAAACTTTGTTATATATTGGAGGGAATAGCAAGTTGTATATGGTAGATTTGCAGCTTTGTGTGCAATCATCTTTTTTATTGTACTGTGCTATGGAAATGTTTGTTTTGTTCCCTAAATCAAAAATAATTTTTTTAAAAAGAAAATGACACAAAGTTCACTAGAATACATCCAGACCCTCATAATATTCATTCTCTCTCATTACTTGTTAACCAATCAGAGTTGGTTGATACCCTGTGGAATATCCACTTTTCCAAGACCATATAAGGCTTGCAGCCACAGTCATGATGGTTTTTGGCCTTTGAGAGTGCCTGCTGATGTCTTTATTAAAATGCTAGCATTAGTCATAAAATGACTACCAAGAAATTATGTCTCTCAAACTTTTTTAAACATCACCTCACATCAGTGGGATGGTCAGAACTCAGGTCCTCTAACTGAAGGGTGATGAAACACACAGTTCAGGGAGCAACCTCTATCGGACCAGTGTGGTCAGTGTTTCTGTGTCTGCTCTTTCCTCTTTTTCGCAGAAAGGGGTTGATGAGTTCCTCCCTCTCCTCATTGCTCAGCAGCTAAGAGAGTCTCAGATTTCAAACATTTGAGTAAACAGATTCCTTAGGGCTTTCAGGGTGAGGGGAAGGATCTTGAATAATAACTGTATGTACAGGCAAAGGAGCTCTGGGCTTGGGTAAGATGTCCCGGGTTCAGATTTTTATCCTCACTTGTTCGCTGTGTGACTACCCTGTGGAAATTACTTTGCTTCTCTGACATGCAGTTTCCTCCTCTATAAAATGGGTATTATAATACCAAAGCAATGTTGTGAGGACCATGGTCTATAATTGTCTAGTACTGGATTTCTTTTTTTTTTTAATGGATTTCTTCGAGTTCATGGGTATAAGGAGGTCTCAGTGTGGAAATTCCTCCTGCCAGTGTCCATCAGCCCCTGCTATGTTGTTTAAGAGACTTAGAGTTTGACCAGGGCACTGGGAGGCTAAGCAACTTCCTCAGGATCATGGAGCCAGTATTCATTGGTGGCAGGGCTTGAGCCCAGAGATTTAGGTTATGCTGTGGCTGCTAATTAGAAGGTTATCAAATTGCCCAGGTGTTCTTATCAGTGGTAACTCTGCTCAGTTTTAAAAAGCATTTGTGAAATATCTGCCATACTCAAGGCACCATGCTGCGGCTTGGAGACACAAACTCCAAAACCCCTGACTTTGGGGAGCCAGAAACGTAAATTCTCCCAGGGGTCTTCAGATGCCAAACTCCGGATTTTTGCATTTTATTCTAGAAGTAAGAGGAAGCCACTATGGATTTTGGCAGTTTTATGAAGGAGGAATTGGAGAAAGGAGAGGCTAAAAGCTAGAACAGTGAAGAAGCCATTCCAGTCACCCAGAGGAGCCCTGATTGTTCAGGGTCTGAACTTGGGCAGTGGCTAGATGAGAAGAGAGAAGACATATGTGAGAGATGTGGAGTGACAATGACCCTGGCTTGGCTACTGACTAGATGTGGGGAAGGAGAAGAGGAAAGGGTTGTGAGCAGTCTCAGGACCATAAAGCTGAGTGGCATCCTTTATGGGAATGGGCAAGAGTGAAGGAGTGTGTCAGATTTCGGAAGACAAATGGTAAGTTTTATTTTGGGGTGTGTTAACTTTG